>JAVSCE010003279.1:0-327543 GCA_032199065.1 Smutsia gigantea
AGGGCAAAGGGAAGGAGAGCTGTCCAGTCATTCCTGCCGGTCTCTAAGGCTAATTTAGTCAAGGTCTCTTTTAGAGTTCTATTTATCCTCTCTACCTGTCCTGAGCTTTGGGGTCTATATGCACAATGTAATTTCCAACTAAACCCCATTTGTTTGGCCAATCCCTGACTTACCTGAGCAACGAAGGCGGGCCCATTGTCAGATCCGATTACCTTGGGGATTCCAAACCTGGGAAAAATTTCTTCTAATATCTTCTTGGCCACTATGTTGGCAGTTTCTGTCTTAGTTGGGTATGCCTCTACCCATCCTGTGAAGGTATCTATAAAAACTAGTATATATTTATTTCCATATTTGGCAGATTTTATTTCAGTAAAGTCTATTTCCCAGTAAGCTCCAGGTCGATCACCCCGTAATCTTTGTCCAGTGGGTTATCGGTTAAAACCTGCATTCGTCATGGCACAAGGGATACAATGTTTAACTACAGCATTAACAACTTCAGGAAGTCCAATTACATAGTAGGGGGACGATTTTACTGTCTTTTTCAGGTGTTTGGTCCCCAGATGGGTGAGCCGGGGGAGCTGTTCCACATATTCTTTAGCCTCCCTCTGGGGGAATATGATTTTCCCATCTTCTGTCTTTCTTAATCCTTGAGGCGTCTCTATAGTGCACCCTAGGCGATTCATGACTTGGCAATCTTCTCTAGTATACTGGAATTTCTCAGGGCTGGGCTCTGTTTCATAGTCACTCATTGCTGGCAATATTGGGGTTCCGTGAGCAGCTTTCTTTGCTGCCTGATCAGCCAACTGATTTCCTTTAGTTATCTTATCGGTGGCCTTTTGGTGCCCAGGGCAGTGTATGATGGCCACCTTTTTAGGCAAATGCACTGCTTCTAATAGACTTAGAATTTCCTCTTTATTTTTAATCTCTTTACCTGCCGATGTCAGTAATCCTCTCTGCTGATAGATGGCACCATGTACAAGTGCTGTGGCAAAGGCATATCTACTATCCGTGTAGATATTGATGGCTTCCCCCTCAGCTAGCCTCAAAGCCTGTATCAAGGTTATGAGTTCTGCCTTCTGAGCTGAGGTCCCTTCAGGTAGACTGCTTGCCCACACTGTCTGCTCTCCATCTACTACCGCAGCCCCAGCCATCCTCTTACCTTCAACTACAAAGCTGCTGCCATCCGTGAACCAGGCGGTACCGTTAGGCCAGGGGGTGTCTGTGAGGTCACTTCTGACTCCAGTTTCCTCAGCCAGTATGTCTGCACAAGTGTGAACAACTGGCTCCTCAGTGTCCTCAGGCAGTTAGGTAGCGGGGTTAAGGAGGGCAGGCTGGCCAAAAATGATTCTCTCCGTCAGCAGTAAGCTTTTGAGGTGGGTCATGCGAGCATTCGTCATCCACCGATTAGGAGGCTGGCGGATAACACTCTCTAGGGCATGGGCAGCAATTACAGTCACCTGTTGTCCCATAGTTAGTTTGTCAGCGTCCTTGATCAGGATCGTGACTGCTGCAATGGCCTTTAAGCAGGATGGCCATCCGCTGGCCACCGGGTCCAGTTTCTTTGACAGATATGCCACCGGCCTCTTCCAGGGTCCCAAGGCCTGGGTAAGAACTCCCCTGGCTACTCCCCCTCTCTCCTTGCAGTAGGCACATTGATCTTTGTCAAGGGGTGGTCTGCCCATGCTTCTCGTTGTCTTCTGGCCCCTGTTGCTCAGGTTCCCTACCTGCCTAGGCCCTTGAAATCCTCTTTCTTTCTCTCCTACCACTGTGGCCAAAATTCTAGATGTTTTCCTCCTGTTTTCTGTCTCTTCTATCCTCCCTTTCCTCTCTCTCTCTCTTCTCCCTTTCTTCTTTCTCTTCCTGTGTCTCTCTTTTGTGATACACTTTCTCAGCCTCCTTCACTAGGTCCTGTAAAGTAAAATCCTGCAATCCTTCGAGGCGCTGCAGCTTCTTTTTGATATCAGAAGCTGATTGCCCTATAAATGCCATAGCTACGGCTGCCCGCTGTCCCTCAGAGGTGGGATCAAAAGGAGTATAGCGCCTATAAGCCTCCATAAGGCGCTCAAGAAAAACTGAAGGGGTTCAGTGGGCCCCTGAAGAATTTCTCTTACCTTAGCCAGATTAGTGGGCCGTCGCGCAGCCCCCTTGAGACCTGCCACCAGAGCCCGGCGGTAGACAGTCAACCTCTCCCTACCTTCCGGAGTGTTGAAGTCCCAGTTGGGTCGAGTCAGCAGGAATCCAGCATCTATCACATGGGGAAGTTGGGAGGGTTGCCCATTGTCTCCTAAAACATTTTTCCGGGCTTCCAACAGGATTCTCTCTCTCTTCCGTGGTGAAAAGAGACTGCAACAGTTGCTGGCAATCATCCCAAGTGGGTTGGTGGGAGAACATGAGAGACTCTATTAATCCAGTAAGTCCTACAGGATTTTCTGAAAAGGAAGCATGATTAGCCTTCCAATTATATATATCTGCAGAAGAAAATGGCCAATACTGCATGAGTTGGACTCCGGGGGGGGCAGCACGGGAGGGCCGTAAACTCTAAGTGGGAGGGTTACAGTAGAATCCGGCCCCTCCCCAGGAGGGGCCCATCTGCGACTTTGGGTACCCGCCGCTGGGCCCCCCGCTGCTGCTGGTAAAGGGGGAGCATTGGGCCCTTCTTCTTCCCTTTCTTGCACTACCGGCTGAGCAGGTTGTGGCTCAGGGGCTGGAGCAGGTTCTGCCGCCTGTTCAAGATAATACGGGGGAGGGCAAGGTTCCAGCCATTCGGGAGGGGATTCTACTTCAGGATATATTTTAGGTTTCGGGGTTCCTGCAGTTCTGCTTCTATTTAGTACCAACACTTGAAACTTTGGTTTAGACATAAAAATCAAGACTATTTCTCAAAGCTAATCTCATAAAATATCAAAGCAATACAGAAATAAAGTTACTAAAAGGTTAAGAGGTGCCACAATTTTAAAGATCAACAATTACAACAATGAACTATTGCAGCTCAAAACTGGAATGGTACAAGCAAAACAACTTCACACTTTAATAAGTATATGAAAAAGATATTACCCATAGTATGATACACAGTTTCAGTAGGGTCCCATCTATCCACATTTTAAAAAGACTTACGGAGGAAGGGGTAATATATAACAATTTACTGACTTACAGGAGAGTGCAAGTGAGGGAGCCTTGCTGACAGTGTACTGCTGGCCTTACATACCTGCTCCACGCTGACTCCCCAACCCTGCAGAAACAGTGCAGTCTCTCAAATCAATTACATTTCCAAAGAGAGAAACAGAGAGAGGGAGGGAAGGAGAGAGGCTTGATAACTTGGGTGTGGGGGGAATCAGTGGCCCATTAACTGCAGTGGAAAAATACAGTGCAAAGTCAATCTTTGGCCCCTTTAAAAAACACTGGATACGAACTGAAAAAAAAAGCAAATGCTTCCAGTTCTTACAAGAGAAGCTTTGCCTGTTAAGAAAGCTTATTGCCAAAGTATACAAGAAGCTGCCTAGTTTATTAAATCAACTGTCCAGCCCAAGCTGAAGGTGCAGACATTTTGTAATCCAATTTCAAAAAGTTAACAATAAATTAACAACAGACCTCTCCCCATACTCTGAAATGAGATTCTTACATTTAGAAAAATCTCCCTGTAAATGAATACAGGCAGGCCTGAATTTCTGAGGCCAGGATCACTTGGATTCCTCCCTCCCACCCCCATCTTCTGTAGCTGTAACACCTCTGCCATCTTCTGCTGCAGGGGCTGCCCAGGGATGGCAGGGATACAAGTCCAAACCCTCTACTGCTCAGTTGTTCACTTTAATACTCAGAGAAGAGAGGAAGACAACTTTTGTTATGAGAAATTACTTTTACACAATATGGACAAAGAAGTACATGATGAAAGGAAACAATCAAAACAGCAGTTTTCCTTATTGGTTACATGATGTAGGATTGGTGGTCAGGGTGAGAATCGGGTCTTGGCTGAAAAACAAGATTTTTAATTGCAAAAATTAATTCTCTGTTAAAAGTACCCTCAGGAGGCCAACCTACATTGAAGGCCGGCCATTCAGTCGAGCAGAGGGTCTGCCATTGCCTTTTTCTAACTTCTACAGACAAGTCATGGGCCCTATTCTTGACGTCCGTCCAGCAGTCCAAAGTCAGAGACAAAGGGGTTGTCACAGTCTGTCCCATTTTGGTCGTTTCTAAATACACAAAAACAGCAAGCCACAAAACGACAAAAGACGCCAACAAACACTTTCCTCCTCTCGTTTTCCACAGACAGGAGAGGTATTCAGACGGGGGAGGGTCCCTCCGTAACCGGACCCTTTCCCCTTCCAACAGATTCCGACGGGGGAGGGTCCCTCCATTGAATCCGCTCAAACCGGACCCTTTCCCCTTCCAACAGACGGGCAGAAAAATCCCCCGTTTCACACCCAGGGGCGTCCCCCAGGGTTGCAGCTTGTGGCCCCTGGCACGTCTGCCTTACCACAGCTTTCCGTTCCCTTACGGGAGCGGCAAGCGGCTGCCAAACCGAAAGCGCTTTTCACAGACCCAGATATCTGACAGAACAAACAGGCGCCGGCGCACACAGAAACTTAAGGATCCTTTGCTTACCTCCAAGTGGGTCTCTGGAGAATAGGGTGGCCGCAGATCCCGGACGAGCCCCCAAATGTAAGACCCAGAAAACAGGCCCTGCTCAGCCCAGGGATGGACGGCGACCCAAATACTCACAAGAGACCGGTCTTGATGCAAACAGCAAGAGGTTTATTGATTCCACCAGCGCGCTGGGGTCAAGACTCATGACTCACGCAGGAGCAGAGTCCGACCCCGAGCAGAAATCACAGGAGGTTTTAAAGGAAAGGGACCACAACCAGGGGGAGGCAAGGGGGAGGTCTGCTGATGATTCAATAGCAAAAATATTTCAATTAGGGTCTCACAGGGCTTTATCTTCACAATCTATCAGTTTTGGGGAGGATTACCTAGGCACGGGTTTGCAAGCTATTGTGTCATTGTGTTCAGGCCGGTTTTTATGACTCAGGCCAAGGGTCAGAGCCTACTTAAAATTTTCCTATTCTTTCAGGTGGTTTCGGGGAAACTGAAACTCAGGCCCTCTGATTTCTGAGGCTTTCTGGGGCCTGTCATGGCATTAGTTTGGTCCTTTCACATCCAGTCCTAAGTAGTACTGAATGCCATATGCCACTCGGGATGGGGCCCTGCCCTAAGAGTTGTAGGGAAGGATATCTGTGTCCTGCAAGTAACTTGAGCCCAAGAGAAAGAGTAGGAAATCTGGCCTATGCATAATGAATTTCCAACTGGTAAGAAAAGCTATTCCTTTCCTCAAAGAAGAAATAAGTAAAGCATCAGAAAGTGAATAGTGGTGTTATATTACAGGAGTTTGCTCCAATTTTAAGGAAACATTTAAGGAATGGAATGAGCATTATCTCTTAGAAGAAGAAACAGGGTCCATGTCCATATAAACATATATACACAATATATAAATGTGCACATAAACACACACAGGCAGTTACAATATACTATAATAAAGACTTTCACATTGAACTATGTGTCTATCATTTCACCAATACCACACTGCCTTAACTTAAATTAGTTTAATATAAGTCCACCACCAACTTTTTCTTCCATTTAAAAATATTTTAACTATACTGTTCTTTTGTCTTCCGATAAATAGATAGATGATAGCTATGTGATAGAGATCTACATAACAGAATGATCTCCAATGATCAGTTTGTTTTGCAAAAAAATTGCTGATTTAATTTTTATAGCTTCATTGAAGTATACCTGACACAAAATAAATTGTCCATATTTAAAGTATACAATTTTAAACATTTTATAAAACTGTAACTAAAATAAAGATAATGAAATTGTCCATCACCTGTAAAGTTTCCACATGACCCGTGTTAATTACACAACTCATACTCCCATTACTACCATCCATAAAATGCTACTGTTCTACTTTCTGTCATTTTAGATATTTTGCACTTTATAGAATTTTATATAAATGGATTTAACACAGAATGAACTCTGTCTGACTTCTTTAGATTAGCTTGATTATGTTGAGATCCACCCATGTTGTTGTATGTGTCAAGAGAGCATTCATTCTGCTGCTATTTTTGTATTCTGTAGCATATATCAAAATTTCATTCCTTTTCATTGCTAAATAATATTCCACTGTACTGACATAATGAAATTTGTTTATCCATTCACCAATTGATGGACTTGGTTTTTGTTTCCAATTTGGCCATTTATGTATAAATCTACTGTGAAATTTATATATATGCCTTTGTATGAACATATGCTGTCAGTTCTCTTGAGTAAATAACTAGTAGAAGAATGGATAGGTCATATGGTATGTGCATGGTTAACTTCTTAAGAAATTGCCAAACTATTTTCAAAAATGCATGTATTATTTTACTACCCTACTGACACTATATGAGAGTTCTAGTTCTTCTGCCTCCTTTTCAACACTTAGATGGTCAATGCTTTTAATATTAGACATTAAAACAGGATAGAAATTTTATCTCATTGTGTTCTATATTTGTAATTCCCTAAGTACTAATGATGTCGAGCAGCATCACTTTAGCTTCTCTGCAATCCATATTTCTTCTTTGGAAAGTGCTTTTCAAATTATTTATTCACCTTTCAGTTGGATTGTTTGCTTTTTGTATTATTGAGACTTGAGAGTTGTTTATATATTCTGGGTACACATATTTTATTACATGTGTGATTTGCAAATATTTTTTACCATCTGGGACTTGTCCTTTCATTTACCTAAAAGTTTTTTTAGATGAGCAGATATTCTTAATGATAAAAAATCCTGTGTAATTTTTTGTTTGTTTGCTTTATGAATCATAATTGTGTTATTGTATCTAAGAAATCTTTGCCTAACTGAAGATTTTAAAGACTTTCTTCTGTGTTTCCCAGTAAAGTTTTAGAATTTTAGGATAAATCTTAAATTTACGATCATTTTGTGTTAGTTTTTGCATGTAGCCAGAGATAGGAATAGAAACTGGTTATTTTTGTATATTTTGGGTTTTCAATTGTTGCAGCACCAACAGTAGAAAAGACTATCATTGTACACTTTTGCCCTTTTTTAAAAATTAAGTTGACCATATATGGAGGGGAGTATTTCTGAACTCTATTTTTTTCCATTTCCTATTTTTCTGTCTTGACATCAACTGCATGTAGTCTTGATTGCCACAGTATTATAACTCTTCACATAAGGTAGTTAATATTCTCCAGCTTTGCTCATCTTGGGCAAAGTTGCTTTGGTTATGCTAAAGTCTTTGTAGTTCTATATGAATTTTTAATCAGTTTGTTAAATTAACCAAAAAAAATGCCTATAGGTCTTTTCATTCACAAAATATTGAATCTATCAATTTATCTGGGAAAAAAATTGGCATTTTAACATATCTTCTAATTTATGATGGTTTATCTCTTCATTACCTCTTCAAGATGGCCTCTTTAATTTTTCTCAGAAATGTTTTATGATATGGAGTATATAGATATTGTATATAATTTACCAACTCTATTAATTTTTCTTATTTTTATGGTATCACAAATAATATCATTTTAACTTAAAGTTCTCATGTTTACTGCTAAAAGGGCATGTAAAATAAATAAGCATTTAGATTAGAAAGAAACATTTAAACTGTCCATATTCATAGAAAATGTGATTAACTGAGGGTTTTACTGTTTACATTTAATGTGATTACTGAGATGATTAGGTTTAAGGCTTGCTATTTGTTTTCTATTTGTTCTGTATATTTTTCTCCCATTTTACCCTCTTTTCTGCCCTCTTTCATATTAATTATTTTTATGATCCTATTTTAACTCCCTTAGTTATTGACTATAACTCCTTATTAGGTTTAGTGATTTCATTTGTAAGATAAATGTTTTATGCATCACATTTTTCCCTAAAATGATGATATTATACAACTACAGAAATACTATATGAAACTTAAAACAACATATTTCCATTGTTCAATCCCAGGCTTTTGTGCTACTGTTTGCATATATATTACTTCTGTATTTATTGTCCTTATTTTTTATTTAAAGACTTATCTTTTAAATAATTCAAATTATAAATATTTATATTATCCATGTGCATTAGTCAGGGTTCTTTGGAGAAATATAACCATTATAGGATATATAGAGAATACCTATAAATATATTCAAAGTGATATATTATGAGATTGTTCACACAATTATAGACACTGAAAAGCCCATGATCTGCTGTCTGTAACTCGAGGCCCAAGGAAGCCAGAGGCATAGTTGCAGACCAAACCTGAAGACCTTACCACCACAGGAGCAGCAGTGTAAGTCCTGGCCTGAGTCCAAAATCCCAACAACACCCAGGAGTAAGGATGTGCAAAGTAATAACATGGATTTCCCAGCACAAACAAGAGAACAATTTACCCTTCTTCTGTCTTTTTGTACTGTTCGGTCCATTAACAGATTGAATGATGCTTACCCACACTGGTGAAGACCATTGATCTTCCCTCAATCTATCTTTTTTTCACTTAGTCTGTCAACTCAAATGCTAAATCTCTTCTGGAAACACCTTCACAGACACACTTAAAAATAATGCTTTACCAGCCACCTGGACTGGACATCTCTTAACTCAGTCAAGTTGACAAATTAAATTAACCGTCATAGCATATATTTACTGTATCTGGTACTCTATATATTGTTTGCATATATCCAGATTTCTATATGGTATACTCTTCTGTGTGTAACAATCATTATTGTTAACATGTCAGTTCTCTCTATTATCTATAGATTCAGTGCAATCCTTCTTCCACACAAACACAAAAAATATCCAAAAACTTCACCACATTTTATTAACAAATCATTGTCATTAAGAAAACAAAAACTAAAACTCCAATGAGATTCCTCTACATACTTATTACTATGGACCAAATATCAATTAGCCGAGATTGCCAAATGGGGCCAAGACGTCTCATATATACTGATGTTGGAAATAGAAAATGTTATAACCACTTGTGAAAAAAAATTGGCAATTTCTTATAAAATAAACCATGCACTTACTATATGACTCAGCAATCCTATTCGTATGTATTTGTCCAAAATAAATGAAAACTCATGTTCATATAAACACTGTATGCACATATTCATTGTGATTTTTTCATAATTGACAAAACCTAGAAACAATCCAAATGTCCTCCAACATGTGAATGGATATAAAAATTATGTGCACCTTTGCAATAGAATACATCTCAGCAATAAGAAGAAATGAACTCCTGGTGCTCAGAAGGACATGTAAAAGCATTATGGTAATGAAAAAGGGAAGACTTAAATGGATACCAACTGTATGATTCTGGAGAGGCGTTTCCTAAAAACAGCACAAGAATATGTTTTGGGTTGATGTAACTGAGTTATACATTGATTGTGATGGTAGTTACGTAATTACTGATTTGTCAAAACTCAGGATTATAGAACAGGATGGGTGAGTTTTACTGTATATAAATGACATCACAATAAAAAACACATAAATTGAGAAGGAGAATTTTTATTTTTATAGTGAAATTTTAAAAATTATCTCCAAATCCTTGCTACATTACAATAATTTGCTATAAGCACCCACTCAGCTTTCTTGCTTAAGAATCAAATTTCAGTTCAATTGCATACTAGTCATTAAAATGTTCATTTTAATAAAAAACAGCCTTCTTGTAAAGAATTTGATAAGAATATTAAGTATAATTATGTGAAAATTGAAGTATCATACCAGAAAAACAAAAAGCTAATTTGTTTTTATTATTATTCTTATTAAATAGAGTAAGTACACCAAGGAAATGGTAATTGTGAAAGGAATTACGTTGGATTTCTGGTAATGTTGTCCTTATAAAAATGGGATAAATAAAATTATTGATTAGTTTCATTTAATCCACCTACTGGTCAGTTGTAAAAATTTATTCAGCATCTTTTATGGGTTAGACAGCATTGTTAGCATTTCTGGTTCTCTTTCCAAATTCAATTTAAATTGTAATCATATACAGCAGTATTCTAGAAAGGAAAGGTGGAATTGTCCAGTCATTTGTGTGTCATTGTGTCATTCCCTTTCGTTAAATGTAGAAAGGCCAAGTAAAGTCACATGGTGGACAGGTCTGTGTTTAACTATGGTTATTCTAATCTTATACCATTTATTATGAATTGTCAATTTGAGGACTTTCAAGAAATCAATTTAAATACATGGAAAAGTCCTTGAGCTATGGAAACCCAGGATTCATTTCACCTGTATAAATGACATTCCTAAGGGGTTTCAGGCAAAGATACAGATTTACTTAAGCAACTTGGAAAGACTGAGAAAAGTAAGCAAAAGAGTAATACTAACAGCCTGGGAGGTATCATCAACGTCCACACCAAAGGGTATCTATAGAACACCTATGAAATAACTCAAAGAAGATTGAATCAAAATGTCTAGCTCCACAGGACTGAGGTGGGAGCATTTATGTACTCATTATTGTAGGAATCATACTATATTAATTTTTGAGTCAGAAGGGCTAACTCATAGTATCTGCCAAAATTCAGTTCTCAAGAGGGAACAAATGACGACTAACTACTGAATATATGTCAATCATCATAAAAACCATTTTATGACTAAAATCACGTTTGACTTATAAATATCATTATAATATTCCCTGAAAGTATTATAATAAAAACTTGCTTTTTCTCCAGATTTTAGTTATGATTAGAATAAGATAGAAAAGAAATCAATCATAAAATGACTGAAATTAATTATTTACATAATTCAAAATCTTTTGTAAATCAAGTTTCTACCTATGGCTCCAAGGAGTATTTGAGTGAAACATTGAGTAACTTAGATCCAAAGCAATATAACACAGTAAGCACCAGCTAAATCAGTTTTTAATAAAAGAAACACATATAAATAATGGTTAAATTTACAAGGCAAACATGCAAATAAATGTAGACCAGGGAAACAAATGAGTCAACTTTTTTACATTAATATGAATGCTGTGAGTCAAAGCAAAAAAGGAAACAACAGGATATATAACTTTCATTCTATTATAAAGAGAATTATCTGAATTTTGATAGAAGATATTTTCCTGATATTGCATGCTTAAGAAATTTAGTTGCAAAATATTCACACAAAAGTCTTGAGCAAAATCATGAATATGGCTTTGAGCGATAATTTGATGCTGCTAAAGCATTATGCCCCTCACCATTGCAGGACAAGCAATTTTACTGACCCTGAGGCCTGGGAAGAATTGCGTATTAGTACTTTGAATGTTTGTACTTAAAGACCTATCTATCTTCTCATGTATCTTTTTCCAATAATGTATTAATTCAATAATTATTTGTTCCATTCTTGTTCTAGGACTGACATCATGCTAAATACTTTAAATTACCTTAGTTTTATGGTACAACCTAAAAGCCTTCCTGGTTTTGGCAAGGAGAGATGAATTCTCGCCTAAGATTTTTGTCTGATACTTTTTAAAGCTATTTTTCATCAGTTTTTAAGCTCTATCTATTAAAAGAATATTTACCTCCTAATTTATCCAAAATAGCATTCAGAAACAGTTGGAAAACCCCAGAATCTTGGATGGCTTTTCATTTTTCCTCACACCATTTCAAATAATTGGCATTAATACAAATGTTTACTGCAGTGTGTTCCTGGGCAAATTAGTGAGCCATGGTAACGTATTAACAACTTCTTGGAGATGAAATCAGATCATTATTTCTTAATAAATCAATAGTGTTTATGATGATTGTGCTTTTAAGTTGTCACATGACATAAATATACTCTAATGGCTATACACGTATACACAAAATACATAATACTTGTATAGAAGTTGAAGTTTTCAGTGTGTCAGTGGCATCTGGTAGCAGACAAAACAAGACAAGACTAGCTTGTAGTAGGATATATACCTATTGGAAATTGCAGGGATATGGAAATTCCATGGCCAGGATTCTCACCTGATCCTAATCTCACCTGTCGTATACATGCGATAAGGTACTTAGCCTATTGCACAAGCACATACTTGCACACCCATTGTTAATAAGTCATTACTGCTGGTGCTGATATAGGAAGAGTGCTGCCTGGTGTAGGGGCAGAGCGAAGCAGATGCAAGGGAAGCAGGAGAGCAGAGCCTAGAGAAGAGAGCAGAAACTGGGAAGCCTGGAGCAGAGGCAGCACATGAGCAGAGGCCGGAGCTCGTGGCAGAGATGGAGACGGGCTTGCTGCTCGCAGATAGTCGGGTGACCACCGTGAGTATGAAACCCTTTTTACCCACAACGTTCCATTGTCATTATTTGGTCTCACTAAATCCATACTGAACTTGCCAAGAGCTGGGGACGCCCTCCGCCCAGAGCTACAGAAATAAATCAGTGTCTTGTGTGTTAGTAATGCTTTCTCCATGCTGATCTCAGGGCACCAGAGCAAAGTTAAAGCTCTTTAATTATTGCAACTGGAGAGCAACAATAACAAAAAGCATCTCTTCCCTACAAAAAGCTTTGTTTCTCAAACATAGTTTTTTTTATCTTGCCTTAAAATAAAGAATTTAGATTCTTCAGGCAATGACCTCTGAGAAGCAGTAATGGAGTCACAGAAGGCAACTCTATTAAAAATGCCAATTGGGCTAATAGCTTTCTCTGTGTCATGTGAAGTAGTGCTTTGTGAATTGAATTTCCCTGCTGATATTTTTAGCTCTAAGTCCATCACTTAAATAGGATCATCCATCTCTTAACCCAGTGCATTTTCCATTTTCTATCTGAGCCTAGAAATCAATTGAAAGTGATGGAAGGAAGAGGAAATTCTATTTGTGTCTATAGAAGACTCTCAGCAGTTTTGCCAAACAATATAGAAGGCCTTCAAAAGTTTGATCTTATCCTGCCTAGCCAATATTTCCCAACAAGTCCAAACTTCAATCATTTATTACAGTAAGAGTGATCTCTTTGCTGTCCTCTAAATATGATAGATAAATTCCCATCCCTGTACCTTTGCTTAGAGTGCCCCATTACCCACATCCTATATTCAGTCTGATGAGGAAGTACATAAGAATATTCACCTGGATTTGAAACCTAAGGCTACCACTTACTCCTTGGCCATCATCCATTTTGACACTCTTTTTCCACATTTGTAAAGTGGTGATAATAATAAGTTTCTCGTAAGTTTGGTATGAAAATTAAATCACATAATATGTGTAAAAATTTTTAAATAAGGCAATACACAGCAACTTCTATGTGTTTGTTCATTTATTTTTTCATATTCTTTTTCATCTTTTAAGTGCCAATTTGACCCAATAGAGTTAAAGAGCAAAACAGATTTTAAAAATAAAAAATAACAGGTAATATGGATGATTTTCATCAAATTACAATAGTCACATTAAAAAAAGTAAATGGTCTAAACATTTCAATTATAAGATAAAGATCATAACATTAAAAAATGTAACTCAATTAAATCATGGATAACGAGAACTGTTTTAAACATAAAAGCATGTGGGGAAAAGATATACTATGCAAACATTAATCATAAGAAAGCTAGAGTAGCTATATTAGTAACAAAAAGTGGATTTTAAAACTAGGAATAAAGAAGGGTTTTACACAATGATAAAGAGATAAGTCCTCCAAGAAAACAAAACAATCCTGAATGTACATAAATCTTATAAAAGAACATACATGTCTATAAAATACAAACCAATAGAACTGGTAAGAGAATCAGAAAAATCCACAAGTAAATATGGAGATTCCAACACTTTTCTCTCTGTAAGGGATAGAGCAAGTAGTCAAAAAAAAAAGTCAGTAATTATATTTAAACAACTCTATCAGTCATTGTGACCTAAATTAAATTTAAAGAACACTGCATTCCAAAACATCAGATTCATATTCTTTTCATGTGAAAATGTTAAACATTTTCTAAGGGAGAACATATTCTGCACCATAAAACATAAAATAAACCTTACATCTAAAAGACAGAAAGTCATTCAATGGTGTGTTCTCTGATCACAGTGGAATGAAACTAGAAATCCCTAACAAAAGCATAACAGAAAATCTATTGCTATTATCATGATGTATCACATTTATTGAGTTGAGTATATTGAGCCATCTTAAAATCCCAAAGATAAATCCCACTTGATATGGTTTATGATCCTTTTAATGTGCTATTGAATTTGGTTTCCTAATATTTTGTTTAACATTTTCATCTGTATTAATAAAGGTTATTGATCTAGAGTTTTATTTTCTTGTAGTTCCCTGACTTTGGTATCAGGGTAATATTGGCCTTGTAAAAAGAGTTTGGCATTGTTCCCTCCTCTTCAATTTTATAGAAAAACTTGAGAAGTTTGGTGTTAATGCTTCTTTAATCATTTGGTAGAATTCACCAGTGAAACTATCTGGTATTCTGGCTCCTTTAAGATTTAAAGACTTCTGGTCTCCTTGGACTCCAGCAACTGTATAATCTTTCCTTATTCTCATTATCTAAGGGAGGTAACAACCTTTCCATCCCAAGCTCTGTGCCTCAAGAAATCTGTGCTTGGGGTTCTCTCTGCCCAAATTATTTATTTCCAGATAGTCAGGTGACTGAATCTTTTTCTTTAAGTCACATCCAAAAATCACCTTCTCATAAAGCCTTTGTTTAATGATCTATTACAGAATACCTCCCATTATTATTTTCTCTAGAAATATATGTGTGACTTTCTTTAAAACTTATTTTTATCAGAAATTATCTTATTCTCTTGATTATGTCTGTTTTGTCTCCTCTCCCTTTACTCTTTACCAGAGTGTACTTTTTGTGAAAACAGGAATCTTATCTCTCATGTACTTCTGGAACTGGATTTTTAGAACTTTGAACAGCGAGTGATACAAAATAGGCACTCAGTAATATTGAATGAATGAATGAATGATTAGTGAATAAACAATTTGCTAGATGCATTCTGTATGGGGATATGCTTTAGCATCCAATTGTTTTTTAATTATTCTTGCATCACTTTCTTAAACAATTCTTAATTGGAGCAACTATTTCTGTCATTTTTAATATATTCATGATTATTTAAATGTTCAGAAACTTTTCTTTCTGTCAAAATCCACGGGGAGTATGGAAGAAATTTAGGAAAATCAGCTTTCTTGAGATACCTATAACATGGGTCTTTTTATGGGACTGTAAGAATTTTCTTTAATAAAAGAGTTCATGGGATTTCAATAGTTCTTATTTTATATAAATATTCCTTAGTTTAAAACAAATGGATTTATTATAACTGTAATATCCTTGTTGTTGGCTAGACCAACATTCTAATCTAATATTTTTTCTGGCCTATTTAAAGCTTTTAAATTCTTTTTCTTAATTTTCATATTTAAATAATTTAAAATTTAAGGAGGACTTGCAAAGAGAGTCAAGTTCCTGATTACCATTTCTATGGAATCGTTTAATGTTAACATCTTACATAACTGTGATACCTTTATTAAAACTAATATTGGTATGTTAAAACTAATTAAATAATCAGCCTTTATGCAGATACCACCAGATTTTTTTAAGACAATTTTTTTTATTGCAGTTTTGGGTTTGTAGTAAAACTGAGAGGAAGTTACAGAGATTTCTTGTTTACTCCCTGTCCCATCCCACCACATACATAGCTTCCCCACTATTAATATCCCTCAGCAGAGTGGTACATTTGTTACAATCCAGCATACATTAACCCATCATAATCACACAAAGTCCACAATTTACATTACAATTCACTTCTGCTGGGCATTCCATGTTTTTTGAGAAATACATAATGATATACTCACCATTGTGATAGCATGCAGAGTATTTCACTGCTTTAAAAATCCTCTGTACTCTGCTTATTTTTTCCACCCTCCCTACTAACCTTAGCAACCACTGATATTTGCACTATATCCATAATTTTGCCTTTTCCAGAATGTCATATAATTGAAATCATACAATATGTAGCCTTTTCAGCTTGGCTTCTTGCACTTAATAATATGCATTTTAAGGTTTGTGTCTTTTCATAGCTTGATAGCTCATTTTGGGGGGGGCTCTGAATAATATTCCACTGTCTGGATGTACCAGTCTATTTATCCATTTACTTTCTGAAATACATCTTGGTTATCTCTAAGTTTTGGCAATTATGATTAAAGCTCCTATAAACCTCCATGTTCAGGTTTTTATGTAGACATTATTTTTTTGTATTATCATTATTTTTTATTAAGGTATCATTGATATACAATCTTATGAAGGTTTCACATGAGCAACATTGTAGTTACTACATTCACCCATATTATCAAGTTCCCTCCTCACACCCCATTGCAGTCACTGTCCATCAGTGTGGTAAGATGCTATAGAGTCACTACTTGTCTTCTCTGTGGTATACTGCCTTCCCCGTGACCCCCCTACATTATGTGTGTTAATCATAATACCTCTTAATCCCCTTCTTCCTACCTTCCCAAGCACCATTCCCACCCCCTTTGCCTTTCGTAACCTCTAGTCCCTTCTTGGGTTCTGTGAGTCTGCTGCTGTTTTGTTCCTTCAGTTTTGCTTTGTTGTTATACTCCACAAATGAGTGACATCGTTTGGCACTTGTCTTTCTCCACCTGGCTTCTTTTACTGAGCATAATACCCTCTAGCTCCATCCATGTTGTTGTAAATGGTAGGATTTGTTTCCATCTTATGGCTGAATAATATTCCATTATGTATATGTAACACATCTTCTTTATCCATTCCTCTACTGATGGACACTTAGGTTGCTTCCATATCTTCTTGGCTATTGTAAGTTGTGTTGTGATAAACACAGGGGTGTATATGTCTTTTTCAGTCAGGGATCTTGTTTTCTTTGGGTAAATTCCTAGGAGTAAAATTCCCGGGTCAAATGGTATTTCTACTTTTAGTTTTTTGAGGAACCTCCATATTGCTTTCCACAATGGTTGAACTAATTTACATTCTCACCAACAGTGTAGGAGGATTCCCTTTTCTCCACATCCTCATCAGCATTTGCTGTTCTTTACCTTTGGATGTTGGCCATCCTAACTGGTGTGAGGTGATATCTCATTGTGATTTTAATTTGCATTTCCTTGATAATTAGTGATGTGCAGCATCTTTTCATATGCCTGTTGGCCATCTGAATTTCTTCTTCGGAGAAGTGTCTGTTCAGATCCTCCACCCATATTTTAATCAGGTTATTTGTATGTAGACATTATTTTTTAACACTTTTAGGTAAATGCCAAGGAGCGTGACTGTTAGATGGTATGGTAAGACAAACCGTCTACAAAGTGACTGTATCATTTTGCATTTCTACCAGCAATGAATGTAAATAATATCATCAGTTTTTACACTAATTTTTTTTTCCTGTTACAGGATCCAATACAGGAGACTACCTTACTTTTTGTCATCATATATCTTTATGATATTCTTGGATGTTTCTTACCTTTCATGACTCTAACACTTTTGAAGAATACTGGTCAGGTATTTCATAGAATAACCCTCAATAACAGTTTGTCTGATTGTGTCTTATGATTGGACTGGAGATGATACAATAGAGATGAAGAGCCCTTTTGTCCTATCGTTCAGAGAGTACATGCTATTGATATGACATAATAGTGGTGATTTTAACCTTAATCACTTTGCCAAGGTGATATCTGCTAGATTTCTCCATTAAGGTTAGTGTAAATAACACTTTTAGTCATTGTGGGCACTCATTTCCTGATCAACAATGTGAAATGTGTAACAAATAAAATGAATTTTCATTCTTGAACCAACACTGTTGATATTGTTGTATTTTTAGTATAATTATGAATTATTTATCAATTCCAAAAAAATTCCTCATACATCTCTCTTGAGTAATTTATGGGCTAATGTACTAAAATTCAAGAAACTAAATTAAGGAAAAACTTAAAGTCTTACCATTTTTAGTCTATTATTACAGTGGGGATATTGATGAAAAGAGAGGAGTGAGAATACTCAATTTTCTATTTAATTTTTAATAAAGTAAAAGTCAACCCTGTTAGTTAATTTTAGCATAATGTTTAATCAATATTATTAGCATTAATGTATTTTGTTTCCTTTATGATAAAAATGTGAACCCAGAAAATGTTTTCTTTGATGATTTTCAAGTTCATCTATTCTTTCAAAGTACCTCATGCTAGTGAGCTGCCCTTGGCCTGGCCAAAATGCACTCTTTATGGCAGGCATTTTCTGACACCATTGCCCTCCTTCGATTTTTCCAAAAAAATTAATCTTCATATGAATCCCAACCAAGTTTAGCTTTCAGGTGCATTTGAAAATTGTAAAATGTGCAATCAGTATTTCCTAAGAACTCACAATCTAACTGGGCTACAATCAAATGGAGAAAAGAATATTTAGGAAGTGTAATTAAAACAAATAGGATATGGGGTTGGGAAGGGAGTGAGCATTAGAAAGCCAAAAGAAATAATGGGGACTTTTACATTAAGTAACAGGACACAAAATAAGAGACTTTTCTGAATCATTAATCCATCAGTGTTAAGGAAGCAAAAATTAGGAACTTAGTGATTTTATTTCCAAAAGATCCTCATTTCTGTACCTAATTAATATGATTAATAAGGTTTGCTAATAAATACTAATGGCTAATCTATGATGTGTTTGTATTTTTGGATAGTCATCTAAACAAGTGGATGTGATGAATGGAATTGGATATTGGAGAAAATAAGGTGGATTTTGTTATATCCATCAATACAGACTTTAATGCATATCTGTTTCAGCCAGTAAATTGACTAGCCTCATTCAATAACTATAAATCAATGCTCACTAATAATTAGGTACCCCAAATGTCTAAAAATATAAAACACCGATCATGTATATCTAAAATTTTATCTCACTTCATATTAAAAACTTTTATTACAATGCAGAATCCAGAATTGTCCATGTTGGAAACTTCAAACATTCATTAAAAAATGACAAATAAGACATTTCAGAGTGAGGTATATGATGGTAATTTCTGATTAAAATTGGAGATTCTAATCCTTCTGCCAACATTCAGTTAATTAAATCATTTTTGCAATCAAGAGCTGAATCACCATGTTGCCATGTAATAAATGTACTAGACATGAAAGTTTTATGTTCAAAGTACAAAGTGAACATGTTAGAAAACTCTAAGATGCAATCTTCTGACTGACATGCTCTCCTCTGATGTCCACTAATCTTTCCACATTCGTTTCTAAAACTCTAGTTAAAATTTTTAAATGAGACTCTTAAATTATCTCTATCAAACTAACAGTCTGAGAAATCCAAAGATCTATTAATTTTTGATGTAAATATCTTCTACGGTCCATAGCAGAAGTTATTTACAAAGTATTTTTCATAGTGCTATCAAATGCTTTTAAGAATAATTATTTAGCCATTGAATCATTGCACATAATCTTTCACATAGGGCATTTAGATAGTTATATTCAATTTTCTTATAATTATTGTAAACATCTGGGCTTAGTGGAGTTTTCTTTTTCTACTAATTCATTTGTTCACTCATTCATTCATTAATTCCTTCTGTGTCTGGGTTTGACACTGAATTCTCTCTCACATGACAGAATTGGTCTTGGAGCTACATGAGTAACAGGGAAAACATTCCCAAAACATGAATACATAAATAAATGAAATGTTAGAAGAGAAATAATATATAGGGTCTGATGAGAACATATCAAGGCCGCTAGTTTAATTTGAGGAAGAGCTAACATCGGAAGTGATCCTTAAGCTGAGGAAGGAAATTATTTTTTTTAATGAGAACAACCTTTTATTCCCAGGATCCAAAACAAGATGGTCTTAATACAAACTTCCTAAAGCGTTGTTTTTATTTCTAAATGTTCAAATCTTAAAATTTGGCATTAACTAACGTCTCATAAATCTATAGAATAGAAACATTCTGAATGAGATTTCTTCATTTTAAATACAATGGTTCTTTATTTTTGTATACAGTACCCAATGCAATACTTTTTCTGATGAATTGTATAGTTTAAATGTTTAAAAATTATTTTGTTTTCAAATCAAAATTAAGCCTCAATATTCTCTGATTTAGGAAATGTCCCATTTAATAAAATAACAAACTAAGGCTCAAAGTCCACAAGCCTGTAAGAGTCAAACATAGAAATCAAAACCAGCTCAGCTAAATGGAAATATGATGCTGTTGTATCTTTTATTTTGCCTAGCACAAGTATTTGGAAGTTCAATTTAAGACTGTCAAAGAAATGAGATATTTCATATCTGGTCCTTTATTTAAAGCCAAGAGTAGAAATAGCAGGAAATGGGGTTTGTTTTGGAGTTAGAGTTTTACTGAATGTGCTGGAATAAGACTTTATCCCAATCTAGGCATCTGTTAAATGGTTTATCAGCAAAATCTGACATTGACTTCTGGTGATGTGCTGAGTCGGCTAGGGAAGGAAAGACACCAAAAACTTTGCGAGAGTTAGCCAGCGTGTTCCAGCATAAGCCAAAGGATTTCTCCTGGACAGGTCTTTGAAGATTACTTCATTAAGGAGTCTGGATCTGTTGCTGGATAAACAGGAATTGCTGACCTGGGGTTATTTTATTAGGATAAGGGTTTTACCATCCTAGCAAGGGCCCTTGCTTGGATGGAGCAAATTTGCTGTTGGGGGCACTTAGAAGCTTGAAAAATGTGATGACCAACATTTAGCAAATGGAAATGCCTGAGTTGCTTCGGCAGACAGTAGAGGAAGGAATAGAAGCTGAAGAAAGTGACCATGCTGACGTGGCTATATCATGTAAGTCCAGAACATCCACCAGACAGTTGTGTTCCATGGAAGGACTCAAGTGACATTCCATTTACTAATACAATCAAGAATATGATGGTGTGAGAGATAGTGGCAACACTAAAAATGCAGTGCTTGATCTGTTCTGTCAGCTGGAGCTGTGACTGAAAGGCAACCACAGATCTGTGTCTCTTAATACACATGGGGATGATCGAGCCCCAAAGTAATAGAGGGCAAGTGCCACTTAGCCAGATGCCATAAACCGCAATTACCTTTATGACCAGCAAACTCAGAGGGTTAGACAAGGGGATTTGATCTGCAAATAGTTATGGGAGATAGTTAATAGAACATGGTGTCTCCAGGAGCAAAGTATATGGGCAACTAAATAGGTGTTAAATAAATAAGGTGGGCAGCTTAATATATGATATCAAATGGAAGAAAGAATGTAGAAGCTGGGGACTGAGTGTAGTCAATTAAAAGTCTTGATTCTTTGTTCAATGTCTGGGTATAAGTTAATCTTCAGAATCAGAACCATGGTCTGAAGAGGTGGTCATGATATGGGAATAACCTGAGTGTTCATCAATGGATGAATAGATAAAGAAATAGTGATATATGCATATATACATATAATGAAATATTATTTGGCTATAAAAAAGAAGGCAATTTTGCCATTTTGCAACCATATGGAGATACCTCAAGGGCATTATGCTAAGCAAAATGAGTTAGACAAAGAAAAATAGATACCATAGATACCAGATGATCACTCTTATATGTGAAATCTTAAAAAAAAAAACCTCATGGACACAGAAAACAGATTGGTGGCTTCCAGAAGCAGTTGGGGAGTGGGAAACATAGGTGAACTGATTTTTTTTAGCTTAAATAAATTGAATAACTTATAATAAAAATTTTGATGCTTTAGTTTGGGATAAATTTAAGTGATTTCACAAAACAAAATTCCTATCTAATGAGCATGCCCTGCCTTTCTTGGAGTATGCATTTACTATGAAAGGTCACACTTAAAAGAGGTGGCCACGGAGAGAAGAAGGAAGATAGTGGGAATAAAAACCAATATACTATTTTTGTCTTTCTTTATTTTCCCCAGGCTGTGTTATTTCCCTGAGAAACCCAGGATGAAACCACTCCTCACATACATTCTTATTTACTGGTTGGCTTTTAGTGAGTTTATTTGTTTCTAAGCAATTGGCTGGAATGCTGTGGGAATACGAGGTATGTCCCCCCTGTCCATCAGAGTAGCATGTGGGTGGTCTTAAAAGGATTTCTGAGATGTGGTGGAGACTTTTATTATTTTCAAATGAATGGATTTTTGATCTTCTTTGAAAACCAGTCAGTCACACAGCAGTCTGACCATGACTTCTGGTCCTGTCTGGAACTCCCTTGCAGGGGGAGGGATTTCACCCTGTGAAACATCTTTAGTTTGGCAAGGTCTTACCCTAAGATACACACATTGGTCAAACATTGCGTTTGAAACACACACACACACACACACTCACACACGTGTGTGCACACCCACCTAGAAATGTACCTTTAACTAATCATTTCATACCCTTATGTTTTAAAATTTGTGGTATTTTTCTGAGCTACACGAGAAGTAGAAACTTTATGACAGTTGCCTCTCGGGTGAATGACTTTCTGTAAATTATTTTCATCTAATGATCTAGAAGAGGTATTTCAGCTATGGATTTTTATCCTCAATCAATCTTAACCGTTATATTTTGATTCAGTAGCAAACCTAGGAGTCCCTGATTATTACCAGGATCTCAAGTGGCAGGACAATTATTTGCAGAGCACTTGCAGAGTAGTTTCATTTGCCAGAATTTTTTGATCAAATAATATATGTGTGCTTTGGATTCCTTTCTTTTGGGCAGTCTTAAAACAGGGGAAAAAATGAGAAGAAATGACCTAATAAGAATCTCATATTCTTTTTTGTCATGAACTCCAATTCAATGTATGAAAATATGAAAAATAGCATTTGTTCTAAAAACCTAAGATTGAAGAATAGCAGAGACCGAAAAATAGTTTGTGAAGAAGTGGTTTTGAGAAATGGAAGAAGGTGTTGGGGAAAGCTTGGCAAACTGACTGGGATAAGGAGGGGGCAGGAAAAACCTAGTTGTATTTCAGGCCAAACAAGAAGATGATAAATGAAGAAAGGTGAGGTAGGGAGAAGTGAGTTAGGGCATCAGTGGGAAGACTGTTCATTTAGTAATTTAAAAAAATTTTTATTTCAATCATTGCATTTTTCAGTTCTAATTTTTTTTTTTTTGGTTCTTTTAGATTCTTTCTGTTTTTCTACTAAGGCTCCACTTCTTTCCTGAGAACCTAAATTCATTTATCCAATGTCTCAACTGAGTTTTATATTTATTAAAAGCATGCTTTTAGTACATTGTGTGTGTGTGTGTGTGTGTGTGTGTGTGTTAGATACTTTAAAATCCTTGTCCCCGAAAAACCATCTGGCCCTGGTGACATTTTTGGGGGAGGAAGCTCTTTACATTTTTTTAAATTTATTCAGTTTTAATTAGTTGAGTTCTATTATGATCAGTTTTGTCTAGTGTTATTTTTCTAAACTGTAGTTATATTTCATTAATGTTTTCAAATGTATTTGCATGTATTTGTTCAAATAGTCTTTACTTTTCTCTATTTTGAGGGTTATTTCCTTGATGCCATTTAACTCATGTTTGTCTGTTTGATTTGTCTTGAAATGCAAGAGATATATTAATGTCTGCCATTCTCACTGTGCTACAGTTTCACCTCTTGCAGTTTTTGCTATGAAAATTATCAGTTACTGGGTGCATGAATTTATCTACATTGTAAATTATAGTCCTTAACATTAAAGCATTTTTTGTTTTGTTTTGAAATCTTTTTCTGATTTCTATCTTGTCTAACATCAATATTCTAATTCCTCTTTGGCTTTGCACAGATTCAGCAATTTAAAAATTTTTTTGATTTTCTATAACGTTTTGGTTTTGGCATATTGACTTGTCTTTTATAAATAGCACGGTGTTAGATTTTGCCTGATAGCCTAAATACTTTTTATTTAATCAGTGAATTAAGCACATCCAAATGAATCTGCGTGATCAGTGTGTTCGCACACACACACACACACACACACACACATTTTGAAAACAGCAGTAACAAGTAAAAGAAAATACTACTTTTAAATTGATACCATTTACATTAGTATTTAAAAATTTCAAATGACAATAAATGTAAGAAAAAAAATTTTAAGGGTATAAGGCATTACATTGAAAATTAAGTATTTTTTGAAAATCAAAGATATAAATTGAAATTTATCTATTGAATAGTGTAAAGATATTTTTCTCCAAACTGTTCAATAGATTTATCTGTTGTTTTAGTGCAAACCCACTCAACAGAGCATTAGGTTTTTGTGCAAATGAACAAGAATTTTCTAAAACATAGTAGAAAATAGAGAAAACCAAGAATAGTCATGACAATATTGCAGACTAAGAATATCAAATAACTTATACTATCAGTCAGCAATAACATTTTCAAGTTTTAACATTGTCTCAATTTACTGTTTTTTTTTTTCAGTTTCCTCCTTCCCACCTTCTCTTTCTCCTATAGTATTAGCCATTGTGTTTATTACTCCTGTCTTCCTTCTGGTTTAGTCTTGCTTTCTGAAATGTTTAATACTTTTTGTTTTTTCTTTAGCTATCACCACTCCTTTGAAATTTCCTTCTCTCCAGAACTTCATTTTGAGATCAAGGTTATTCTCTTACAGCTTCTGTCATTTTTATTTAGTTTATTTTACTTCCTTTTGCACTGGAACAACTTGATAATTATCATGCCCTCCAAGGATCTTCATGATGCCATCCTTTCTTCATACTCCAGCTTCATTTCGCACTACTCCATCCCTCTGTCCTTCTTGCTCCACTGTCCTTTCGGTTCTTCATACATGCAGTCCCTACTGAAATGCCTTCACATATATGCTGTTTGCTCAACAAACTGTAATCTCTTTTATTCTCAGTTGCCCTGTTCCAAATCTTTCCTGCAAATGCACGTGCATATATATCCTTGTATAAGTGTGACTTCTTGTCATTCTTATCCAACAAACCTGTATAAGTAATCTGCCACCCCATTATTTTTATCATTGTACCGTTTTCCTATTCATTTTTGTCTTCATCATATTTATCAAATTTTTCAGCCATGCAATTGTATGGTTTTTTAAAAAAATCTGCTTATCTATCTCATATTCCAAAATGAAGCCTTGTAAGAATAGAGACTATTTAATTTATCAGCATAAATACTTTTTCTTGGTATGTGTGAGTTGCTCATGAATATTTCTTAACTAAAAACGTTTTTTCTTTCATGGTGTAATGCCTTCTACACAGCTGATTTAACTCTTGCTGCAGACCACAAGTGCACTGAGAACAATCAATACTTCCTGCAAATCATAGCAATCTATGGTTCAAGACCCCTTCTACCTCTCCATTCCCACAGTCCATAGTCACAGGGACTTTATATTTTATTCCTAGGAGTCCCAGTATTCAAGTGTGTGTACCATGAGCATATTTTCATTTATGTAGTACAGTCAGGAAAGAGAAACACTCTAGCATATGCTACTGCTATTTCCTACCACCAGAGCTTCTGGAAGCATGGCCTCTGTATTATACCCATAGCTATAAACAATGCAGCAGGCTCTGCTCTGGAGATACTCTGCCTCTCTGTTGGGTGACTTGTCCCCACATTGGGTGCTGCTGTTTCTGCCCTTACTCTGCCCCTATTCAATTCATGCAATTTCTGCCTGGTTCAGAAACTTTGTAGATAGATCCATCCACATTGTACTTTTCTTTTCAACCAAACTTGCAAAATAATAGATCTTTCTTGTTTGGAGAATTTAAAGAATGCCACTCAGCTGCTCTAAAAAGTCTGCTTAAGTGGTACCATTGTGTTTTGTCCTCTTACTAATCTTCAATGCCCTTGAAACTTGTGCTCTGATGACAAGCTAGGCACTTTGTCTACTAACCTGGTGCGAGTTCTCAGGAATTGGAATAGTTTTTAATCTATATTTTTGTAATTGTTTGTTAAATGTTTTGTTTTTCCTTTTCTTTTCAGTCTTAACATTGATAGACTATACTTGTAATTAAGATTGCCAAAACCTTTCATTTTCCTCAGAGGAATGTAGTATCTTCAAATAAGTCTATATTTTTAAATTCATTTTGGCCTTTCTTCATGTGTGATAATTTGGAGGGGCAGATCTGTACTTTCATCACACATACTCTTAGAAACAGGGTCTCATCACATGCTTGTTAAATAGATATTTTCACTTGGATTTTGATCCAGGTTTATCTTATCTCTGTGGATGTATACATATGCTTTCTAATGAATGGTGTTTTCTCTTATTATAAAGAATAAATTTCAGTGCCATGCTGTAGCTCTCAACTTACCTCAAGTGTTTAAAAACATTACTCCTTCTGTTCTCCATAGATGTATTACATTTTGGTTAACCCTATCATTTGTTGGACTTCCCACCACACCCCCAAAATGTATTTCAAGTATGGGTTACTCAAAGTCTCCTTGGAAATGAATCAGTTGTAAACTACACACACACACATGCACACACACACACAAATGTGCATGTGCACATACATGAATACTTAAGAAACTAAAACACTGGCTATCAGATAATAGAAATAACAATTGGAATTGATACCTAGCTTTCTTGAATTAGAAAAAGGGAAGCTATATCCCTTTTACACATGAAAGATTAGCATGAATTAAAAATTAAATTTCAGATAGGTAATTATAAATACAGAGAAGATATGACCAAGTTAATGGTTAGATAATATGAAAATTAATTTCAGTGTGCTAGTCAGGACAATTGCATTAGGGAAATCAAATAAAAGAGAAGTAAGAAAAATATGGATCAATTTATAAGAGAAAAAGTGATGATTATGAAGCTTAAATTATATAAATTTTATTAGGAGAAAATAACTTAAAAGATGTTTAAAATGACAATTTTTTTCACAAAAATTTTGGATTTTTTTCCTGTTTGAAGTATAGTAGCAATGCAGCTGCATTATGAATTTGAAAAATTATTGTTTAAATCAGGAATTGGTCGAGAACATTTTTTGAACCCAGACATGAAAGACATCAAAGAAAACTCTTGTGGATAAATATAATATTTCAGTCTCTCAAGGCTCTGTGAGACCCAAAGAATTTTCATAGGCTTTATGGCATGTGAAGATAAAAGGTATAATTAATTTTTAAAATTTTAAAAGAAGAAATCTTGGATCTTGTGATATTCATCCTAACACAACTTACTTTAATCAATATGTTGGTAGACACAACCAAATCCCCACAAGTATGTATGAGTTAAATTTTCAGAGGCATCCATGTGTATATGCATGCTCACATTTTAGTAAGGAAGTTGGGGGAAAGGAAGAAATTCATACTTATTTGTCATTTGAATCAAGATGAGCAGAATATGATTATTGAGGGGCACAAAAACATGGTTGTTTTCCTGTTACTAATTTCCTGCCAAGAATTTAGAGTTTAATCGTCTCCATGGGACCATAATAACCGACTTTTTCTATTCCTCTGCTGCTTCATTTTCCCTTCCCACCAGAGTGATGCCTTCATTACTGAATACTGCTCTTACTCCCCAAGAGATTCACATGCCAAGCATCTTGTGCTTACATCATGGATCAAAATGTCAGGAACCAGAAATTGATCAATCAACTTACTAACTATTGTTAGTTTCTCTGAAGCAAAATCATGCCAGCTTTACTGTAATAGTCCCATGTGAATCATCAATAAAAGAATGTCTGGTATCATTATTAAATACACCTCAAACACAGTTTACTAATATTTGGGGTACATATGCAGATTAGAAGGGTACACAATTTAGAATATTCACAGTTGCAAATTAGAATCAAAAGTGTGCATAATTATATTGTCCATATGGCTCAGCAGCAGTATGATTTTATAAGATTAAATCTTGTGTGGGGATGAAAAATGATAAGCCAGTGTGATTATTATGAACTACACAATAACGTATGGGATGGAGGCCAATCGCATCACTCTAAGTCAGCCTTAGAATTTCATAAGCCACTGAATGTCACAGATGGAAGCTGTTATTCATTCTACCTGCTTGACGTGATGATAGGTAATGATAAAAGTTCAGAAAGTAAATTAAAATGAAGACAGCTAAGCCAGCCTCTACTCTACTGGCTACAATTATTAGTGATGTGGTGGTTTCAAAGGCCAGAGATTCACCTTGATTATCAGGCTGTAGCAGGATGTGAGTATGTTAATTCTTGTAAACATTTCACAGTAACCTACTTTCATAATTTAAATGAGTAAGCCCAATGCTCCTATAATCCTCCCTGTGAGGAAGATCCTAAAAAGAAGAATGTCAGGTTTTATATATATACGTATGTATTAAATATGTTTATATTTACTGATGTATAAATATTTGAATTGAATGCTAATTTATTGCAATATTTTATTTTATAAAATAAATATATATTTATTAATATGTTAATATTTATGCTATATAAATAAATATATATATATGTAATGTATATATTTATTTCAGATTAGACCAGTGGAGGAAAGGACTGACAGTTTCTTGATAGTTACTTAGGATATTGCCTTTCATTTTTCTTAAATTTTCTTGCTTTGCATCCATGTTGATCATAAAATGTTACAATACAGAAATTTACAGAGAGAAAACTTATATGTCCATCTTCTTTCCCTTTCACATGCGCATAAGCCCAAGCCCCACCCTTGTCCTTAGGTAACCTATATACACATTTAAATACACACTTATTTATATACTTGTGCTTTTACACACGTGTATTAATTTTTCCCCACATAAATGGAATTGCATTGATAGATAAAATGTAATTTTGGGTTTATGTGGATGATTTTGTATTATATATACTTGTCTCTGACTTGCTCTTTTTATTCATCAATATAAGCACATAAAGATTTATATGTTTAAGCTTCTGTATAGTGTATTTCTTTTGAATGAAGTAAGAGCATTTATTTTGTTAGTAAAGTATCTATTACTTTACTGAACTTTGTTTTTACCTTAATTTTTCACTATCATAAACAAGTCTGGGAAGAAAAGTATTTAGGTAAAGACATAGATACAGTACAGAGAGAGATAAATATATAGTGAATACACATATGAGCATGTATACACAGCACGCACACACACACATATGCACACACAGTCAAGAAATTTTTCCTTACTTGCTTCAATAACGCAGAAAACTCTCATTGATACAGAAGCCATGTTTTCCTCCTTTCCTCTTCAGTTCAGTGTTCTCTGCGTGTATCAGTGCACTAGTAATACACTTTTCATTTTTGTATCTTTATAATATATTTTATTATTTAGATGAGAAACCTTTCTATTGTCATTCTATTGTTTTTCAAAATTGTGGTGGCTATTTTTGAATTTTTATTCCTCAAGATCAACTTTGGAATTTTGCTCAGGATTATATCTTAGGTGACATCAGAGAATTGACTCCTCTAATATATTGTTTGTCAACTAGTTATCTTATATCTTTTGATATTTTAATATTTTCCACCAAATATTTACATATATATTTTCACATTTATTCTTATAGATTTTTGTGAGTTTATGAAAGCAATTATTTTTCCTATTGCAATTTTTTAAATTGGAGTCTTGCTGGTGAATAAGATGGCTTTTAGTTTTTATTGATATTGAAACTAACAATTCCCCAAATTCTCTTATTTGCTTTATGAAATAGCAAAGGAAAAAAAAAGCAACTGGAGTTAATAAATGAGTTAAGCAAGGTTGCAGGATACAAGGTCAACACAATCATATTTCTTTATGCTGACGATGAAAAATTGGAGGCAGAGCAGATGACTCAGCATGTAAAACCATCAATTCTCCCCAGACTGATCTATGAATTTGTCACAAGTATAATCAACCCCCTCTCAGCAGAATTTTGGTAGATGTAGACCAACTCACTTGAAAATATATAAAGAAAGACAAATGAACTGGAATAAGTAGATTATATAAAACAATTTTAATGAAGGAAAACCAGGTTGAAGGCATCATGCTACCTAATTTTCAGACTTACTGTAAAGCTACAGGAAATATGAAAATATGGAATTGGTAAAGCAATATACACATAGAAGAAGGGTGCACAAAAAAGTTCAAAAACAGATCTCAACAAATATGGCCAATATTTTTTTTTAAACACAAAGGTGAAGAAATGGAAAAAGATTGTCTTTTCAACAAGTAATGCTGGAACAGTTGGATACATGCAGAAAAAAAAGAACCTCAACCTAAACCTCATACCTTATGTAAAAATTAACTCAAAATTAATCATAAATCTTAATTTAAAGTGTAAAACCAAAGAAAATCACATTGAAGAAATCTTTACACACTGGATATCTTAGATAAAAATATAAGTTAAAAAAATGCTCTTTAAAGAGGCTGTTAATAGAATAAAAAGAATAAATCAGACTTGGAGAAAATATTGGTAACTCACATTCTGACAAAGAATCTGTAACTAGTATATATAAAATCACTAAAAATTTCACAGAAAAAAAAATTCAGTTAAAAAATTGGCAAAAGCTTTGAAGAGAGACTTGACCAAAGACCATAAATGAATGTAAAATAACACATTAAATTATATTCATTAGACATTCAAGAAATGCAAATTCAAGCCATGATGTAATACTATTTATTTAATAGAATCATTAAAATTAAAAAAAGTATTACTGTCAATAGGAAGTGCTGCTGAGGATTCAGAATAATGAAAACTCTCATTTATTACAAGTGGAAATGAAAAATAATACAGCCACTCTGGCAAGCAGATTGGCAACGTTTTACTGTTATAAATGTATAGTTACCCTCTGACCCAACAGTCCCACTCCTAGGAATTTACTTGAAAGGAATGAAAAATTATGTTTACACCAAAACCTGTATATTGATGTTCATACAAGTGAGTGAATAAGCTGTGGTACATTTGCGTAATAGACAATAGATAAATAAGAAGTAATGAACTATGGATACACACCACGACTTGGATAGATCTTAAGGTAATTATGCTGAGTGAAGCAAAGCCAACCTCATACGGTTGTGTACTATATACTTCCATTTATTTGACATCCTGGAAAAGACAAAGCTGTAGTGATAAAGACGAAATTAGGGGTTGCTAAGGTTGATGGGATGAGGGAAGCTGTGGTTACGAGAGAGCATAAGAGAATTTTGGGGGGAGGCCATGGATTTGTTCTGAACTCTGATTGTGGTAGGCACAAGCCCATGAACCTATACACGTGTTAGAATTCATAAAGCTCTACACCAGAACATGTATGTTAACTTTAAAAAATAAATAAATTCAAATATACTCTAAGGAGAAAGGAAAATAAAATTCTCTTTTCTTCCATTCCCAAAGATTTCCTCTTACATAAGGTTTCACAGGATACTTATTTCAAATATTGTGAACAATTTGAATTCCAACATTTGGTACACTCATAAGGTTGGTAACTAAGGGGATAACCAAACCATTTTAGCACTGTCAAAGGAATAAAGTGACGTGTGGGTATTGAGGAAGCACAAATAATTAATATTCTCTGAGTGCCCACATATCAGGAACAGAAATGAACTGAAATGAAAATGTTTTGTTTTAAGTAATGCTGCAAGAATATAGGTAGCAAGTACTCTGTGGCAGATTGTATTTTCCAAAAATGGCTACTATCTCCCATGTCATTTGCTCTTTACCAAGGTCACCTTGCCACTCCTGTGTCAGATGATGGTGGCCATCTCTCCACCCGCTCCATCAAGTCTGGACAGGCCCTGTATTGCTGTAACCAATAAGTGTCAGCCAAGATTCTGTGCCAGTTCCCCTCATAGACCCTAACAGCCCTGGCAGCTTCTGCTTCCTGTCCAGTGGAGACTTTTGATAACTGAACTGCTCCTTGACAGAAACCCATGAGAGACCAAGTTATAATCTTCCAACTGAGTCAAATAAGCCACAGAACCCTAAGACATAATAATAAATTGTTGCTGCCACTAAGTTTTGTTAAACTATAATAAGTGATTAGAACATACTCCCTTTCTCCAAAAACAGATTAGATTATCTATACTAATGGCCTGACCCACAGTTAACCACCCAGCTGCAGCCTGTAAAAGAATCTGGAAAGATCAAGAGAGAAGCAAGACACAAGAGGGGCCATTTCAGTGGAGAGAGTTTTCAGGGTGCTTCTTCCCAAGCTCAAGCCTAGTGAAGGGGGCTCCTAAGAGGCCATGTAGAGGGCCGAGGACTTTGTAAGCATTCTCAGGGGTTTATAGAGGCAATATGAAGGGGTCAGAGTAGATATATACCTATCTCAATCCCGAGCAAAGAATTCTAAAGGGAGAGAAAGAAGTAGACGCAGAGTGAAGGACTGTGAAAGGGAGGTAATTGCTATCCCACCAGTAGGAAATGAAATACTTGTTTCATACAGATCGAATATCCAGAGGGAGGGAGGGAGGGAGAGAGGGAGAGACAGATACTTTCAAAGCATGTTCAATGGCACATGTCCAATAATGTCCGCCAAGTCTAGGGTTTGTCTCAGCTCACCACAGCAAATAAAACCTTGTATGTGTCTTTATCCTGGCCTTTTTCTTCATATGGAAGTCGGGGTCTGGGGGATTGCCATTGAGGTCCTGGGGCAACGTGAAGAGCAAAGAAGGGGGTGGGAGTTGTCATGGAGGGTGCTCAGAAGAAGCCACTTTATTCTACATAAAGCTGTACTTTTTATACTGCTATAGCGCTGATTCATGGTTGCATAAATATTGAAGATGCACATGCATGTGGCTTCATGGCCAGGTGTCTGGCCTTCAAGGCCCTTATCTAGCTCCTTACTCATGGGTACAACACACTGTGTTTTCAAGATCTCATGGACAAGACCAGACATAACCGGCTCCATACAAGGCCAGACATATCCCGAGTGAAGTGGCAGACAGCTGTCCTCAAAAAACAGTAGGGAAAGTGGAAGGGTGGGGAAAGGCTTCCCTACAATGGACCATGAATAGTGAGGAATAATAGTAACTGGAAGGTAAGGGAGGAACTGGCAGATGAGAGAGAGGAAGGCTATTGACCTCTCCCTCCACTCCTGACCCCTATTTCCCTGTTTTCATTTCAAGCTCCTGCCTTAAGCAAATATGAGCTAGGAGAGGAGGGAAAGTCTAACTTTAAATAAACTTTGAAAGTTTGACTATTAAGTGGAATATACATTGGAATTATGAAAATGATTGTAATTTTACATCTTGAAATTTTAAAGGGTATTTTATTTCCATTATCTGAGAATGATGAGAAAAGATACAATCCTTTCCTGGGTGTCAACCAAGACAGGTTGTGTTGGAATGAACAGAGAATAGAGTTGTTCTCTGTTCGTCTTATGAGTCTCATTTGTTTATGGTTTCATTACAGCTAGTATGTTCTAGATATAATGGGTATGTTGTATATTTGGCTCCCAGGAATACCCAGTAATGTTGTCCTTAAAATCTTCATGAGAAAAACTGAAAATTGGGGAATTTAGTGGCCAGTTTATGGGTAGAGAATAGTAAAGGCATGGTCTAAGAATGCCCTTCTGAGTCATGAGTAGGACTGACCGCTCATTAGCTGTGGCTTGGGCACATCGTCTCTGAGCACTACAGGAGAAGATGGCAGATGGTGGGAACAGTGTCTTGTTTAAATTAAGCCTATTCGTATTGAAGATCTGGAGTAAAATAAATATCATTGCTTTCGACTGGAATATCGTTTTCTTTCAGCTTTGCATTTATAAGAGTGGTGACCCTTTCTTGAAATCTAGTCATTGTAAACTTAAAAAATAATAAATTTAAAAATAAATACAAATAAAAAGATTTTTTGTATTTCTTTCCTTAACCATGGTTCTAAGGTTTGGACTATTATACATTCTTGCTTGTTTGGATCTATTTAATGTTGCCTTTTTGATTGCTCTATTGTTCTATTTTTAGAAATATCTTTCCATTTTGCTTAGTATACATAATAACTATATTTTTAATAGGTGTCTCCTCATTTATAGCTTGTCATGAAATACTTTTTATTGAAAACCATGTAACATCTAAGAGACAGATGATTCCCATATGATATTTAACATAAAACTCTCACATACTTTGTAGCCAGAGTGGCTTTAATATCTTGTCACTAGGTGAAGACCCTTAAACTTCTTCAAGTCTCCTTTCCAGATTGGAAAGGTTATTTTAGTATAATACTTGTGGGTAAAATTGCAGTATTTCCAGAATCTCTCACCTGGCTTTAGTGCATCTCCATATCAACAGGCGTTTCTAAGGGGTGAAGAGAAGTTGTTCATCTCCATATTAATGAATAGTTACCTGGTGGACTGAAGGCTTACCTGAACATGAGAGGTTGTGGGGGATTCCCTTGCTTCTGCTGAGGCTGGAGAGAGAGATGCCGATGACTTTTTTGTAAGCAATAAACAGGTTTTAAACTTTATTTCTCCCTTTTACTGATTTCGGTTTCAGCTAGGTATTTTGCCCCAGGATTTCCTCTCCCTGGAGTTACATCTGGCAGTAGTTGGCAGAACCTCTGAACCCGAAATCTGCCTAAATAGGTGCAACCTTTGGGTGGACTGCACCTAGAGATGGTGGGGAGATGCCTGGAACCCGCCCTGTGGATAGTAGGGAGGCCCCAGTGGATGCAGCAGCAGAGGGTGCAGCTTCACCTGGGAGTCCCCTATCTGTAGGGCTTCCAAATTGGGAGCCCCTAGTGGGGAACTGATCTAGGGTAAAGCACCTTCTAGAGGGGTGGGGCCTTCCCCAGAACTGGGGAAGGGTGGAGACACCGGAAGCTACAGAATTAGCCCTCCGTGAGATAGAAGACAGCTTAGGGGCCCCGAGTGGCCATGTAGCAGCTGGCATTATAGGGTCTCTTTTCCTTGAGATAGTGGAAAATGTCATCGAGGAGAAAGAGAGGGCTATGGAGAAGGTTATCAAGGAGAGAGAGGGACTTTGGCAGGAGAGAGACACACTTTAGTATCACTTGGGGGAGCTGGGTAATGACCTATGGGATGCTGTTAAGGAAAAGAGACAGTTATTGAGAAACAGACTGTGCTCCTGGAAGATTACTTAGCAGCAGCAAGAGGGGAGGTGGCAGGAGAAGCCACTTTGCAGGAATCCATGGGGTGGGTGATGAAAGAGTGGTGCCCTCAGCCCCGGAGATGGAGGAGGAGTCGGGGGGAAGAAGATGAGGAGACTGGGCCATGGGCCGATCTGCTGCCAAGGCCATGGCCTAAGGTACCCGCCTCTCCTGTATTAAAGGCCTGCCCAGCTGTAATTAAAATGAGCTGGTAGACATGAACATCCCGTGTAGGCAGAAGCCATGGGAATCTCTGCCTACATGGCTTTTACATCTCTGGGATATGGGGGTGGAAACATTGTTATGTCGGGTCCTGAAATGAGTAGGCTGGCTTCCCTGACGACTCACCCTTCCCTCCAGCAGTGGTTGCAAAGTGCCCGTTACACCTCAGGGAATCAGACACATCTGGAATGGCTGACAGCTGCCAACAGGGCTGTCTGGCCTAATCAGGACGATTAACCATATTTACCCACATACTTTTATTGAAGAATTAGTGACAAAAGACAAGCAAGATGCAGGTACTCCCGGAGAGTTAACATTTGCTCTTATTTATACAAGGTACACTTGACTTCTACAAAATGCTTTCTTCAGAGCAGAGATTTGGAAATGCGCACATAGGTGAAAGGCAAATCTCTGGGTACTGAAGAATTAGTTGCTTCCTAGGGAACAACAGAAGCTTTATTTGGGAAAATTATCTTCAATCCAAAATACCACTGAAATTTTTTTTTACTTTTGGTGGCTAACATTAAATTTCTTTAAAAAATCTTCTCCCTTATCTTTTTATTCTTTTAATTTTATTCCTTTTATGTTTTCTCTTTACTTAACATTATTTCTGTTTCTTATCTTTGCCTCAGGCATGTCATTAATATTGAGTAGCCCTCACAGTTATTGAATTCCAATAACTCTGCATTAAACATGGGACTAAAGCTACCTTAAAAGTTTTAATTCAATTTTTTATTTTCACAAAATATTAGCACTTGAGACTGATTTCAAAACGTTGCCAAAGGAGCAATACAAAGTGACCATCTTGGCTTTTCAATTATAAAATTTAGTTAGTTTTACTAGCATGCTTAATTTACTCAGTAGTTGTAGGTGGTTTATTTGTGATAACAAAGAGAATAAAAATAAATCATCTTTGTGACATCTTTTGTTCTCTCAGCTTATACTGATATTTGCTTAAAAGGCTTGATATGAAACTCTGGGATAAGCTTTGAAGAATCATCTTCTTCATCAACTTAATTAGATTTTCTCTTAAAATGTCACATAGGTTTTCTTCTAACACAGCATAAATACAGTTTGTCTTCTACGTGAATAAATCTAAAAAATTCCTGTCTGTTTTACATAAACTAATATGTATGACTAGTTTAATTTTGTTAAATGCGAAAGATAAAAAGAGTAATCTTACGATTAAAAGTTTTTAAGAACAAATGTCCAAAAGTTCTTAATCACCAATTTAAAAAAATGGAATAAGCATATCCCTAAACTACAACTGGTCAAATATTCAGCTTAAAGACTTGAGGCAAAAAAAAATAAAAAACTCTGAAAACGTACTACATGTCATTCTTCAAACAATTATCTAAAAATATTATGAGAATATATGCTCTATTTAACGTTCATTGGTTAAATAATAGGAAAAAATAAGTGGAAAAAATTCATCTTGTACATGGAAATTTGTCAAAACGCTATGCTAAAGTTGTAGGGCTAAACATGAGTAAATAAAAGTCATGACTTTGGCTCAGCTGTCAGTTACTGGGCAACAAGGAAACTGATGGAGCCAACAGGAAAGCTGAAAATCCTTTTTACACATAGCAAGACATTGGAAAACAACAGCTTAGATGAATCAAAGGCTTACAAAGGCCCTCCTGAGTGTGAAATTCTAGCAAAGGTTGAAAGAACAGGCATCATGTCCAAGTATGTTGGCTTCTTTTTAACAAAGCATTTCAGAAAGCAATGAGGTTAGGAACTGGAGGAGCCGGCCTGCAAAGAAAAGTGAGGATAGTACAGAGACTATAGAGTTTAAGCTCTTCCCAGGGCTGGAAAAGCCAATTGTTTCTGCAACTCAAACAGTAGAAAGTAAGACTAAAAAAGACTTTTAACAACAAAGTCTCTTGCAGGACAGAGGAGACCGAAAAAAGGGTTTTGAGCAATAAAATCCATGAAAGATCAAAGAAAGGCCCTCAGCTTTGTGGCAAAATACATACATATATACATAAATAAAAAGCATGGCACGTCCAGTGAATCCTGTGGATTCATATGGCTTCGAGGTAGCTGCCATTAAATAGACACAGAGAAATAGAGTCAATGGTGCAAAATAAAACAGGCGTAAGAACTATTTCTAGAAAATAACTTGGGCTATGGTTATGATCACATAGAAATATGTGGAAGCAGAGAAGTAGAACCCTGTTAAGATTTCTAAAAATAAAGTATGTATTAAAGTATACATACAGATAGAAAAATGCACAAATTTTAATTTTAAACTTGATGGTTTTTAACCAAGATAAAAAATCCCTGTATAAGTAGGACCCAGAGGAAGAAAATAAATGTTACCTACATCACAGAAGTATTCATGCCCATAATTATATAAGTAAGATAAATAAATATAATATAACTTGGGATCTATTTTAAATAAAATAGTTTAATATGGAGTTACTTACATCTTCCTTCTCATAATAATGTTCTAAAAGGTAAGCTTTGAAAGGAAAATGTCAGAGGTTTTCTCGTTTGTCTTTTTGTATATGAAGGCAATGGTGTTTTGTTTAAAATACATATATATACATTTCTTTGACTATGATGATAAGGCGAGTTAAAATTATAAGTGTATATCCATTCCAATACAGCATGAGTCAATTTTATTTAATACGATATGAAACAAATATATCTTCACTGATTCTTCCTTATTTCTTAAACAAAATTGAACAAGAAATAAAAAGTGAGCCCATTCATTTTTGTGACCTGTAATGAATGACCAGAACAGAAATGACATCCTCCTGAGCTGCTGGATAATAGTTCCTCATATCCCTCCTATATAGAGGAGGATTAAATAAATAAGATTGCTATAGATTGCTCCTGGAATAAACTCCAAACTTGAATTAGGAATTGAATAAAATACCCATTAAGATTCCATAAACATACTTGGATTCCATATCTCTGTATTCAAAGTATTTTTCCTAAATTTTGCTTTAAAGGTTTGTATTTATCTCATGTTACATATTAAGCAACAACAAAAAACCAAAGAAAGCTATTTTATATCCTACAATCTATTCAGTTTATTGCTTACTTTTTCAATCTTTCCTCCTATAAGTTTTGTTAGTTTTTATGTGCAAATATTGAAAAAAAGGTCTCCATATTTTTCAGGCTAAATTAATAAAACTAGGACCCCACCAAGAAACTTAATTTTAAAATCAAAATTAAATCTAACTTCTTTTTTCTCAGATTTTCTTTAGTTGACTCAATGAATATTATAATAAACTAGAGAATGGGTCAACCTCTCAAAAATAATAAACATTGGAACAGGCTAACATGAAAGACCTTAAAGGTTTTTAGGCCACAAAGAGGTGATCTTCCTTGCATAGCTTAGGTAAACTTTGTTGAAATTGGAGTTATTGAACCAGATGTTAACTCGTTATAAATCATTTAATATCTACTATAAGCAGAGAATACTTTCAGTATGATATAAAAATTAGGGGGTAAAAACATTCACTCTTACATTCTGCTGGTATTTATATCCTCTCCACTTTTCCAATCTTCTGAATATAAAAGTCTAGATTTGAAAGAAAAATGATAAACCTTTTATAAATGCAAGCCTGAATTTTTTTAAACAGCTACGACATCCTAAAAAGATAACAATTAACAGTTGCAACATTCAAAGTGTTGGAGAAATAGTAAGAAGTTAGTGTATCCTTTAGGTGCACTTTGATAAAACTCAGATCAAATACTATCAATAGGATTTTTCACTCCTTCAAAATACAAAGAAAATTTGTTGCCAGACAATTTTCACAGCTCTAATTATAGCGTTGCAAAAGCAACGCTATAATTAAGAGTGAACTACAATTTTGCTTCCTACTCTCAGATGAAAGAAAATAAAATAAAAATAAAATAGTTAAAAAATAAACTTGTTCTGAATTTAACATTGGTATTTATTTCCTTAGTTCTTCAGCTTATTTGCTTCTAAAATTTGTTGAAATCAAATTTAATTCATCCATATATCCTTCTAATTTGCAATATATGTCAATCTTTAAAAATGTATGTCTATCTCAAATATCAGCTTCTGGTAAGGCCTGTGGTTTTTTCCAGATTTCTGTGTAATCATTTTCAGTAGATCATCCACATAAATCAACATGCCTGTAAATAAACTGCTTGTTTTGCAGCCTTCTTTCTCTTTCCAAGGTATGTAAATGTTTGACTGTATACTACAATGTTATATATTTACATTTCAGATTCAATGCAATTATTTAAAAGGGATATGATGCTTCAGATATTTCTCCAGCAGCATCTTGATTCATTTTTCAAGTAGGTCTTAGAACTGTCACTCTGAGTATCAAACCATAATACAATAGATGATATATTTTCCAAATAGACAGCACTCATTTAGCATGGCAATTTGGAAAACATTTAACTGTGCAGTTCTATCCGCCAGTACTGCTTATACATACTTCATGGTCCAGGCTGACATTTATATAAGACATCAGAAAGGAAGTACTTGTAAGCTCAGTTTCAGTCCTAGGAAGTGACAATTAAGTGTCACTTCCTCCAGGGATGGAAAGCTGGAGGACGTTGCAGCTAGTTATTTAAAAATACCAGTGTGAGCCCAGATGGGTCATATGAATGCTTAAACAGAGAACCCGCTCTGAGTTTCCATTAACTGGGACTCCAAAGAGTCAAGCCCTTCTCTTTAGTCAGACAAAGCCACTCACCAAGTACCTTTCCTAGTTTTCACCATCCTTCCTCCTCCATGCCACACCTGTATCTCCCTGCCCCAAGCTCTTCCCTGGATGCTGCTGCCTGCTCTTGTGCCTTCTCCCTTTCTCTTTAAAGCCCTACCTATTGACTTCTCTCTCTTCTCTGGCTCATTTTCTTTGATGTAAGAGAGAATCTAGGTCAAAAGTAAACCTGAGTGACAAAACTTGAGCAAAAGTCTTTTATTCCCGGTGTTGTGAATCTCTAAAAGAAAAACTCCAACAATAATGAGCAGTAGAGAAGCCATAGAAGTAATACTAGTAATTGTACTCACTATGCACAGGGCATTCATTATTCTAAGTGGTTTATGTATATGAAATCAGTTAATCCTCATAGCAATCCTCTGAGGTAGATGTCACCATCGACCCCATTTAACGTATGGCAAAACTGATTTAAGAAGCGGTTAACTAACTCATGTGTGGTAAAACAGCTGGCACATCACAAAATAGAGATTTGCTTCAAGTCCATAATTGTAATTGACAGATGACTAGCCCTGAAGGATCATCTAACCACAAATGTTCTGTTAGAATCAGTGTAAATATTCAATGTGAATCTTCCAAGAAGACAATTATCTGCTCCACTATCAAAAAAATGTGTTGAAAAGTAGACTTCACATTCTTGTGTTTCTTAATCTAGTTTCCAATTAAATCAGAGGCATTTCCTTAAATGTGAATTCTATCAGAAATATTTATGTCGTGGACAAATTTCACCCTTAATATAAAAATAAATAGGACTGTGATGGCCAGGATAGCTTTGGGAAACTTGTAAAGCATGCAAGTTAAAACAAAAACAAAAACAGAAACACAAAAAGACATCAAGTTTGCTGTAAGCTTTTGTACCAACAAGGCCTATCCAAATGTGAAGACAGCTTTTGGGTTGTCTTGAAACAGTGAAAATGGGTAGCTCTTGTCAAATGATTGGGATGAACAAATACTTGCAACAAGAAAACTTTTGCATTCCTCAATTTGTGAATTTTCACCATTCTTTCTTAGCAGCTCTTATTACTGTTTCCTGTGATTTATTGTGTTTGTTTATTGCTAGATACAAACCATAGTGCCCTTACTTAAATAATTTATCACTTGTAAAATTTATTTTGATTGATACGGAATTTTATTCTGCATTATAATGAGAACAAGGGCTGGAATGATCACTAAGAGCAGCCAGTAAGCCAGGTGCGGCTCTGCCACATTGGCAACCGGTCCTCATCCGAGTCAGTTTCTTCTGCAGCTAATGGGCTTGTACGTAGTATCTCAGGTCTTTTACTGACCTAACAGTCTATGATTTTTTTCTTTCTAATTTGGAGATAAAAACTAAATGAATGTGTGTACTTGTCTGCAAATAGCCTGCTTTTCCTATTGCATCACTATTGTTTGCCCCTCCTTGTTACAGAGATGAATGATGTTTCAATAAATATCTCCATCCTGTCCAAATGAGTGTTACATTCTTTCTCTAGGCTGGGATCTTATGTTTATCCAGTATGATTCAAAATACTCTCTGTCATGTCCACTTTTTAATCTAACTTGAATAAACTGTATTTTATTTTCATGTGTAAAAGGCAGAATATAAATGTCTCCCTGGAAAACATGGAGTAAGTTTCCAAAATGCAACACCATCAGACTGAATTACCCAAAAAGACCTCAGATAAAATCCTCTTTATCTCACTCTTCTCTTCTGCACTATAAGTACTGATTACATCACTGTTACCCCAGGGGAAAATATTGGAACAACTATTAACATAGTCTATTGTTACATAGAGAATCTACCTATATAAAGAGGTATCAACTGTGATGGCAAAGACTAATCAATATTTCTCCTTACAGCACATTGTTATAATACTTTCACTCATTCAACCATTCAAAAAATACTTATTGAGCATCCACTTTTCCCTAGAATAGAATTATAGCACAAAACAGAACAAAGACCCCACCTTTACCGATTTATGTTATAGAAGAAATAATAATAATAACAACAATAATAATAATTTTCCAGATGGTGATAAACATCATGAAGAATAATGAAGAAGAAAGCAGAATCAGAGAATATGGAAGAATGGGAGTATGTGTGTTCAGTTGTTTAAGTCTGGTGAAGAAAGAAATCTCTGGTGAGATGACATTTGACCAGAGAATGAAAGAGAGATCAGGCAGACAGAGCAACAAGTGTACTGACCGAAAGGTAGGAGCATTTTTGTTGTGTTCCCGGAAGGGCAACATGCCCATGTGGCCATAGTAGAGTGTGCCAGAGGGAAGGGGTAGGAGAGGAAATAAGAATAGACCAGGGAGCAATTGTTGTTTTGAGGGCTCCTGAAACACTTCACCTTCTTCTCTGAGTGACACGGGCTGCCAATGCAGTATTTTTAAGCTTTGTAATTAGACATTATACTGACAATTCAAATTAACCAATCATACTTAGCATTTCTCCTCTTTTGCATAGAGGTATTCTTTAAACCCATTTTATCCATGTGTTCAGTAGATTTTAAAAGAAACACTCTGGTTGCTGAGTGGAGAAAATACCATAAAAGCTCAAGGGGCACAGCAAAGATTAAGATGTTATAAGAGAAGTATGTTCAACATAAGGGATACAGTTTCAGCATACTTCTACATTTGAACATAGAGTATACAGCATGTTCACAAAAGTATTTTGAAGATCTGACTACATGAATTTGTAACTTCAGGAAGATGTAATATACAGCTTGATAGCTTTGAAATTTAGTAATTTATTGTTCAAAGACTATTTTTTGGAGCTGTTTTAGATTTACAACAGTGAGAGGAAGGAAGAGAGATTTCTCCAACACTACTTGTACCCACACAGGTAGAGCCTCACACTCATTATCAACATTACTCACCAGGTTGGTATGTCTTTTTTGCAAGGATGAACCTCTATTACATCATAATCACCCAATGTTCAGAGTTTGCATTAGGGTTCCCCTGGTGTTGTATATTTTATGGGTTTTGACAAGTGGGTAATGACACATACCTATCATCATAATATCATAAAGAGTATTTTCACTGCCCTAAAACTTCTCTGTGTTCTGCTTACTCATCCCCCACCACCATCCCTGGCAAATATTGATCTTTTTATTGTCTCTATAGATTTTCCTTCTCCAGAATGTTGGATTGTATCTAAATACTTCAATGTCATACCTAAAAAGGCATCACCATACTCAGGTCTCTAGGTTTTTCTCCTATGTTTGATTCTAAGCATTTTCTAATTTCTCATTTTATATTTAAGTCTGTGACCCAATTTAATTTTTGTGAAGGGTATAGGGTCTGCATCTAGATTCCTTTTTTGTACATGGATGTCCAGTTGTTTCAATGTAATGAAGCATCTTTAATGCTGTTCCCTTTAGACATAGATTCTACTAAGATCTGTTAATCTAATTAGTGTCATTCTAGGTAAGATAATATGTATTGTCATTTTTAGTAGATGGAGAGAAGTTTGATACATTCTATATGAACTGAAACATACTTATAGTCAATTGATTATACAAACATTTAAAAATAACTGTAAACAATACTATATATTTCTATATATTTACACATATACAGTATATAATGCTCAGAATAGTTTTTAGAATGTATATATACACACTGGTATACACATACATATCCATTACTTAGAAATATTTAAATATGCATGTGTTTATACCAAGTACACATTGAAAGATTTTAGAATGTTTTAAAACTTATTTCTCCATACAGTAATTTTTCTTCTTAAAAGTTTAAAAGCTATCTCACACAAAGCTTTAAATACACTGTAGACTCAGTGAAGGTAAATGATTAGCATCTAATCACATGCTTCCGAATATTTTGATGAGGCTTTCATTCTCAACACTGTTCAAATGGGAAATAATCTTACTGAATATTTTATCTACAAACAATTTATATGCCACTCAGAATGTCTTTAAACTAATTTCAAATTTTTTTCTTTCACAATTAATAATAGAGTCTAAGTTAAAAGGAGGATGGCAAATTTTCTATCAATCATTTCCCAGGTTTTCCACCTCATAGTGTGATTATTAAATGAGATTATACACATGAAAGCACTTTGAAAAGAGCTGCATAAATATTATCATCTTCAGAAATTTTTTCTAAATTGCAGCCCTGCTACCTAACCAGGCATATGACTTTGAAACTTCCCTAAAGCGATTTTCTAAGTCTGGAAATCTTTTCCCCCTACATTTCATATTTGACTGCACCCTTCTTGTCGGTTATGTCCCTTCTTTACTGTCACCTCCTAGACTAAGAGTTAGGAACTTTTTTTTCACAAATCATTAAGCTTCCATGGACTTCAATGCCTGACCTGTATCATTATAAATATGGATATATTATCCAATGTGGACCCTTCAAGTTTTCTTAAGTTCTATAATCTATGACTCAAGAAATGGGAATTTCAAACTAGATACCCTACAAGATTTCTTCTGCTATAGAATTATATTATTCTATAAATCTCCATTTTTGCTTGTTTTTAAAATTCTTAAATCTCCAGTTTTCTTAAAAACAATGTAATTTACCAATGATTGGATTAGTTTTAATTGACATTTCATTGGTGCTTTGAGGTAATTGTTTCCACTAAGTTCAATCACCTTCCTCATTAAGCAGTTTTGTTGCATTATAGTTGGCATGCGATGAACTGCACAGATTTTAAACTACATAGTTTGATAGGCTTTTACTATCTATACACCTGTGAAACAATTATCACAACCAAGATAACGAAATATCCATCACCTTACAAAGTTTCTGTGGGACCTTTTAAATGGCTTCCCCCATCCACCCTCCACTCTATCCTCAGGCAACCACTAAAGGACTTTCTGTTATTATAGATATGTTTCTTATTTCTAAAAATTATATAAATGGAAAAAAAGTATATACTTGATTTTGGTCTAGTTTCTTAACTAAGCCTAATTATTTTGATATCCAACCACATTGTAGAAAGTATCAATAGCCCATTTATTTTCATTGCTGAGTAGTATTACATTGCATAGATATACCACAGTTTGGTATATTCACCCTCTTGTGGACATTTGAGTTGTTTCCAGTTTGGGGATATAACAAATAAAGTTTCTATAACTATTTGTGTATAAGCCTTTATACAGATATATACTTGCAATTACTTGTTTTCAACAAGAAACTTGTCATCCTTATCTTTGTTCTTCTGTACATATTTATGACTACTTGTAAGGCTTTCTTTTTATTACTGGATATGTGCAATTTTACCATGATTTACCTTGATATAAATTCCATCATATTTTTTGTGCTTGGGGTTCCTTGAGAATTTTGGATCTGTGGGTTTGTAGTTGTCATTAAAGTTGGGAAAATTTTGGTCACTACTTCTTTACATATTTTGTTTCCTGTTCCTCAGCCTGGTAACTCAATCTCTTGAGCTAGTATGATCACAGGGCTCAATTAATTTGTTTCCATCACTTAGAGATCTCTCATTTTAATTGCCTGATATCCAATTTCTGGAAACCATTGTATCATATAGTTTGTCCATTTTTGTGTTGTTTTGGAATAGGAGGGAGAGTAAATTGTTTACATTTCATTACAAATTGGCCAAAAGCTTAATTCACTTCTTTAGTTTAAGAGTCTAAATATCTCAATATTTTTAAGAAGTTGAAAGGATATTCTATTTTTTTTAATTCTTATTTATATAACTAAACATTGATATGGGTCTTCCATTTGCCCAATAGTTACAAAGTTCTTACAGAAGAATATTCATATAAAACCTTTCAACCATGCTCCCTCTATTTACTGTGTCCAGGTGACCTTGTCACCACGAAAATAGGTAGTGTTACCTAGGAAAAGATCACTGACAGCCAAGATACCTCTCTGAGATGGCATTTAGCTTGAACTCAGTAAACTGCCTAAAAGTTCAATCCCTTTACTTTGGCAACTTAGAAAATCAGTCATGTCAATCTACCTGAACATAGGGTACTTGAGATTCCTTGCTTAAGCTAAGGAATTATAGCATTCCACATGTAAAGAGGTAAACAAGTCAAGCAGAAACCAAAAAAATAAAGAGAAAGAAAAGGAATAAACAAATATATATTGAACACATACTATTTGCCAGACAGTGTTTTAGACATTGACACTGCCGTGTAAAAATAAAATACCCATATGTGAATTTATAATAAGAAATATCGTTGTTACAGAGACCAGTCATTTTTTTCTGACGTTTGTTCTCTTTCTATATGCAATCAGTATGAGAAGTTGACATGCCTATTGACTAAACATTATGTAGAATATCATAAAATCAGTTCATCGCACATGCATTTACCATGATAATGTCCACTGTGAAGAACAGATTTCCAAAGAGAATAAATACAGAATATAAATTTGAGTTCATAAAGACAGTTTCAAATGCTGCCTTGATTTGTTAACCCTTCTACTGTATTTTAAACATGATTTGATTTGATTTGAAAACCATTTCTCTCTACATTAGATTCTGAGTGGAATTTGTTTTTGTACAATGATGATCACTGCATCTACTGTGGGATTTGAAATAATATCACATTCCAGCTACTGAACTGACTTCTGCACATTTTCAAATATTTTACAAACCATTTTAAGGAATCTCAAACATTCTTGTTTGGTTGGGTCTTTACTTTGCATTTATGAATTTCATGACACAAGAAAACATTAAGATTGAATGACAGATATTACTATTGTATTTTATATCAATCCTATAATTTGCAAAACCCTTCAAGCTTATCTGTATTTGACTCTACAACATAAGAAATTCCATAATCTTCTAGGGAAATTGCATACATCTACATTCCAGTCTTTCCATAGTCCCAGATTATCTTTCATAGTTCCAGATTATCCTTCTTGTATTTAAAGATAATGTTACTGGATACTAATAAGTCTCAAAAAATCTTTCTTGGGATATCCGCTTCTATGCTTCTTAGAGAAGATTGCTGTTATCCATGTGTTTTAAAAACTAACTTCCATTCAAATTATTATATAAAAAGAATATTTGTGTACTTTGAAACTGGTTTTAAATTTTAAACATTTACCTGATGAGGGGAAAAAAAGAAAATGCCCAATATTTGGGAGAATTGAGTTAGCATAGAAGACTAAGCTAAAATTAACAAAATGGATATTCCTGGAGTGATTCAAGAAGGAATCACTTTCTGAAATTAAAGCTGGATCCCAAAGTCCAAAAAGAGCAAAACAATACAAAATCTTCAATACATGAACTGAAATTGTTTTTGAAAATGTTAGATCAGCATCTCATATTTTATATGACTATGACAGATAGTATATTGAACAAAGTGTTAGGAAAAAATTGAACTATATAAGTAATAAAGAACTTTCAATTAAAGCACATTTTTCACTGCTATATTCATAGCATCTAGAAAAATATCTGGCAGAGTTTGTTCTTAAACAATATTTGTTAAATGAATGTGTTAATGAATTGGTTGCAAGCCTGCATGTCATTTGGTCATACACCCCACCCCCGACTCCTTTTCTTCACTATGAAACTGAAAGAGTTGAACCAGAGGATCTCTGTACTTCAGGACATTTGCAGTGATTAGGGTCATCACTGGACTAAAAACAAAAAGCCGTGGAAATCTACACACTGAACTGTAAGAGCAAAGCATCTTTCCCTCGTTTTCTTCCAGGAATGCCAGTAGCCAAATACCAATCCTTTCCGCACCATCAGGTAAGGGATTGAGCTATTCATCTCTGTAAAAAAGGAATGTCCCCAGAGTAACAACCTCTAAGCATTTGATATTTGCATGTCCTGCAAGCAAGAAATTGGCCCACATCCTCCACCACCTAGTGAGCACTGGAGCCCTCTACTCACCCCAGGGATTCCCATCAAACTGCTGGTGCCCCCCAATTAAAATGAACCCAGTCAATGTTCACCTGACTTTTGGTGACTCGCATGTGAGAGATTTCAAAATCTATGGAAAAAAAAACAAAGAAAAGATGCAAAACCATCTATCAAACCATCTGCAGGTCCATCTATAGAAAAAAAAGCAAGGATGCTATGAAAAATGAAACATAAAATATGGATTCATAAAAATCGAAGGCTAATAAAACAGCATTGTGAAAATCTTTACGAGCAGTTTTAAATTGGATAGAGTGGCAGATGGTTGAAAAGGAAACATGAGCAAATTAGATGATATATTCATTAGAATAATGTCAGAGTAGCTGAACGACCAAACCAGCCACATTACCTGGTCTTGCAACCTAGATCCTTAAGTTACCAACAGATTTACCTTACTAGTTAGATGACACTGGGTGTCGGTTACTTTACCTACAAATTAGGGATAATAATAGGATCTTCCTCATGTGATTAAATGTTAATATTAGCAAAATCCCAAGAGCATAACCTGATATAGGTAGTACATAATGCTTATTACCAATTGGTGTCTCTGTCCATCTTCACTGACCTTAATTTTCCTTGAACAAGTTGAGGTTTGTTGCATTTACTGTTCCTTCTGCATAGAAGATTCTCACCCTCATTTTTACCTAGGTTCCTTCTGACATCACATAGTTCTGTTCAAACATCATCTCTAACAGTGAGGATGCCCTATAATCATTCTGCCTAAAATATAGCTCCATGTCTTCTCTAACTCTTTATCCAACTTTATTTTCATTTATAGCATTTATTTCAACCTGAAATTTTATGAAAAATTTATTGACATATTGTTCTTCACAACTGGAATATATGTGAGGCAGGAACTTTGTCTGTTGTGTTCATCCTTGCCTCTTCAATGCCTATAAACATCACTGGCACATAGTAGATGCTCAGCCAATGTTGACTAATCACAGTGAAGCATAGTGGTTAAGATTTAAGGCTTTAGAATCAACTTGCCTGTGTTCAAATTTCATTTAGCAGATGTATGACTTTGAGTAATTCATTTAACTTTCATGCGCCTATTTTAGCAAAACTGGGATAGTAGCAGCACCTATTTTCACTCCTATGATGGTTTAATGCATATAAAACACTTCAAAGTCTGTTTAGCACATTTCGTTTGTAGATGTTAGCTGTTATTATTTCTAATGTATTGAGAGACTGAAAGCATGGATGAATTTATGAATAAGTGAATGAAAAGTGTAGGTAAAAGAAGACTTTCATTTATGAATTGCCTTGCCTAATCCTTTCATGACAATCATGTTGCTCTTTGTTACCTTCGTAATGCTGATAAAATTAATTTTAACAATGGATATAAGAATATCTGTGTTCCATATGAAAGAAAGCGTGTGGTTGAAGATGCCTTTCCCATTCCTCATTTCTCCTTCCACCACACACACTGCCCTCAAGCTCAAATGTCATTTCAGGTTACTCAAAATGAGAATAATGGTGGTGTGAACATTCCGGTTAGTCTCTCTTCTTTCCTTTTCCCCCGCAACTCATGATCCAAGGTCTGTCGCCCTGTACGCTGCTCGAACGCGCCAGATAGTTCTTCATCAGCAGCCAGAACATTATGTTTCAGGAGATGTCCGGAGCACGGGACAAACCCCAGATCATGTGTTCGCCGTCAGCCTCACTGCACAAAGGGCGTGACTCCCTCACAAAAACGGGCATTCCGTTTCTGCTGCGTAATCTCTGGCCATCTTCATTATTTCTCTTGGGCTTCTCGCTCCTCCCTGTCCTGAGGTTTCTCATAATCCGTTATTACAAGCGGAGTAAGAGTGGGTAGAAGACGGCCATTCCCACGGAGCCATTTTATAAATAAGGGCTTTCCTTAATTAAGCCTACGAAATGATCTGCTCATGATCTCTGGAAAGAAAATAAGTTTTGCTAAGTTTTCAGGAGTCCTTTCTTTGGATGACAGTTTGGACTGAACTATTCACCAGGCGCATTGTCTTCCCTGAATACCTGATTTTTTGAGGAAAAAAATGGCTCTGAAGAGTAATAACTAAAGAAGAGTAAAACTTTTGTCACTGGTAGTTAATGTAATCTAATTAAATATTTCCATATTTTGAAAACATCCATGTGAAATGAATTTGTACTGAAAAATACTTTAGGAACTAAAGAGTGAATAAAAATGTTCTTCTATTTAATGGTGTGCATATGATTTTTGTCTGAGTACTATACATTTACCCACATTCATCTTCCCTGATGATGTCTTTGTAAAGACTTTAGACTTTTCTGAGTACAAATACTTATTTAATCTATCAGTAAAACTAGACTGATATATTTCTTAAGTGAATGTCTGAAAGAAAATATATGTATTATTCTTATATATGAGGGTTTTAATAACTTTCTCTTTTAAAAATTTACCATTCAGAATGTTCCTATTTTACTTCTCTCCAGTTTTCTAACTCTTAATTTAAAAATAATAATCATTTTGTATTCTCCACACACAGCTTTCAGTATATCTGAGGTCTTTTTTGCTGAACCCAGGAAAATGAAAGTTCTATGATTTTGCAAGGGGGTATAAGGAACGTTGGGTAAGCCCCTTATGAGGTTTAGAAGTTATTCTTCGGAACTTACCTTTATTGGTTATTACTTCTATCATTTGTATGATGGCCCATAAGAATGAGCATTAACGTATATTAAAAACTTTGCTTTTTTAAATAAAAGGAGCCTGGGGTATATGAGGGGAAGAGGAAACATTTAGAAAAAAAAAAAGAATCCCAAATGATAAAATGTGGTAGAACCTATAAAGAAGAAAGGAGAACATATTCAGTCATTAGGCTTGCTGCACAATGAAACACAAAACAAAACAATAAATAAACAAATACATAATAAAAACAAGGGAGAGAAATGATCTAAGAAGGATACTAACAGTAGAAAATCTCCTGTAGTACCCCCATAGGTCACTGGTAAGGAGCAGGGAGTGAGGGAGACAGTTCGGATAACAGAATCATTTTACTTTTTTCCTATGTGCAAAAGGAGAGGTAAAGACCGCATCTATCTTGCAAAGAGGCCCGTGAGGAGGGGCACCGTGAGGGTTGGCAGACCCAGGAGAGATGATGAGAGCGAGCTTCCCATCCCCCACCCTCTTTCCTGGCACCTTTCAATCCCACTCCTGTGAACATTTCATTCCCATGGCTAATAGAAACCTGATTTAAAAAGAAAAAGTATTGACACCTAAGCCTCATCAGAAATATAAACCTTAGAGTGACACAGTTTATACTGTGCCTTCTCGAAAGAAGTTTTTGACAGATTGAGGATGAAGAAAGTAAGAAAGGAGTATAATACTGCAGGTCTGGAGGGGCTGGGATGGGAGGGCAGCCAATGTGGCTGGGGAGAAAGGCAGACAAAAGTGCAAATTTGGATGCCAAACATAAACTTGCTTATTTCTAATTTTGCCTAAAGTGACATAATAAAAACTTGTTCCTGAGCCCATGCAACATCTGGCCACCTTGAAATAAGAAATGGTCTTAAAAAAGCAGATGGATTCATGCACTAAGCCGAGTGTTAGAAAAGCATTTCTATCATTCTACAGTTGTTAGTGTCTCTATTGTAGGGAACCATGGGATTCTTCATTCACCAGTCTCTAGGCATTGTTAAAAAATACATATTACATAGTATGCATTCCAGATCACAATTTCATCACAAAAATTCTCTGCCACTGACTGTTTGTAAAGATTTGGACATTATAATACTATTGCAGATTCATAAAATTTACTCAGGGACATAAGGCAATGACATTAATTTATTCCCTATTCCAGGAGGAAGGAAGAGCTATAAAACATATCATCCAAATCAACTGGCTCAACAACCAAGCAACCTGCTGTTTCAATGGCCTTCTCCATCCCTGATTGAGTCATCTAGTCAGCAGCTTAAACTCCAGTTCGTACTTTGTCTCTTATACTGTAAATAGATTCTGGCAGTCCATGGGGATCTCTAGAATGAATTACTACTACATGCATTGTTCCACCAACCTTCCCATAATTCTGTCAAATCACTTGCTGAATTCCAATTTTCTGTTTCTTTGGTGAGATATCTGACTTCAGTTCAACTGTTTTGCAATTCCAAGAAAAAGAGCTTGAACCTGTAATAAGTCACTGGAGATTCACAGTGGCAGGAAGAACCTGCAGCCTTGTACTGAGGCTCCTTTAGAAATATGCTCAGCAATACTGAAGAATAACACAAGAGGATCTAATATGAAAAATAAAAAACAGACGGGAACATAAACCGTTAAGTCTTTAGCTCTAGGATCCTTTATGGATTCTTACGAGTGTGTGTCTCAATTTCCTCCTGCTATAAAACTTACACACAAAGTAGAACATAACTACAGCAACCACTCTACCCCTTAAATTTGCCTCTCTTCCTATATGCTCAGTGATTGGCTTGGGGAATGAACATCCGTTCAGTTGCCCAGCCTTCAGATATGGAAATTATCTTTAATTTCTTGCTTTCTTGTTAACTCCCATATCCATTCTCACATTAAGTTTCATCAATTGTGATTCCTACATATTAGAATCCATTCCCTTTTCTATTTTCACTTGTATTTCTTTAGTTTGTGCCTCATCTCTTACCTACATTATTATAACAGTGTTGTGGCCAGATACCCTTCAAGTCTCATTCTATGCCAAATAACCTAAACACTACATACCAGGGTGTATTTTTTGTAAAAGAAGAAGTAAACCATAATAACCTCCTATTTTAAATAAACCACAAATAAAAAAATCTAAAATATAGCAAACAAATCTAGTCCTTTTCAGGATCTGGCGTGCACCTATTTCCTGTACGACATCCTTATATATTCCCGTATGTGCCTTAACATCCCACATTGTGCTGCTGCATGACTCATGTTTCCTTTTGCTCAGTCTTCTGCCTGGAATACTTTTCTTCCTCTCATTCACTTAGCAAACACCTACTCATTCTTCAAGATTCATCTCAGGTAACTCATCTTCAGTCAAGCCTTCTCCCGAGTCCTTTAACTCCAGGCAGGGAAAAATGACCCTACCTTTTGGCTTCCCAAGAATCAAGGACCTGATTCTACTAAAGAGTTTTTATGTATTGCTGAAATTAATCACGTGTAATTTTCTCTCCACCGGACCCAAACTGGGTGAATTTAGGGACTACTCTTCTTGAGTTTTAACAGGGGGCTTCATGAATAGTAAGAGTGTCCTAATCACTTGTTGGGGTAGTATCTGAGCTGTATACAAACTTAAGGTAGTTTTGCAGATAATGTGGCTTCTTAATGAAGGCTAATAATCTCTTAATCATGCATGTTGTTCCAATTACTTTTTAGATATCCCTTGCAATTTCCCAAGTTTCAGTTTCCTACTGTCACCAGCTTCTTAGGGGCGGTAGTCAGCCAAGGTGAACTGCTTTGTTTACATGAACCCCGGAGTAGCATTAGATCCCTGTGGACCCTGGGAGATGCCTGCTGAGGTATCTGAATGGGCAGTGTTAATGATTAACACTTCTCATCACCCTACATTAGAACTAGCTTAACAGAAAGAAAGTGAACTTTAAGATATTTTCCGGAGAGTCATCTGGTAAGAAGCCATTTCTGGAAAATAACCTAAATGAGAAAAAGAAGTGAAGAAAAAGTGGGATGTGGGCTTTGTTATTCTCAGCTCTTTGTTTTGCTCTCATTAGGGTGTCTCTAATCCTTGCTGTGAATACTGTGCATGCTGTCTGGGCCTCATAATCTGAGAAACACAAAGGAAAGCATGCCCAGTCATGGCACAAAACATGGAGGACAAATAATAGCCTAAATCATTAGTTTAAGGGCGGTTACCTCTGGAGATAGTTTTGCTGAAAACAAAAGACATATCTATTTGCTTTCTAATTTTGGACACACAAAGCTCTAAAAGGAACATTTCAGACTGAATAAACCAGCAAAAACACAGTAAACCACGAACATGTCATTTCAATTATTAGACATTCTGTGTTTTGGAATCCTAGAAAGGGTTTGGAGAATGCAAACTCCTGGGCTGTGTGAGAAAAATCAGAAATTTATAGGCTTCCTTAAATAATAAAATAATGGGGGACTTTTTTTCAGCCCAAATTCCACAAATTTGAGTATACTGAGCATGAGAAAAATGGCCATTTATAGCTTCAGCCTTAACCTTTTTCTCCTCATCAAAGTCAGAAAACCCAAGCCTCTCAGTTTCTCCCCGTTCATCTGTCCCTTTACAGTTCACAAATAAATAGTTATTAAACCTGCTTTAATATTTCCTTTTGTACTTTTGCTTCACAGCACATATTCCCCATAAATAAATAAAATACATTAGAATCCATTGTTTTCTTCTTACATGATATATCTAAATAAAAGGTTAGTACCCCTTTCATCTCTTTGCCATTTCATTTTGTGACACAAACTGTACTATGAATGGCACAGACCCAGAACACAAGGAAGCATAGCTTGTACCTTTGTATTCGTCTATTTAAAGCAAAGAAATGGAATTTTCTTAGATATGTCATCCAGAATTCCAGCACTCTCTATACTTGTTACAGTAACTTGGTAAGTAACTTAGGATGCTTCTTTAGTGTTATATGGCCAAAATATGTCATGTAGGTAATGCTTTTTCCGAGTAAGGTGACCATTTAAGATTCACGTGCAATGTGTAGACCTGAGACATTGAAGGCTAAGTTGCCTAACAAGTCACTAAAGATCAGGTTGTTCTTAGCTACCCCTGTGTTCTCTCGTGAACAAAACATTGATAGCATATTGGTGGACAGCAGATACTGTCCTCATGCTATAAGAAATAAAGGACCTTCATGCAACACACACACGTATATATGCACACATACACACATTAATTCGGTTACTAGGCTTGTAACTGTTATCTCTGTAACTAGCAAAGAGCATTTCTGTGTCCTTAGCTACCTGGACAATCTTAACAACTTCATCTTTTTATTAAACTTGAAGGTGACAGAAATTTCCTTTTTGATCACTCCTAATAAGCACATCAGCATATGCATGTTCACATATAACTGGTACCTGGCAGGCACTTGCAGGGTAACTGACACAGAAGTCTTATAAGGTATATGTTATATATTATTCCTGATTTACATTTTTTCAGATGAGAAAACTTCCAAGGTTATGTAACTTGACAGGCATCAGCAGGCACAGAAGTGGTAAGCACAAGATTTGAACAAAATTCTCCCCTTTCTCTAAGCTTGCACAGCCCAATAAGATAGCCACCAGCCACATGTCACTGTTGAATGTTTGCTATGCAGCTAGTTCAAATTGAGATGTGTTGGAAGTGCAAAGTATACATCATATTTTGAAAATGTACCTGGACTTAATGATGCAAACTATCTCATTCATAATTTGTATATTGATTGCATGTTGAAATGATAGTATTTCTTATGTAGTAGGTTAAATAAAATACTTTGTTAACATTTATATCACCTGTTTATTTTTCCATTTTTGTAATGTGGTACTAGAAAATTTGAAATTCCGTATGACATTCACACTTTGGCTCATGTTATATTTGTCTTAGACAGCATTGCATTAAGTCATACTGTCTACATTGCTATAGGAGAATTCTCAGTTGATTACCTATTGGCTTTTTAAGAGAAATAAAGCACTCTTTAAAAAGTGGATTGTGATTTCCAGCTCAAACTCACTTGTATGCTTCCTTTTTACATATATTAGTAAGGCTCATCACATGTGAAAAAAATCACTTTTCCTAAGAATATGCTTCCCAACTTTAACTCGGAGAGGCATCCCATTCTGTGCTCTTTGTGAACTGCTTTTTCCTCGGAGAGGACTGTACCGTGTTCTGCTCTCAAGTAGCATCTGTTCTTGTGAAGATCATTTGTGCTGCAAAACTCTCAACACCTGGGCGCTGTGCATGACTGGACAGCTTCTCCAGATAATCTCAAGTGTCTGACTTTACACTGTCATATTGGAGGGATGGTGCTATCATTTAGCAGCTGTTCCCCCACTTTGGTTTACATAACAATGATGAGGGAAGCTTGTTAAAATTGTAAATTCCCAGGTTCCTACTTCCACTGAATTTGATTCAGGAAGTTTGGGTAGTAGTCAAATGTTCATTTTGTCAGACTTCCCAGGGGATTCTGATATACACAATCTATAGACCATGTTTTGGTTGGCACTTCTGTAGACAAAGGGCTGTGTCCATATTTGGAGGCAAGAACATAAGTGTCTCAGTAAATGGCACAGATGTCAGTCACCAAAATCCAGGTCTTACCTTTATATATCTGCTTATGAACTATCTACATTTTTATATAGCCCCAACATGAATCAGTGTCATGTTGAGAATTAGAACTTAATCAGAGGTGGAATGAATGTGGATCGATGCGTAGGTTTCAAGGCCCTGATTTTTTTTAACTCCTTTTTAAATTTTAATTCTTTGTTCATTCCTTAAGTTTCAATTTCGCCATCTATAAAATGAAAATGATGAATTGCTTGCATCACTAGGCAGTGCTATGAAATACTGTTATCAACTCTTTAACTTTATGTAACAATGTCACTTTAATTAGATGAATATCTGGTAAGATCAGAATATAGTCTTCATTGTACCTTAAAGAAAAGTACAGCCTAAGTTAGAAATTTATAAGAATTCTGATAATTACTATCTGATTCAGACCATACATAGGACACCTTTCAAAAAAATTGAAGTGGGATTGATACTTTGAAAAATATCTCTAACAGTTGAAAGAGAGAGAGACTCATTATGTTATATTATGTTAGCCCTTTGATGGTTAATCATCTTGTCCTCTGGCATTCACTGATATTATTTGCAAAATCATATTAGGGTATTTCCAGAGCCCAAAACAATATGACCTCGCATTCTAGAATCAATTATTGAACTTTGCTATTTATTAAAGAATGTCATTGGAATATTGAGTTGGCAAAATGTGGCATGAGTATGATGCAATATACATGATTGATTTTTAATAATAAAAGATCAATATATATACAGAAAAAGGTAAAGTTATTGCCTTTATATTAATAAAATCAATCAACCATCACCCTTCCCGTTTTATCTATCCCATCATATGGAGCCAGAAAATGCTAAGGTAAATGTATTAAAACAATTTTTTCTCAAGAATCATTTTCAATAAAAATGAGTGATCATAATGTGTAAGGTTTCTTACTAAGTACATGATTATGGGGCAGGAAAAGTCATGGTGTATACCTTTCAACATAAAACCTGGCATTTATAAGGCCATTTGCAACATAATCAACATTCATTAAACATTCGATAAATAAATAAGTAATAAATGAACTAGTAAATAAACAAATGAACAAATGCAAATGTGGGTAAAAACCTCTGTCAAAATTCAGAAGAGAACACATCCCTACTACCAATGCTCTCTCCTCAGTGTATACGAACATTTCTTCTCGGGTGTCAACAGCCCTCCCTATGTTGGAAGAATTCTGAATGCTACATTTAATTGTCGTAGATACAACTATGGGTAAGTGCCAAAGCACGGGCTGAAGATTATCAGAAAATCCCAAATCAAAACAAACAAAACGAGCCCTCCACTGCCAACTGCGGGAAGGGAACCTAAGACACGGGGAGCATGCGTTCATAGTGTCAGGTCCATTAAAACACACAAAGTTTGGAATAACGGGATGCAAATCTCTCAGCAGTAGTTTTTCACTAGCACAGAGGTGTGACAACACTCAATACTTAAATTCACAAATTAACATTGATTAGCAGATATGTCCAAACTATTGAAGTCCAGTCAATGTATAAGACTCATTGCATCAGGACAAAATTCAACTTTGGAAACTAAGCAGAGGGGGTCCAACATTGGTTGAGGGCTTACTATGTCCTAGATTAGCAGATATGTCCAAACTATTGAAGTCCAGTCAATGTATAAGACTCATTGCATCAGGACAAAAAAGTCAACTTTGGAAACTAAGCAGAGGGGGTCCAACACTGGTTGAGGGCTTGCTATGTCCTAGAAACTTTAATTCTGCTCACCTCTTTTAATCATGAGACCAACGCTGAGAGGTAGGCATTACTCTAGTTTTTCAGCAACAGAAACTGAGCTCCTACATCCTCCACTACCTCACGAAGCCATATGTTAAGTAAATGATGGAGCCAAGACGTCAAACTTTAATTCTTCAATTTCCTGTCCTTACTATTCTTGCTCTGCTCCCCCTCAAGGAAGAATATTGCTTCACAGTCGTTTAACTAATTTCTGGTGTCACTGGTCTGTCGTAACTTCCATCCTACTCATGCATCCCATACAGAAAAGAAGAAACAATTATGCATAGCATAACGTCCTAAGGTTCAATCCAAATGAACTCTGTGTTCCAAAACAATGTGGAAGGTGGAAGTATAAGCAGGAAGAGTCTGTGAAGTGCATAGAGATTTTACTTATTTAGGCAGAGTTTGAAACAATCTGTCAGAGGAGCCACCTACCTGCATGCATCCCCCATGTTGATCACATTCATCTCACCACGACAAATTAGAGAGGTGAGAGGGAAATAAATACTTAGCACTTCGGCCGGCTGCAGTAAGTTTTGCTGTCTGGTTGTAGGTATGTTTTCATTTTACAACAAGTTTGAAACTGTGAAAATAATTACAGAACCAAAAATGAACATTTAGTGAGGTGCCTCTAAACCATTCACAATCTGCCTTACTTTTTTGTGCAGTCACTGTGCTGTAGGGCTTTAAAGGAAGAACCTATTTCATTGAAATGAAAGAGAACTTTGGCAAAGAAGACAGTCATTGATGTAAGACAGAGAGAAAGGCAACTGCTCTGGGAGGGCAAGTCCAAAACTAGTTCTGATTTGGACAGGTGAGAAAAGGTACATAGCTGAGAGCAGCTGAAGAACTGTAGGACCTGTAAGAAGCCACATCTTTGGAAAGTAGAAACTGATGTGCAGTGCATACTGAATTTCTGTGAAAAGATATGTGGAAATCCTCAGCTACCAACTGAATTGAACTGTTCTGGAACTGATAGAAAATGCTGTCTGTTTAAGCAAAGCATGCTTTGACTATGTTTCCCTGCTACAGAATTATTCCTCCCCACTCCCTTTTATCCTGCAGTATACCTTGGGAACATCTCTGCTTTTGCTTGCCAAACTTTATAGGAATAATTTATTTATGTACTCATCTTTCCCCATTTAATTATGAACTCTTGAGAGCAGTGACCATGTTTTATTTATTCACTAGATTCTCAAAGCCCAGGACACAATGCCAGGCATAAATGGAACATAATACTTTCAGCCACCAACTTCCCCCCTATACCCACATACACAGTCCCCACTTAGAATCAGCAACTGGTTTCTAAACTTGGTCCAAAGTCCTCAGCTACATACCTCATTCCACTTTTCACTCTTGCCATGTCTCATGAACACAGTGGCTCCCGTTCTATTGTTTCTCTTTTGTCTGTGGTCTCACATTGCAAACGATACTTCATGCTGCATCTATAATCTCTTTCAATTATATTCTACTCAGGTTGGTGCTTATGACTGAGTTAGGTTTAGTTTGCCCAGTTGAGAGGGCATAACAACCCTACCCACCCTGAATTTACACTTAAATTGGTCCATGGATCTGGCATCAATGACCAGGCTTGACTCATCCCTGACAGATAACCAGACATACAGCTGGCACTCAAATACACTGCTAGCTAAGTAAACATTTAAAATGCAGGAGTCCTTGCAAGGAGCAGTGCTGACATCATACAATGAAACAGAAATGAAGATTGATTTGATTTTGTGCACCTGTCATCCATCAAAAATAAAAATCTTAATTTGTAATCTCACAATAATAATTTTAAAATATGCTAATCATTAATATACCAATTTTCAGACAGAAACTTAAAACACACACACAAGGTAAAACAACAAAATCTGTCATCATTTTTTGAAGATCCTTATGCTCAAGCACAGGGAATGATGATGTAAATTAAAATTTAAATTAGTTGTAATTTTCATTTGTTCAGAAATCCTCCTGTGTAATTCCCAGAGCTATAACAACCGCATTCCCAATATGGGCACATCAAGCTGACTTGGTTTCTAGGGTGCCCCAGTGCTTGCTTTGGATTTATTCACACACAGATTCAGATGCATTTTAATCTCCAGCTCAGCCCATATGGTCACCCCATGAACATTCAGAATAATTCTCAGGTATGTAGTCACTCATCTCTAAAACAAAAGTATGAACATGTCAGGCGTGTAACTTATCTTCCACCTTCAATATGTAATTCATGAACCTCAAAGAAAACGGTACAAACTTTACTGAAGCCTATTAATTTCCAATTCCATTTAATAGCAGGATCAAAAGCTGTCTCTGTTCCCAGTATGAGGGGCATGCACGGTGAGAATGGATACTCAGAAATGCTTTCCCCACCAAGCTGCTGTACGAGGCTTCCATCTGAGTAGGAGTTCAGGATCTGTTCTGTGATTTCTGTTGCTAGGCAACCGCTTCCTTTGTCTGCTTTGTTCAGAACAGTTGCTTTATTTATACTTGGTTTAAATGATGCAAATCATTATGTGAATTCAAAAGAAAATAAGAAAAAAATTTTATATTAAAACTATTCCAGGGAATCTGTAATTTTGCATGAAAACTAATGAATGTTGATGCAAATAGAGCTCCCACCAAAAAAGCAAAAAAACTATAACCCAGCAGGTCTCACCTACCTGATATTTTTGAATAAGCTATATAATAACCTAAAGCCAACTTTTGTCACTGACCAAAATAAAACAAAGTAGCTAGGCAATAATGAAATAATATAAAATATATCTTGAAGGTAATGTGCAGGAAAAAACATCTATTCTTTCAGTGTGAGGTATTGAGATAATTTGGAGGAGATTAATATGTGTTTAAAAAACAAAGAAACAACATAAAAGAAGTAAGAAGGTCAAGGGATACAGGAGAGGAAGTATATGCATATACTTGCAAAAATGTTGGATTATGAAATATGTTATATTATAAATATATCATATATATACTATATAAACATTATATAATAAATATAATATATAAATATAAGTTTTTCTATAACTGATCTGCACATACCATAAGCATTGAACTAAATGATATTGACTGAAAAAAACATCTCACCTTAAATCTATCATCCATGACTTTTTAATGGTTTTGAATTTATTATTTTAAAGGTCATTATTAAATGAAGGAAAAGCAAGGCTGAGTCTGATTGCATTAGCTGTCATGTTTTGAATATGCCTTACATATTCATTCTTTTTCTCATTAGCTGGTTCATTCTGTTCATCACTCATTAAAAACCATAAATCATTGAGTGACTATAAGGACCAGATATTTTAACAACACAGATCTTATTTATTTGATCTTCAAGGGGTCCTATGAAGAAAGTACTCTTACTATAATCACTCCCATTGTAGAGATGAGAAAAATGAAGTACAAAAGAGTGAGATAATTTTCCCAGAGGCATCCAATTAGGAGGTGACAGACAAGGATTCAAACTCACATCCTCTGATGAAAATACCACCTGCTAAGCCATTAATTTAAAATTGTGATTTTTTTTTTACCTCATGACATAATTTTGTGATTGACGACTTTCTCTCTAAATACCTGCCTGATTTGGGTTTCATAAAATAAATGGCTTAATCATTACATTCTACCTCTATCTATTTTATTCTCAAGCCTATGCACGATGGCTTATAAAACATCAGAACCATTGCATTCCCGTTATAATGTGCCCTAAAATGTCATTTATCTTCATGTCCTTCCCTCTGTTGCTGTCACTACTGAGTTCTCACACCATTGCTATAAACTAGCCTAACTTGCATACATACTTATAAACGTCTTCAGGCCTTTGGTTTCTCCATTATATAGAAAATTATAAATAAATACTGAAATTAAGGACCAAACACAGAGGTGCAGGTTATATGTGAAGTTTAAATATTGATATTGTAAGTAGTAAAAGCCCAGGTTTTATTAAACTGAGGTCTCAGAATTATTTTTAAATGTTCATAATTAAAAATCCTTTATTTTTACTCTACTTCATTATTATTCCATAAGAAAATAGTCTGACAAATTTTCAAAGCAATAATAAGTTTGATTTTAGAGGTGTTTGTTACCTTTATGTCTAAATGAACCTTGAATTTGAGACGAGTAAAGCTCCCTCTTACCTTAAGCAGATACATTCCTGAAAGGGGAAATAAGAATGGGAGGAGCAGAGAGCTTTTGATGACACTGGGATTTATTGTTTTAAGACTAAACTTCAGTAGAGGTCCAGTTTGCTTTACTCCCACATACAATTGACTCCTGATACAATTTTCATCTCTAAGTCAATAATTCTCAAACCTTGTGAGACAAATAGAGAACAGTCTCAAGAGTATATTGTGATCATTTGCTTCTTCACGAAACAGAAACAGAACAAGTCAAAACAAACCAATATATACTGGTCAGGATGAGGGGCCATTTAATTTCCTGTCTTGTGATTTCCATGTGATTCTGTTCAATGTTGTTTTGAACCAATAAAGATCGTCTCATCTCAATTACAAAATTATAATTCTTAGAATATAAATTATTTTTTATCAAGAATATACCTACAATGAAATGATTAATGGTTAAAATTATCATTATTACTGTTATGATCATTAAAATTTTAAGAAAATTTATTATTGTTACTTAAGACTGTTCTTTGGAGTAATGCACTTAGACAAAAGGCTGTGTGTTTCATATAAGGCAATCTTTTTAATAGTTTTCATCATTCCTAAATAACAGTATTTAGAAATATTAGTAACTTCTCATATACTGAAATACCTCCTTTTGAAATAAAATGTATAACACTGTAGGTAAAATTGCAGTATTTCCAGAATCTCTTGTCTGGCCTTAGTGCATCTCCATGTCAATAGGTCTTTCCAAGGGGTGGAGAGAAGTAGTCCATCTCCATAGCAATAGGTAATTAGAGGGGGGGAGAACCAGGGCATATCTGGACCTGGGAGGTTGGGTGGGGCCCCTTTTTGTAGCTGGGTCGCAAAAGACATGGACCAACAGAAGTGGGTGACTGCTTATAGGCAATAAATGGGTTTCTGCCACTTTATTTCTCCGTTTGACTGATTTCATTTTCAAAGGTATTTTGCCCTGGGCTGGGAAAATATTTTCCCCCCCAAAGTTACAAACATCTGTTGTAAAATATACAAATAAAATTGATTAAAAGTAATTATAGTGTGGGGTCTGTAACAAGTAGACCCTTATGTGAGCTGAATGTAGGACTGGAAAATAAGCTAACTCCAACAATAAATGCATTTTTTTTTTAGTTGACTATGATACAAAGAACCCATAGGGTTCAATCAAAGGATAGAGATGTGAAGTACAAAACTCTACCATCAGGTGCATTCACTGACCAGGAGAGGCATAGGTAAATGAGAAGGTAGACAGGCAGGAAAGGAGGAATGAGATTTGAAATTTCTCATTTTTGTAAAGACATGGGAGTTCAGCTTACTGATACTTTAGAAGTTTGATTTGTGTAAAAGTTACTCTCCATAGCATTAGATCATAAAATTAAATGACTCCAAGGGCCACACAGGCCCAAATGTCAAAACATTTGGATCAAGCTAGGTAGTAATAATAGGGATTGCTAATTCTGTTAATAAAGACTTTTCACATTTGTTATCTGCAATTATATTCATGGTCATCTCATTAAACACAAATTTGGACATCATCTTAAACAATTCATTTAAATAAATAGGAATAACAAGAGGGAACATTCACATAATACTAACTTACCCGAGTGCTAATTTTAAGATACTTAATACATTGATTAATTTAATTTATACAATAATGCACAAAGTATGTTATTCCCATTTTAGAGATGAGGTACAGAGCAGGTAAGTAGTTGATCCAAGATCACATGCATAGCTATTTAATAGTGGAAGTTAGGATTTGAATCCATGCTGTCTGGCTTAAGTGTTTACATTAATTTTGACTTTATACCATTTTTCCTTTCAAAGAACTAATGAAAATTGTCTCTTTACAAATTTTAATTAAATGTAATTGTCTTTATGTCTGAGACTTGTCAAATTTTTCTTGGAGATTCAGTATTAGAACAAAAACATTATAACTGATACCCATGGTCCATAAGTATAACTTGATATTAGAAATGAAATGAACTAAAATCTAGACTTCTACTTTTGTTCAAGAGATAGACCCACTTAAATATAATAAAACATATTTCTTTATTATATATTCTCTTGTTAAGTATCAAGTTATTTTTAATTTTGTAAAACCAACCGCTGGCAAATAGTAGTTTAACTTCAAATTATAATGTTAACAAGAGAAAAAAAAGAAGACACAAGATTATGACACAGACATTTCAGTGAAACAAATTATTTATATAAAACTGTCTCTTTTACTCAGCTATATGCTCCTCTTATGATGTGTGTGATTAGATGTTTGAACAATTGAAACTGACTATGGAAATGCAATGTTTCCTCATACCTGTCAGGCTATAATCGTACAAGATTTGGAGGCAATATCTGACTTTGTAATTTTATTTTATATTTAAATTTTTTGTATTTTAGTCTTCATTTATCCATATTTGTCTTTTCCCCCTTAATGCAGAGATACAGTGAAAGTTAAGACCATCTTGAGTAGCTGGTAATAGAACAGCTCAAGCTGTTTTTTTAATCTTTGATTTAGTAAAAGATCGCAGGGAGTGGAATTTAAGTAACTTAGCTTTAGACTAAAAAAATTGTATACTAGGTTAAAACTAAACTACAGTATTGCAACCTGTCTCTACCTCAGTAAACAGAATAAATAGAAACAATTTGAAATGGCCAATGAGTTGTGACTCTACAGTTTATTTTAAATGACCTAAGAACTGTACTTCGTACTCAAGAGCATTAACTGTAAATACCGAATCAAGTAAAGATGCATTGCTTATTTATATTTGGAGCTATCAACAGGCACAGAATTATATGTCATTATCACTTAAAACCATTTTAAATGTTAGATAATTAATAGTATTTTTCTCATATTGAAATGTAACATCTCTCTAAATCTAGAAAAGGGCATTCAAATACAAGTCTGCGTTTAAACTGATAGTGTTTCTTGGTCCATAATGAGTCCTTGCAAATAGGAAAAGTGTCACTTGTGATGAATAATAAATTCATATTAGTTGAAATACAAAAAAAATCCTATGCTGGTAAGAATTATTAGATTTGGTGACTAAAATGATTAAATCGGGGTGACTATGAAATGTGAACTCTGTCCACTTTGGTCAACTCATATTATCCCTAGTTTTGGGTTTTTATTTAACTGGGAATATTAGAGTTTCTACTGCTTTGTGAGTTTCTGTAGGTTTCTGTAGGGCAAACCTGAGAATTTCATGCTAATTTAAATACACACCGCAAATGTTTCCCTAAAAGAACCCTCAATTCAAAAAAATCTCTTTTTTGAATACTCGAACAAGGCTTTTGTTTTTGTCCACAAGCTAACGAAGTAGATATATTTACATGGCGACTTTAGAGATAACTTGAATGTCACTACTCTTCTGCTGTATTCCTTAGTTATATAAACTTTCGTGCTCCAGGATTTTAAAAACTCAGTATTTGAATGATTGTGGATTAAAACCACAGCCATTTGGCCGCAGAGAAGGTTTAACACATTGCAGGAGGTACCATCAGCAAGAACAGCAGGGGTGAGCTTTACCAAAGTAGTTTTGACACCCTTTGCCTCTAAAACACAAGCTGTTTTTAACCATTAGTCCTGATGTAGTTTGCCTCCTAGAAGTGGAGTCTTTGCAAAATTTCCCAATTCAAGTTCCTGCCCTGGGCATGTCAATGGGTTTAAAATGGCAATAACATAGGAACAAAGAAACTCTCTCATTGGTTATAAATATTCTGACATTCTTTCTGTCTATATTTTCCATGTTTGCTCATAAACATATGCTGCTACATTTAAATGGCAACAATCAAATTCTATTTTTTAAAAATATGCTACCACATTATGTGCATTTGTCCTGTAACATGTGTTCTATCCAAGCTCCTTACAATTTTTCAATTTGAGTTTACATCTGGTACTTTACATTTGATAATCCATTTTGACAAAATTAAATCTGATTTTAGGATGTGCTTAAGAGGTGGATGATAGCGCCAGATAATATATCTAGGCACATGGTGGCTTGGACCCAAGAGATTGTTGAAAAACTTTTAGGTTGATCTGGTTTCTGAAGACTGAGTCCTGCGTGTTCATCAGACTGAAATTGTTTGGATTTCTAGCTTTAGCTTTCTACTTCTTATAGATTCCCACAGTATTAAATGAATAAATTTTTCTTTAGTGTTGTAAGTTTTCTGGTTATGCTTTTTTTTTTTTTGCATGTTGCCTAATGCGGTAGGTGAAAAAAAAGTTAGAAAATAGATGATCAGAGAGAGATGATTGTGCCAACTTTACCTTTATATATAGCTTCTCACAGTGTTCATGGAGCATAAAGGGAGGGGGTGGCTGATGTGTCCTCGTGGATCCTTAATGAAAAACATTGCACGGTCAAGGATAGATTTTTGAATTTGCAATAGAGGTGTAAAAGGAAGAATTGGAATAAAAATAGTAGCATGAAGCATTTAGATGAAATTTAAAGAAGAATTTTATAATCACATTTGAGTAAGTTTTGTAAAACTTGTCAATCCACATCTCTCCCAGCCTAACCCCAAAACCAAAAGAAGAGGGGACTGCCGAGTATTAGAAAATTGCCATGAATGTGTGTGTTTTGGAAGTCTGTTGTCTGGTGCACCAAAGTGAAGCACCTCCAGCTTCACGCAACCTAGATATCACAGAAAACATTGGCCTCAGGTTATTAGATTCTGCCCAGTTTCCTCACTTTCTTGATTCAAATATCTTTAATCTCTATGCCGGTCAAAGAACCAGAGCTCTTCCATGTTTTTCTTTTGTTTTCCACATTGCCTATTGCTGAACTGTACTCTGATTTTTCTTCATCTTGATGAGGACATTCCTGTAATCAACACAAACTTAAATTTGGTTTTAAGTAATGCTGCCCAAATGCTGAAAGACACATCATTTCCCCCTTGCCCAGCCCTGAACTCTCACCCATAAGTCTATTAAGGTGGATCCTCTAAATGCCTGAGGCCAGCCTGTTGGGGATGTTTGTTTTGTTTTTGGTTTCTCTATCCTTTCTGATCTTTGTTTCTTTCCTACTTTGGTGTTTCTCCTCCTCCTTTTGCTTCCTTGTCCCTCAAACCACCACTGCCCCATGGATCTCGGTACCCTGTGTATGATGCCATGCCTACCTACTACGAGAAATAGTAAATATGGAATCTGATTGGGTTTTTTTTTCTGGGAGGTTAGTAAAGGATAGTATCTATATTCATGCCTTGTTATGAATTAAAAAATAACAAGCCTCTACTGGTCAGTTATAAATAGTATGTGACTGTTATTCTTAGCCTCCCTGTGCAAGATAAAGTAGTAAATTAGCAGGAGTTAGAAATCCAACACTCCTTTTAGGTGTAAGGATGATAATGAGAATTAAGTCCCCTGCCTTGGGTGAGCAGGTAAGGAGCAAGGGAAAAGAATAATGGTGGGTGATTATTGATTCACTCACCATCACATGAAAACTTAAGGTAGGGTGTATGTTACCTGTTTACATGATACTTTGAAGCCTGACCCAACCTCTTTGACTTTTCCTGGAAGAGTCACCCTGGAAAAGATCCAGTGTCATCTAGCTGTGATTGAAAAGGAGTCGAGATATTGCATCCATTGCTGCCACATTCATTTAGAGAAAAGAAGCCTGAACCATGGAGAGAGCTGAGCAGAGTTACAATTTTCATTTTAAATGCATTGCCCTCCTTTCAGCTACAAAACCCTCCCCAAAAGAAAGTGCAGTTACACAAAAGAAACAAACTTGTAACAGCAAAGAAAATGGAAAGGAGTGGTTTCTATAGGAGAAGATTTTAAAAACTTCTAGAAGATACAAACAAGGTGTTGCATGGATGCTGGGAAGTGGGGGCAGGTAACAGTGAGAACCCAGGGGAAGATCAGCAGGTATATGGAGTTTTGAAGTAAGGGATGGGAAGACAGTAAATTGAAGGACTGTGGATTAATTGCACTGCTCAGGGACAGTGACATTAGACAGAATGAAACTGAGCTCTAACATGCTGACGATGAACAATATTTGCCTAATCAAAATGATAAAAAAAATATTCACAAGTTATTCTCAATTTTCATTGCCAAGATATAGACAAGCATTTAGCTGTAATATTAGTTACCTTGACAATGTAAAATTAAAATGAATAGAGAGAATATACAGAAAGGGGAAAGAAAAGAGAAATAATTTTAAAGGCTCTCATTCTCATATACAAAAACAGAGAGTTAATAAAGACTGTGAAAAGTGGCTGAAACAAGAAATAAAAATGCAATAATAATATCTAAAGCTATATAAGGAGTCAGGGCCAATGATATGGTAATACAACTATCAAACATTGAGAAAATGAGAGGACAAGAAGGAAGGAGGTAAATGGGCTAAACTGTTTAAGATGCATCAGTAAGTATTGCCTGAAGCTGATGTATTAAGAAATTGAGGTAAAATAGTGTTGTTTATAATTATGGAAGAAATCACGAGGAGAAACTGAAACAGCAAGACTGTTAGAATATTGCCTCTGGATAGAAACACTGGAGTTGGGAAGGGTGGTTTTGAAGATTTTAATGATAAACTGTCCTATACTATTTGGTTCCTATTCATTACATCTTCTTATGACAGATGAACAAAATCAGATTTGTTTAATTTCTAAATCTAGATATAGCTCTAACATTTATTCTTCCTGAGCTATAGTTTTCTCAGGTCAAACTGAGATAATGAAGAGAAACTGCTTAGCATGTTGCCTCTTACATAATAAGAGGTCAGTAAAACATTTGTTATCGACATTGTTCCTCCATTTATTAACATCATGTGGCAAAATTGTAGTATTTCCAGAATATCTTGCTTGGCTTTAGTGCATCTTTATATTAATAGGCGTTCCTCAGGGGTGGAGATTAATTCACCTCCATGTCAATGGGTAATTACCTGAGCAACCGAGAGCTTATCTGAACCTGAGAGGTTAGAGGGAAGGCTTGCTTGCTTCTCCCCAAGCAGGAAGGAAATGGCCCAGACTGCAGTTTGCAAGCAATAAATGGGGTTTAAACTTCGTTTCTCCCTTTGACTGATTTCGGTTTTAGAAGTATTTTGCCCCGGGATTTCCTTTCCCCGGAGTTACACATCATTTTTACTTTCTTGGATGATGGGTGGTTAGTAGAGAGGAAGAAAATAAATAATAAGTCATTTGGTTATATATCCATATTGCCATAACTAATAAACTGAAACTCACTACTAGAAAGTAAATCCCACAAATTAGAAACCTAAGAGCAGGAAAGTCACATTCCCTCTATTTTGTGTAAGACTTCAGAAGAATGTACAGCCTGTTTTGGGATTCTTTTCCTACTGTTAACACCATTACAGAAGTTTTGAGTTGCCCCAGGCAGAGATAAGAGCTGGAAACCAGCATTAACGCTGTGATGGTAAGGTGCACTGCATCTTCACTAGTGTCTAATCTATTAAGCATGGAGAGGATTCAAACCATTCTGATTCATTTCATGTAATTCTTATGCAACCTACTGACAGGAAATGATGTTTTGCATGCTGTTTCATATTTTAACTTGAAGAATTTTCCATTTATTAAAAACAGACCTTCTGTTTTTTATACATTGTTCTATTTAAGTGTAGGAGGTTTTGACTGAGATGATATTAATTATAAGTAAGTCTAATTTAACAGACGGATGATAATGAGGTACATTGAATCACCAGTTGAGAGAAAAATACACTTATTTTTCTATGTCAGCAATGACTACTGGTCATTTGTAGGCTATGCATCTAATGTAAATAATCAGATTTAGAATACTGTTATCTTTATTAGGTAGTATATATGTATCATGAATGTGAGTTACACGTATACCAAAATACATAATATCAGTGATGCTGAAGTAATATACCTCTACAGGGATATTGCTTATGAATGGATCAAAAGTTGAGGTTATAATTATGTTTCCACAGATTTCTCCTTTAAATGCTATTCCCATTTAAACTTAGTATGATACATTCATGTTTTTTTAAAACATAGTGAAGTGATTGCATGAATTTCTTTGTAAGTTGTATAGACGCATGGCATAACATGTAACAAATTATGCCCTAAGATGTTCCTTTTCAATTCTGACTTAATGATATTTAATATTGTTTAAGGAATTTAAAGGCATTATGAGAAGAAAGGTAAGAATCATTTAAGAGGAATGTGATTTTGCTTTATGTTGGCTGATACATTAGTGTATTGGTGAATATGCTAAGTCACCATTACTGCTCCATAGTATATTTGAAAGGTAGGGAGCCTGTTGACAGCACTACTTTAATTCTCTGAACACAGAAAAATCTCCTCTGGAGAAGACCATAGTGAGCATATTCAAAGCCTTTTTGCCAAATATGCTTATAATAACTCCACTGATGTTCAGGTATGTCAACAAACTTTGTTTTAAAGAATTTCTTTGCATATAATCAATCCACTGAACATGAATAAACACATTCCTGGGAGTGGTCAATTCTCTATTAAGATTTTTTTTCAAGTTATGTCTGTATGTTTTAATAATACTTTAAACACACATACACACACACACTCATCACATGCTGGGCTATGCTGACAATCACCCCCTACCAGGCACACTGATTTTAATGTCATGACTCTGGGTAGGTTTAAGAGCAAGGAACACTGTTTTATTTGCCCCTGACTGTTGATAAAAGGCCTCAGAGAGACTTTACATTCTTGCCAAGTGGAATTCAAATGTTTTCCACAGTGCTCTATAGGAATGTATAATTCTTGCATTCTGGAAATAATAATTCTCCCCAAATTAACTGACAGATTTTAACATAGCTCCAAAAAAATATCAACAGGACTTTTCATGAAACTTACCAACCTATCTAAAAGGCATGTAAAGGAAAACAAGAGTAGCCACGATAATTTGAAACAGAAGTAACAGGAACTTGTCTGTCAGATTTCCAAATTTATGGACTAATTAAAACATGTGACTTCAGCGAAGTGTTCACCCAATATATTTATTTATGCTACAAAGTAGAGAGACCCAAAAAATCATAAAAGTAAAAGACACAAAAATTGACAGACCTCTGAATATATTGGAAGGTGCTTTCTGCAGAAGACCTGTGCATCAGTAAGGAAAGGACATGCTCTTCCTCAGCATGATTGTAGGACACCTGGCTCTCCATATGGAGAATGATAAATTAGATGCATACCTCATACCACACTCAAAAATAAATTCCAGATGGGATAAACCCTATATGTAATAAGCAAAACACGGCAACATTTATAAGAAAATACATGAAAGCATCTTTATGACACCAAGAAAGAGACAAATCATTTTTTTTAAAAAAAGAAGACAAACACCATTATCACTATAAAGCTAAAAGGAACTCCACAGTCTGAGAAACATCTGCAGTACCTGTATCTAAGGCAATTTTGGTAGACATTCTCCTTCTGGGAACACAATATGTACACAAGGAGAGCTGTAAAGGACTTTAGGTGAAATGTGGTTTGAAAGAGTAAAACATGGTGAAATTTGGAAATAATATACACACACATGTACATACATGTACATATATGTATATATTTTGTATGGTGCCAATTTTAAATACTGTTTTAAAACATTACATTTTCCACTTACAATACAGTGCTTATAAATTTCAGTGTTATTTCCCTTCCCTAGGCACATATTCTTTATTTGAGAATCAAGAATGACCAGTTATTTACCATAGCAGCTCCATTTTTAAACTGCCTTCGAATTTGGTACAAATCTGGGTCCTTCAATGTCTTATTGTGTAGAACAATGCTAAATGCTAAGGTTGACTTAATCAACCCCTTTGATGGTGGGCCCAGAGGCGGCTCCACCTCCAGGGCAGCCCAGGGACTCCTCAGGGCAGCTCAGGGACTCCTCCGGGCATGCCTCCTGCACTCTGGAAGAAGTAATGTTGGGGTTGCAGACTTTCCAGCTCTTGATGCTGATGTTCAGATTCTTCCTATTCTGCAGTCTGATTCTTATGAAACCAGTTGATGATTTTGTTACACTTGTCAAGAATCTTGTTTGTCCTAATCATTGACCTTACCTTGAAAATTTTCATCTTCAACAGTTGCTTCCATGTTGAATGTGTAGGATTCAAGTGAATTCTTGGATAATAACCTGTCTCACTGCTTCTCTTCTCCAGCTTTGTACTTCTCAGCTTTGGGCACCATACACTTGATGTCTTCCTTGCTCTTATGTATATACATATATGTATATATGTGCATGTATTCTCTTTCTTGAAGTACATACAGGATAAATACACACCTATCCATATAAATACACACACATATAAACATATATGTTCATTTATATGTATTTGTGGCAAAACCATAAAGTAGAATACTATGTAAATTAACTAATCTGATTTTTATAATATTCATGATCTAAAAGATACTTACTAAGTATATATAACAAAATGGCAACAGAACTGTGGATAGAAAAAGAATAGATTTCAAATGCACATATAATATTCTACTTCAAGAAAAATTTGAAGCAAATGTATATATTAACTGACAGATCTTGGTGGGGAATACATGGATTCACTTGTATTTCATTGTGTACTTTAATATTATTGTTATTAATTTTCAAAGTATCAAAATAAAATACTTTGAGAGACATGCTGCATCTCAGAATTAATATCCCTTTACCTATTAAATTTTAGTTTGCAGTTTAATCAACAACCACATATAAAGGATCTATTCTGTGCAACTTTATTTGCAAGGAATAAAAATTACATATAAAATATTATCTCCATTCTCAAGCAATATCACATCCTTAAAGTGATAAATGTCATGGCACTAAATATAAATGCAGTGGGACAGAAGTAATAGACATAAGTGAAGATAGTATAAACATAAAAGTCATAACTCAAATGGGCCTTATAGAATTTGGAAAGAACAAGCACATGTTGTACCAGAGAAGCAAACAAGGTAAGTCAGGAAAGTGGCTATTTCTAGGGTCTGTTGAAGGATGAACAAGGAGCCTGATCTAAATGGGGTAGATGGGATTATTCTGTGGTAAAGTGAGAGAAAGTCGGAGATTAAGAAGATGGCGTTGGAATAAGATGGGCCTTGAAACTAGTCAAAGCCATTAGTAGTTGATGTGTATATATTTCCTACATGAAACAAATTTAATCTTTATGATTAGAGTTTGGTCTCACAAGAGGTGTGTCCAGTTATTTCCTAGGGTGGGTAGGTGCTGGTATCAATGCACTGATCTCCAGCAGCTTTATCACACACTGGTCTGGAATGGCGAGAATGTTTCATGACATAAATCCTGCCTAACTTGTCACTTCCCAAACCTCTTATCATAACAGATTTAGTCTGTAACACCATGGGATTTTAATAATTTCCTGATTAAAAGGGCCAGAGATTATTTTAAAATAGTAACATGTGGCTGAGTCAGTAAAGTGGGGTCACCAAGTGGTCTTGATGTCCTGAACTTTCCTTTTCCTGAGTTTCCCTGAGTTTCTATCTGATTTGGACTCTCCCCAGCCTTCAGTTCTCCCATATAGTCTTTCCTACTTCCCTCACTCTCCACCCTCTGACTGGTTTACATTAAAAATTAACATTTTCTTTTCATATAACTCTGACTCTATACCTTTCAGAAGAAGTTATAGATACTTTTTCTTTGAAACCAGCCTACCTAGGCTGGGAATATGAATTCTGTTATCATCTGTAAAACCTCTGGCAAGTTACTACATTCTTAGATTCTGTTTCCTCAGTAAAGTACAAAATCTACTTCCTAGGTTTTTTTTTATATATTAAATAAATTAATACCTATTAAGCACTATAATAGAGCCTGGCACATGGTAAGTGACCAGAACAATAAACTGTTTGCTGTTTTACAATCTGATATTTACTTTACAGTTCTTCCAGTCACCTCCCACTGACATCTCCTCTAGGGATTCCCATCAGTCTGTATACCTCTACAGTGGGAGCTTCTGCTTTCTCCAGATGTGGGCATTGGATAGAGGCCTGACCAATTAGAAGAACACATTCCTCTAGCCATATGATTGGCTTGAGGATAGGAACAGGGTCCATTAAGAGACAACAAGAGAAAAGGGAATTCTTTTGGGGAACAGCAGGGTGGGGTGCTGGAAATGAAGCAGCTGCTCTTTCTTTTTTACTTATATAAGTTGTAAAAAGTAAAATAAAGTTACAGGTAGTTACTTTACTATAACAAAGACCAAACTAAGATCATATCTGATTACATTTCATATTTTCCTAGTTTGAGGTGTAGGTGAGTTTCTTGTCCCTTGCAACAAATAGTCTAAATGACATACTTGGCCTAATAGGCTAGGAAGTGAGAGTTGCCTTCCTATACTTAGTTAAATCTCAAAATCCCTTAACATCTGGAAGAGGTGTTTGGGGAAGAAACTGAGCAGATAGCTCAGTCTTCTTAATCCTTCATATATCTCATTCATCTAAAGAAATATAATGAAATAAATGTTCTTAGATATGTACACATTCTCTCTCAATCCTTGCCAGTGATAACACCAAGCAGAGGTTTTTACTACAGAGCAGTTACCTCAGAGAATAAATCCAATCCTGAACAAGAAGAGGCTCATCTCTCACCATTCACTAGTAGTTGGTACACTGAGCATTATTCTTGTCTAAAAGTGTTAGTACTTAAAGTTTTATAGCTCCCTGTAGTTAATGAGACAAAAAGTGATAATCTCATAAGAGGTATTTTTGTTACCAAAGCCATGAATAACAAAGCAGAGCCTTTAGTTAATCATTAAATTTCATATCAAGAAATAAGAGAAAGCAAGTTTTAGTATAAAAAATGAGAAGGGGGAAAATATGGTAAATCTGTCCATACTACAGAGACTCAGTAGATTTTTGCAATGTCTTATTGAGTAAATTGATACATGCAGAAAAGATACTCAATAAAACAGTTATCTTAAACATGTACTGGGCAATTCCTTGTTGAACAGATTGCCTTCCTTAATGTTTAAAGCTTAGAAACATTTTTAACTCATAAAATCCCTTAAGAGGTTAATTTTGATAAAATGCATTTCAGATTAAACAAAAATAAAATGAATTGACAGCCTTTTGATTGTACACCATGATACTTGGCATTAACATCACTCCAGCAGTTTTCAGATGTATTAAAGAGAGAAAAAATTTCACGTTGTTTTAAATTTTCGTATATATAGTGAAGTTGATATTGAAAGTTTGAAAAAGAGTCCCATTTTCTTTCTTTTAATAGAAAGTTAATTCTTACTTATTTAAACAACCTGATCTGAGTTTTAATGTATAGTAAGCCTGAATCTTGCAGATTAATGCAAAATGGAAAAATAATTTTAAATTAAGTTTAGTTTCAGAATAAATACTTATCCATTTCTTAAATAAGCATTTTGGTCTTTATTTAAATATCAGAATAAGAAATGTTAGAAAGCTCAATTTGGAATTGTCAGTATTTCTAATTGTAAATTGAAAAGGTAGTCTAAAATTAGAAAACATTACACAATTAATTTTAAGAATCCTAATATTAAAATGCAAATACTCATTTAGAATTTTAAATAACAGCACCCCCAAAAGCATGTATTATACCTCTGATTGTTCATGATATTACGTTAAGCCTTGACAATAAAATAATTAAGTGTCTTCAGTTACAATGTCATTTGTTATATTGTGAGTTTCTAGGGGATCGAAAATTTGTTATCTACTTTGGAATTCTTCTGTAGTCTAAAGCACCATTGGTGATTGGGTGTAATCACAAACAACAAGAAAGGCCACATTAAATTCAGTGTTCTGAAATACCTTTCCAATTTTATAAGAACTATGATTATTTTAATTATTTTAATTCATATTTTTTGAATATAACTTACATATGTTTAAAAAAATCACCTTTTTCAAAGCATACAGTTCATCAAGTTTTGCCAAATGAACACAGAAGTGAAACCACATTTCAGTCAAGACATATTTCAATCGCCTCAAAAGGTCCATCCTGCACCTTGAAATCAATTTCTTCCATCCATACCAAGCCCTGGAAACCAGCGATCTAATCTCTATTTTTATAACTTAGTCTTCTCTATAATGTTGTATAAATGTCATTGTAAAATATGTAGACTTAAAAATCTGATTTCTTTCACTTCATATAATACTTTAGTGATTCCATCTATATTGCTGCATAGATCAGTAGTTCATTCCTTTTGATTACTGGGAAGTATTCCATTGTATAGAAATAACCACATTTATTTATTTATTTGCAGTCAATGGTCTTTGGATTGTTGCCAGTTTGGGGCAATTATGAATAAAACTGCCATGCTATTTGTGTACAGGTCTTTATGTAGATAATATGCATTCATTTCTCTTGGGTAAATACCTAGAAGTGAAGTTTTGGGGCCATATTTCAATGTGTAGTTAACTTGACAAGAAATTGACAGACTGTTTTCCAAAGTACTGTACTAAACAGTGTTTCCAAAACAATGTAGAAGGCTTCCAGTTGTTCTACATCCTCACCAGTATTTGGAATTGTCAGTATTTCCAACTGTGAGCATTCTAGCAGGTGTATAGAGGTATCTCAGGAGTGCAATTGCACTTCCTTCCTGACTAATGATGCTGAGTATCTTTCATGAGTTTATTTAAAAGCCATGTGTGTTCTTTTGTTCACATATTTAGATTATTGGGGTGTTTTTATTCTTTATGTTGAGTTGTAAGAACTCATCCTATAATTGGACACAAGTTCTTTATCAGATATGTGTTTTGCAAGCATTTTTTCCCAATCCAAGGCTTATGTTTTTATTCTTTTTACAGTGTCTTCTGTTGATGTTTCATGTATTGATTTTTTTTATGGCTCATGTTCTTTTAATTTTAAGAAATCTTTGCCTAACTCAAGGTACAAATATCTTATGTTTTAACACAAATTGTTACAGGTTTGTTTTACATCTAGGTTTCCGTCTTTAAGTTAATTTTGTGTATAGTGTGAAGTAAGGGTAAAAGTTCATTTCATTTTTATATGTGCAAGTCCAATTACTGGAGTGCCTGTTGTTCAAAAGACTATTCCTTTCCCTGTTTAATTACTCTGGCCTTGTTGCTAAAGACCAATATATTTATATGTGTGAGTTTATTTCTGTATTCTGTATTCTGTTTTATTGATGTTTCTGTCTTTCCTTTTCCTAAACAATACTGCCTTGGGTTCTCTCAGCTTTTTCTTTTTTCCTGAAAGTGTCTTTATTTATAGAAAGTATTAAAATATTCTGGACTGTGTCATTTATTCTAAATTTTCTGTTTTAAAAATTGTTTTGGCTGCTCTGGTACCTTTCCATATAAACTGTGCAACTGAGCGATGGATTTCTACAAAAAAATTGAGGGATTTTGATTGAGATTCCGTTGACCTATAGGTCAGTTTGGAGAGACTGAACAAATTTTTTCTCCCAATTCCCAAATATTGCATGTATTTCCATTTACCTAGGTCTTCTTTAACTTATCTCCACAATGTTTTGTAGTTTGTAGTGTAGAAATTCTTAAAGCTCTCTTCTTGTTGACATTATTATAAAAGGTATTGTTTAATTTTAATTGCCAGTGTCTCATTGTAGTCTTCAAATAAAAAGTCTTACTTCTTCTTGTCCAAGTATGATGTGCCTGAGTAGGAAGCAGATGAAAGTTAATACACAACAAGAGGGGCATTAGCTAAGATCATAGAGTATTTATTTATAAAACTAGAATAAAAAAGGAATAATGTCTGGCCCATAATAACAGCTATGATCTTTTATAAATCAACTTTAGCAATGAACTCAAGATGGAAAATATTATAGCTTACTTACTGGTCTTGGACTTCTATAACAAAAGGTGAAAAAAATGGTCAGCAGTGGTAGATTGTTATATTAAAAAAAAAGGCCTGCATTATCCTCCTTTCAAGTATCAGGCTAGCACTAATTCAATTAGTTTTAATGTGTGAATAATATCACACTTGTATTCTGGAATGTTAATGGGTAATAACATGTTTTTAAAGAACCAGCTTCTAGATTTAGAAATTGATAATGAAACACCCTGGAAAATAAAACTGATATATAAATTATACAATAGTCTAAGTATTTTGAGATAAAATTCTCATCAATTTAGGTGTGAAACAAAGTTAAGCTGAATAAACATCATTTAACAGTTGCAAAAATAATGCAATAAAAATGGGAATTGAGTTCAGTAGATATATCTTACCATATATTAGTATCAATAATTACAGAACTGATTCTTTACCTTGTAAATTTTGGTCTATCTAAATATAAATATTCAGCTAAACTGTATTTCCTAGGCCTGGAAGAGTTTTATAATTTTCTTTTATAGCTCTTATTATCCCTTTGTTATCTTTATGATTCCATGTTATTTTCAACTAAACAGGAAAAGAAACTAAAATACTCTGAAAACTAATTTATGAATATGTTTACATGCATATTTTTGTTCTGATTGTGGAAATGAGATGCTAAGAGTTATAAATCTAAATGTCATAAAAGAAATGGACAAAATTATAAAAGAAAATCTCAGCAAAGTTCTCCAAAAATTGAACTCATAAAGGAAATTTTATGGTTTTTAGCATTAATAATTCATGTTAATAGTCACTAAAAACAATAAGAAATACCTTTTATTATAAAAACAAAGACTGATCCCATATAATGAACATCCTTAGGTTCCAGTTTATACTTCATATATGTTTTCTGTTAAAAGAAATCAAAGCACCATGGAAAAAAATCAATGTTTCCATTTTGGGGGAAAAAACAAAGAAAGTGAGCCTGAAGTACTTGGTATATACCAGGAAGTAAAGATCTTTCAAAGACTGCTAAAGACATATATGGTAGCCTGCCTCCAAAAAGGCTACCAGGGACCCTCATTTCTTGTTATTCTTGAGTAGTTTGTGTAGTAGTAACTTTTGTTGTTCCCTCTACAGTGAGAGAGCAGATCAAAGTAATCAATAGGCTATATGGAAAAAACTGTGTGTCTATTCCTAGGCTCTGTCATAAAAGACAATGCTATTTGTGCCATGTTCTTTCTGAGATGACTTGCTCATGATGAAGCTACCTACTATGTCATAAGAACACCGAAACAACACTCTGGAGAGGCCCATGTGGCATGGAACTGAGGCCATCTGCCAACAGGAAGCATAAGCTTGTCAGTCACGTGAATGGGCCAGCTCAAAAGTGGATCCTCCTTTTTCAAGTCTCCATATGACTGCATTCCAGACAAACATGTTGACTTGCATAGCTTGTGTGGGTGAAGAATTCAGGTGTAGCTCAGTTGGTGAAAATGTTTGTTGTTTAAAGCTGCTAAGTTCTGACGTAGTTATCAGTATAGGAATAGGTCATAGAATAGGTCAAAAGAACTAAGGAATCAATTTGAACTTGGCTTCTGTTATCCAACAATAAGATAATTTAGCTGCAACAAGAAAAATAAATGCAATGGGTCTGAGTCATTTCAAATATACTTAAATACATTGATAATGACAAAAAAATTAACTCTTCATTTCCTTCTGGAGGATGCTGGATGACCAGTTCATCACACTGAAAAGTTATAAATACAAGAGAAAACTCAAGTAACTATCCTAACTTTCCTATCTTAGCTAAATATCATGGTAAACAAATGGTTGATGATGGGAAGTAGAATTATAAATTTTCTCTACTTTTGCAAATGTCAGGAAATCTCCATAATAAAATTTAAAGAACAATAGTCAGTTATGAAGGTTGATGATAATATTTTAACTCACCAATTCTGCCTGAAACACATTAACAAAATAATGATAGGATTTTAGCTCCAAAGAAAATGGACTGAACATACTTTTGCCTATTTTTTCCACTAGGTGTAACCAGCACACATGCACATTTTATATGAAATAGACATAAGAAGACTCTCAAAGGTAGAGAGAAGAAGATAGTTGAGAAAGGGGCCTTGGGACCTGAAGAATGGTATGGTGCTAAGTTTACTGGGTTTTATTTTTACTTCTTATGTATCAGACATGGAAATGAAAAAGGTGGCAACAGAGAAGTGCAAACGAGTATAGGGAATCAAAGACCCACAAAAATCCCCCTTCTCTTGCCAAAGGACCAGTAAAAGAGCAGCTTTACAAGACAGAAGACTTCTAGACAATAACTGAATAACCACTCTAGACCAACCAGTAACAAAGATAAAGCTGTGGGACATCCTCACATGCCTAACAGAAGAGGCTGAGTGGGAAACCTAGACTTTCACCCTAAGAAGGCGATTAAAAAGCAACCCGATCCTCTTGCTGGTGGTGGGAGTGCGGGTGGATGTTTGGGGGAAAGAATGTCAGAGAAGACTGTGTAGAGAGGGGGGACTTTCACCCACACTGGGCGGAAATGAGGACCTTCAGTGTCATTGGAAACTATTTTGGGAGACTGGACTTCCAGCCTCAGCTGGCAGTAATGTGGCATACCATTTTTACAGGGATGTCACAGGAGTCTCAGAGGAAAGTCAAGATTTGCACTTCATCACTATGGTAATAAGGTCACCACCCATTTGGTTGGTAGTGAGGGAACATAAGGAGTGGTAATGAGACACTCCCGGCCTTCTCAGCCAGACAGGGAGTAGTGGAGACCTAGGGGTGAGCAAGAATTATCACTTCCACCTGGTGTTGATTGAGATCAACTTGAGGCCTGGACTTATAACAAAGCAGTCCCCATTTTCTTACCAGAGCAATGTCAGAGAAAGCCATCTAAAAAACAAATTTTAAGTAAGATCCAGTGTATCATACATAATACCCAAAGTGTCCAACTTTCATTCAAAATTTAGTCATCATACCAAGATCCAGGAAGATTCCAAATAGAATAATAAGAGACATTCATAAATGCTAAAACCAAGATGAGAGATGTTAGAATTATCTGACAAAGATTTTATGGCATCCATCATAAAAATGCTCAGTAGAAATTACAAATTTGTGTAAACAAAATAACAAGTAAGATCTCAGCAAATAAATAGAAAGCCTTAGAAAAGAAATGGATGATATAAATCAAAAAACCAAATGGATTCTACAACTAAAAAATACAATGACTGAAAAAATAATAATACAATAGAAATACAAGAAAGTACTTGAAGAAATAATGGCTGATAATGTCCCAAATTTGGCAAGAGATAATTCTACAGATTCAGGAAACAGCAAATTCCAGAGGTAAAACCATATCTACCTGATCTCAAGACTTATACAGCCACACAAAATTATAGCATTTTCAATAAACAGTGGCAGAGCAATTGAACATCCACATGCAAAAAAATTAACCTCAACCTACACCTTGCACCTTATACAAACCTTAAATGAAACTCACTCAAAATAGATCATAGTTGTATATAAAATAGAAAACTGTAAAACTTATAGATAAAAACATACCACAAAATATTCTGGATTTAATGCAAGACAACGTGTTTTTAGATCTAACACCAAAAACAGGATCCATGAAAAAAATTAGATAAAGTAGGTTTCATCAAAATTAAGAACATTTGTTCTTCAAAGGTCCATCTACAGAGGATTAAAAGACAACATGCAAACTAATTGAAAATATTTACAAACTTTAAATTTGATAAAGGACTACTATCTAGAATATATAAAGAACTCTCACACTCACCTGTCAAGAAGAAAAATAATTCAATCTGAAAATGGACAAAGCCATGAACAGACATTTCACTGAAGATGATACATAGGTAGCAAAAAAGCACATGAAAAGATGTTTAACATTATTAGCCATTAGAAAAATGCAAATTAAACTCTAAATGGAGTATCATCACATACTTGTCAGGATGATAAAAATAAAAAACACTGACAAAAACAAATGCTGATGAGAAATTCTAGATAACTCATACATTGCTAATGGGAATTTAAAATAAATAATACAACCACTCTGGAATATAGTTTAACAGTTCCTGAAAAAATTAAACATGCATCTACCAGTTGATCTAAAAATTGTATTTCTGGGCAATTATCCCTGAGTAATAAAAATCTATTTTTACACAAAAATCTGCATGCAAATGTTCACAACTATTTTATTATTTATTATTCATAATACCTCAAAATGGGAAAAAACTCAGAAGTGCTTGAAGGAGTGAATAGTTAAACTGTTACATTCATACATGGAATACCAACCACTTAGCATTAAAAGGAACAAACTTTTGATACATACAACAACTTGAATGAGTATCAGAAAATTCTAGATGAAAGAAGGGAGTCCTCAAAGGTTACAAACTCTATATTTCCACTTATATAACATTTCTGTGATGACAAAACTTTAGAAATGGAGAACAGATGAGCAGTTACTAGGGGTCAGGAATATAGTAGGCAAAGAGGGACATGGGTGTGTCTCTAAAAGGACATCATGAGGGATCCTTGTGTTGATAGAAAAATTCTGCATCTTGACTGTATGAATGAAATCTAACATGCATTTGTAAATATACTGGCAACATGTGTTTACTGAAGATAGATATATATAGAGAAGATATATATATATGTTGAAGAAATATGTATATATATATCAAGTGTAAATTGAATTAGTATAACTTTTGCTGGACTGCAAAAATATTTGCCTTATGCTCTATTAACATGTTATTGTAAGGTTTAGATGATATATCATGTTAAGTGACAGTGTGTGTATGCCATTATTATTATTAATAGTATCATTTATATTCATGATAACCATTCAATTTTTAATAAACATTTTTCCCAACTACTTTTACTAATATCAATATTTATTTGATGACTATCCTCCTCTGTATTTATTCAAAATTTCTTCCATATTGTTCACTAGATGTATTCCCACAAAGAAAATTGTTCAGGGGATAAGTATATTTTAACCTTTGAAATACATTACAAAATTCCCCTCCAGAAAGGCTGCATCATAGACACTTCCCATCAAAAATGTGTAAATGTTGCAATGTATCCAATATTAGTTGACCTCAAGTAATGACCACTAGCCAGCAAACTCACTTTGACAATCTCAGAGCAAAATTGCTAGCTATTATTCTGATAGAGGCTAGATGGTTTTCAAGTAGTGAAAACTTTTACTCAACTTTGAATGACACAGAATGAACACAAATATAAAAAGAGGAAATTTTCACTGTTCAAACACCTAAGAAAGAATTCAAGCCAACATGGCATAAGAATCAATACCGTTTATGAAAGGATTGCCTTCTGCAAACGCAGATTGTGTTGTTTCAGACAAATTGCTATAACAAAAAAATTGTCTCTGTGTTATTGTCTGAAATTAGCAATGTATGATACCTTTTCAACCCATAATTTTGGAAACACAGTTCTGATGAATTTAATTTTACTGCCAAATGATTTAACTGCCAGTTTACATTGTCCAATGTCCTTCTTCATTCCTCCTAGAGCTGTTTACACAGAGCTGTAGAGTTTATGTCCTGCTTTGGTCCACATTACAGAGGTCACATTTTCTGAAATCCAAGAGATTTTGAAAAAGACACATTTATGATAGATTATCAAATCCCAGTGGAGACAGAAAGAGACCAAATGAAGCTCCTCAGCTTCAAAAATTGACATCAAGGGAGGGAAGGGGGAAAAAGGGGCAGTACGATTAGCAGACGTAATGTTGGGGGGGCGCGGGGAGGGCTGTACAACTCAGAGAAGACAAGTAGTGATTCTATAGCATCTCACTACGCTGATGGACAGTGACTGTAATGGGGTTGGTGGGGGGGACCTGATGAAGTGGGTAGTTTAATAACCATAATATTGCACATGTAACTGTAGATTAATGATACCAAAATAAATGTAAAAAAATTTGACATCAAGACAAAGCCTTTGATTTCTCAAATGTAGTGGACAGTTTATCGACAAATTATCTAGAGCTTGCAATTTTTTATTTGACATGGATATAGTTGTTTTAGTGAATCAGTTATATAGAAATTTAAATAATTTCAGAAAATACATTCAAAACATATAAGTTGCCTTTATATCATTATGTTTGGAAAAACAGATTCGTGGAATAGAGAGTTCCATGAAGCTCATGAAGTTGTAAGCACCGTCAGCTAACTCTACCCACCAATTCCCTGCGTATAACAGTAACAAAATCTTACCTCTTTCATCTTCTTTTTCTTTATCTGTAAAGGGCAAAAGAAAACCTAATTTACAGATTTTTTGTGATAGATTAATGTCATATAGAGAGCTTGACACAAAAGAGCTAATCAATAACTATTATTATGGTGACTATCATGAAATTGGTGCCTTACAGATCATTTCACCTAACACACTGATTGATAATTATGTTCTGCATTATCTGTATTGGCCAACTACACTGCGAGGTCCCTGAGTGCAGTAACTATATCTTATCTCTGTGCCCTGTTATCTAACACACAGTTGTTGCTCCATAAATGTTTGCTGGGATGAACTGACAAATGCCTCAAGTTCCTGAAACCACCTAATGCCAGATATAGGAATTATCATAATCAATTTTAACGATATGAATAAAATGCTTATCTGAGTAATTAAAGTAGCCCACATGGATTCTATGCAGTTCAAGTCACTAGGGAGTATAATATATATTTTTATAAAGCTAATCAATTTATCAAAAAAAAATATAGTTCATTCTTTATCACCCATTCTTATTAAGTAATTATTAATATCCTGGAATCTTACAAACCAAGGATTAATAAATGTTTCTGAATTTAATTGTACTGGATAGCCAAATTTATTTAAAATTTTCAATCATTTCCTAAAATACTTTGTCATATATCAAGAGGAAGCTAAACTGCATATTAAGTAATAAATTAAGAATATTTAAGACTCCACATATTCCAAGACAATGGAGAATAGCTGAATTTTGAGACTCACAGGACTCAGCCTTGACCTTGCATTTCTCTTTGGAGATGACCTCACAGGGCAAATGCAAATACTGTTCATTAATAAACTTCTGATGTCAATTGTATCTAGCTCTTATTAATATATTGACATTCTAGGGGTCTCGTTGCTTACTATATATTATATTTAGTATTACATAAACACATTTATTATATTAATATTACATAATGTTAAAATAGTTCATGTTTATCAAGTATGTATTTTTTCTTATTACTATTATTCCTTGCCTACTAGTCACTTGCCTAAATAATCAGCATGGACACCCAAGGTGTGAACATTTTTAGGTCTTTTTGATCCTCATGTGTGTTCTTATGAGATTTAATTTACTCATCACTTCAGCTATCATTTTACTCCTAACTTTTCAAAGTGTGCTGTATCTATGTGTATAGTCACCTGTCTATCTGACCCCCTGTATCACTCCAGTAGTGCCTGCTGCTTTTCATAAAGCAGGGTTCTCACATTCTTCCAAACCCAAATATGGGCATATGGTTCACACTGCCAAGGGCCTGCTCTCAAGACCTATTTCAATGTGATGATTAATGTAATAAGCTCCATCAAAGTGTTCTCACAGAAACGGCAGGTAGCAATCCTCCTTGTGTGGGACATTCCTGTGCATTTGTGAAGTGACTGACCTTTTAGAGCAAAGGCCATCCACAATGGTGAGTGTTTCAGGCTAGAGGGAAAAGGAAATTAATACTTTATATTAGTTTCACCATCTATTCAATATACACTAGCTAAAAACACAGAAGTGGTTCTTTCCTCGTGTGTCCTCATTCACAGCACCCAGGCAATCACAAGGTTGAGACAAGTCTCCCACTTGGCATTTTTTAAAGCCCTCCCCTTCCATCCCACTGGCTGAGGAACCCATCATTCCTTGCCTGAACACCCAAAGCATCTTCACTGGACCCCACCCAGAACCTGAGTTCTTGTCCTCACTTCTGTCAGGGAGACTTCATGTGTAAGCCACATTGTCACATCCTTGTTCGAAATTCTCCAATGGTTCTCATCCCCTGAAAGGCAGGTTTTCATGTTTTACTACATACATTCAGGCCTTTGTCATTTGGACCACTTTCCCTCCACTAGCATCCCTGAAATTTTGCCATAGGAAGTTTGAATTATTTGCAGTCTCCAGAGCACAGTCCACATTCACAGCACCACCTTTGCAACTGGTAGGCTTTTCACCTGACTTGTCAGAAGAATCTTATTTATCTTTCACGTCTTAATGTTGTCTGTTCTGTGACTCTCTGTGTGGCTTTTAAAAATCAACCTAATATGTTTAACTGTTTTCCTGCCTGATTGTATATTATGGTCATTATTAGTGTCTGTATAATTTTTTTTTATTTGCATGCCTATCTTCCTACTAAACTAATTGCTTCTTGAGGATGGGAACCAATTATTGTCATCACTGTGGTCTCAGGCATTAGGATGGTCATAAAACACGTCAGGAACTCAATAAATATTTGTTCAATATATGAGCACAAGAGGGTTCTGGGCTACCACCTGCATCCTAATTTGATATATATGAATGGTTAGCTTACTGCATAATCACCCATGTGATTGTTCTCAATATCGAGGGATCTGGGGGGAAGCTAGTACATATCACTTAGTTTTCCTACAAGCATGTGCCACCCAACTGCTACTCCACTACTAAGAAGGACCCACAGAGAGTTAATGTAGAGAAAGGAAACATAGTCACTCTCAGTTACTAAATCATATTGAGACAGGGACCGTGGGCTTAGACAGAGTAGGGTGAGGGCCTCTGGAAAAAACAACAAGATAACCATTGCGAGATTTGCGAAGGAGCCCAATTAATTTTTCTAACTTTACCTAAGTGCTGCCTTCCTCCCTCCAGTCCTAAACAAATGATTTGTTGCAACTTGGGCAATGTAGCAAACAAGCCCAAAACTATTGCAAGCCCAAAACAACATAAGGCAGGAAGGATTTCATCTTGAAATCCAATTAGTTAAAAGAAGTAAAACAATGACTCAGCCCACCTTTGGAGCAAAGCAGACAGCCTGGAGTGATATGCTCCCAGACCAGGAAGCTGCTCTCCTGGGAAGAAATCAGATCAGTGAAGTTCTTGTAAATAACCAGGAAGACTAAGAAGAAACTTAGTATTTCTTCAGAAGTCTTTGGAACCACTGAACAGGTGTACATCCCTAGCCCTTTGTCTCTCAACTGCCTATAAAAACCCCTAGACAACGTACCACCCCGGGGACTCTCTTGTAATGCCAGGAGCTCTGTCCTTTCACTCTATCTCTAAATAAAAGCCTGTACCTTGCTCTCCTACCTTGAGTGTTCGTGAAGTTCATTCTTCGGCTCCATGAACAAGAACCCCAGCATCAATATTACTGTGCAAAAGAAACATTAGTATTATCTGATATTTATCATTTAATATGTCTAATATATAATATTTCAAATGCTTAATTTTATCTCATGCTCTGTGTCCTTGGAAGCTTCTACAAAGAACTTTACATGGGTTAATTCAATAAATTCTATAGTTACTGTAATTGTTTTCATTTCATGATGAGGCATTTGAGACAGGGATGCTTCATAGCTTGCCCCAGCTCTTATGGAAAGTAAGTGAAAGATCAGGGATTTAAAACCAGGCAGTGAAGCCTGAGAAGTTGGTGTTCCCAACCACTGTACTATATCACTTTATAACATTGTAGTTTCACAAGATTTTGACTCAGCCTATTTATAGGCTTGGCTGATGAACAGTTGGTGAGTCCACCAGGAGTTATTTGCAAGAGGCACCTTTTTTTTAACCTGAGGAAAAGAAAATGGGAAAAAAAATCTGTGCTGGTGCCTGGGAGAATTAGAAAGGACTGTGGAAGACAGCAGTGTCTGTCTTGGGTAATAGATCCCCAGCAGGGGCAATGAACTTGTGCCTGAGGCTTAAGGAGAGAAGAACTTGGCTAACAATAAAAGCTGTTTTTACAAGAAGCACAAGGCATAAACAGTTCTCAGAACTCCAGATGACAAATCATGGGGAGATTAGTATTTTTCTCACTCCTGCATAGAGCACACATGGACTTGGTCTATCAGTACTTTAGGGTGGTGCTTCTAAGACTGTAAGGCACATAGGAAATACCTTTAGAGTTGTAAACATGCAGACTCTGATTGAGTAGGTCTAGGGTAGGCCTGAGATTCTGCCTTTCTAGAAAGCTATGTTGTTGCAACAGAACAATAGCAGATGGCATTTGGAGAGTTGGAAGACTCCAGGGAAAACTGAGGGCTTTGCTTGTTTTGTCCTTTGAGGACCTTGGACAGCAGTGCTGACATACGGGCCTCCTAGCCACGGGAGTGAGGAAGTTCCCTTGGGTAGTTTTGTTGGCCGCAGCCATCAACAAAGGAGCTACAACAACAACAAAACATGGGAAGGCTATTTGCAAAGTAACTTGCAAAGCAACCTGCAAACACCCAATCATCTGGTGGCTTGGAGGTGATCGAGATTTCCTGTGTTATTCAGAAGCAGTGGGGAGTTGTCTTTAAAACATACACACATTTCTGATGGTTTATATTTTCACAGAATTTTGGAATTACCAACTCTGGCCTCTACTGAACTAGTTCTTACTCTCCTTCCATGAGCACTTGTATTCTGCTTTACAACTCTAACCAAGATGGGCAACTTGAATCACTTTTCTTCATAGTTTTCCCCTCAAAACTATTGCATTCAAGCTTTTAAAGCACAGCAAATTTCAGTGAAGTGTTTGGGTGGTGAATGATTTTATATATATCAGAAAAGCTTGGATCTACCGTTATTCTTAAAAGTTCCTTTATCTCCTCAACGTTGGGCATTTTTCTCTGGCCACCTTTCTCCCATAAGACACAGCCTCTTGCATCCTGTTGTGTGACTATGTCCCTTCTCACACTCCATTTCTCCCTGGTTGCATCGAATTCCAAATTCCTTATTAGTTTTTTATAAATATTAGTGTGGCTTTTACTTTGTTTTGTACAGAACAAGGCAGCAAAGGTCCAGACTTCCCACCCCAGGGTAACCTATTAAAGCAGCCTCCCCCAATTAAAAATAATAGGAATTTTTTTTTTACTCTCTTTATGGAGTCCCTGGTGTTAGTTAAAGTAACTTTTTCACCTGTGATAACTTGACCACCCGTGAGTATGTATTCTTTATTGATTGCATAGTAGAACCCCATATGTGTCATTAAGGTTTGCAGAGAAGAATTCCACTGGCTTTCACTAATTATTTACATAGAAACTGTTTCTCATTGAGTCTTTAAAAATCAGTTTAATTAATTTGTATTTTTTAATCGGTTTATGCTGGTGTACATTTTAAATAAAAATATACAATTATATATATCTATTTAAATTTAAATGCATGAAAAAAAGGTAACCATGTATCAAATTAGTTTTATTTTAGGACAGCAGGACAATATTTTTCTTTCTTTTCTTTTGTTTGTTTCCTCCTAACTTCTCTTTTCCTTCTCCACAGTATATTTGAGCTCTTACTCCCACCCTACTTGTTAAACAACAAGTAATGTCTTCCTGAATTGTTCATTGTGCTCACACACATGCACACATATATGTGTGCACATACACAGGGCAGTAGAAGGGAGGCTGGTCATTTTCTCACTCAAAAATAGACTGTTTAAATAATGACCATCTCACAGGCAGTAAATAAATGCTGCCCATGTCATAGCAGTTAATTCATTTTTAGGAGAGCAAGACAGATAGTCACCTCAGTCAATGAAAGACTATCTGATTTTATGTCTCAGTGCCTATTTCAGGAAACTCTTGATTTCAGAATGCTGGATTTTTTTGCACAGAATACATTAAAATATGCTATGTTGGGGTCCTGGAGAATAAACCATACAGCTGCAGAGGTCTTTATCTGGAATCTCCTGTTCCAGGCCCCAGCATGGTCCTTCATCTTTCTTTTCACAGAAGCAAAAAATGCAAATACTGTTATCTTTGCCTCACAGGACAAATAGGACCCATTATTCTATTATTTATCTCATGGGTTTCTTGTCAATAGATGTGCGGGTAGGGCTGAACCCCCTAATCTATGGTAACATCTTTCATTTCAAAAACAACCAGACTCTGACATTAATAGTCTGTAGACAATAAGAGAGTTGAAGGAAGCAGAAATGTAAGAGAATAGGTAGGGTAGAAGTGAGGTATAAGGAAGAGTAAATTGAAAGTTTAGAATTGGAGTGACACAAAGTGGAAGAAGTGTAAAATCAAAAAATAATGAAATCATTACAAAAGTAAGGGCTATTATTGAGAAAAGATTCTCCAAGACCTTGTAGCTGTCGATTTGTCTTCCTGACTCAATGAATTTGAGGTATCACGTGAAATCTGTACTCTTGTCCTGAAATTCACAAATGCTGAGGTCTGTCACATAAGGTTAGAAAGTATTCTGCTTGTTTCCATCAGTCACACATTACTGTTGTTTGCTTCACACACACACACACACACACACACACACACACACCACAGAAAAGGAGACTTTTTCATAGTTAGGTTGCTCTTTTAAAACATATATTTGTGTGGAATAATTATGACCATAGACCATTTTACAGAAAAAAAAATGCATCCAATAAAAACAGGACAAATTTACAAAGACAAATATGAAGCTAATACAGTCACTTAATCACACTAAATTTATATCTGATCTTTGTCATTTAGCCAAAGCAATAGGGTAAAATGCTCTAATCACCATTTCTGTTTTATTTTTTGTTCTGTTTATACAATCTAATGTATTTATTCCAATGTTTTTCCAGTTCTGGCAGGGTACACATTCTTCTCATTTTATTGGCACTGTGGTATTCCATGTGGTTTATGCTCATTTGCTGGTTGCTTTGGTTGCTTGGAAGAGTCTTTTTTTTTTTTACTGTTATACACTGTATTGTGTTCCTTGCTTAAAAAAAAAAGAGCTTATTTTTTTTTCAAATTATTCCAGGGTGTAGACTGAAACATGAAATTGCAATGTCTAAGTTTGTATTTGATTTTATAACTCATGAATTCATTGTTCTAGTTAAATAAGAATTTATTTAAAATCTTGACATTATTTTAATTTGCATTTCTTCTAGTGGTAGAGAACTTATCTGTGGTCATGTGATGATTTATTGCCTTGTGTGCTCTGTGTTAAATTATTCATTCACTTTGAGAATTTGCTAACTTTAAAGCTACAATAATCGAGATAGTCTGGTCATGTCCTAAGGATCAATAAGTGGATCAATAGAACAGATTTAATAATCCCCCCCAAAAAACCCTTGTATTTATGGTACATTGTTTTTTTCATAATCACCAAAGTGATTCAATAGAGAAAAGATGGGCTTTTCAACATAAAGCCCTGCGACAATAAGATATACAAATGCAGATCTTTATCCTCCCTTCACATTGTACACAAACATTAGCTTAAAATGAAAGATTTAAATGCAGGAGCTAAAACTATACAACTTTTGTAAAAATACCTAGGAGAAAATTTTCATGACTTCAGATTAGTCAAAGACTTCTAATATTTGACACTAAAAGCATGATCCATAAAAGAAACAAAGTACAAATTAGACTTCATCAAAATTAAAAATGTTTTTCTAAGGACACTATTAAAAACATTCAAAGCAAGCCATATGTTACAATTCAGATACGTAAAAATATTTGCATTTTAAATATACAAAAAACAATCTTAGCTCAATAAAAAATGATTTTAAAAAGTCTTGGAATTAATATTTCATCCAAGGTATATATTCTTGACCATTGAAAACATGAGAAGATGCTTAATGTCATTAGTTATTATGGAAATGTTAATTAAACCACAAAGATATTTACTTCAGACACCCTAGGATGATATTAATCTGACAGCAATAGTAAGTGTGATAAGGATATGGAGAAAAAGGAACCCTCATACTTTGGTGGTGAGACTGTCAAATGGTAGAAACAATCCGAAAAACTGGTAATTCTCAAACTGTTAAAGATAAATTTACATTTAAGCCAGAAAAAATTTTACTTTAGGGTTCTAACCAAATAAACAAAAACACAGGACCACAAAAAAACACTAATGTGAGAATGATTACAGCAGTATTATTCATAATAGCCAAAATCTGGAAACAACTCAAATGTTTATCAACAGAAAAATGGGTGAACACAATGTGATATATTCATACAACAGAATTCTCATCAATGATAGAAAGGAAGAGCTATTGACATAGCATGTGACAACATGGATGACTCTCAAAAATATGCGAAGTGAATGAATTCAGACACAAAAGATGACATATTTTATCATTTTACATATATGAGATGTCCAGAAAAAAAGCAAGTCTATAGAGAAAAGGAGATTAGTGATGGACTGCAGCTGAAAAAATAGTGACTGTGAAGAGAGGATCTTTTAAGGGTAACAGAAATGTTCTGAGTGAATTTGATGTTGTAAAATGTTCCTCAACAAAGTTAAAAACCAAGTCCCATGTATAACTCGAAGCATTATCATTGAATTCAGCACAGAAATACCAAGTATTTGGTGTGAGGTCATTAGCTTGTGATTGTTACGTCATCATGATTGTGCATGATTTAAATGAATTAGGCATGGATTCTCTGTAATTTTTAGAGGTTTATACCTGAATGTGACTGCCCTCTCCAAAAAATCCATACCTTTGTTTGCTATCTGTTTACTGATACTACCTAGAGACTTACTTCCTTTCAAGAAATATATTTTGGTTGCCTGCTAAGTTGGGTGAAGAGGTGGGAGGACAAGTTGAAAATTGTGATAAGCCAAATCAATTCACTGAGAACTGTGTTGCCACTGAAAGGAATGTAAATGAACATATTAATTTGTCTATAAAGCTTTGTAATTGCCAGAACTGTTCTTTTAGTGGACACTAGTTTTATGTATCCTTTTTCCTATAATATATGATTAAAGTAATAATTTGTAAGGGCATAGAAAAGAAAACGATAATTCCTGGAAGTTACCCAGAATGATGTGCTTATATATCTGGCAAGAACCACACAAAACACATTTGTACACCTACAGGACATTTGATACAGTTTCTTATACTACCCTTCAGTACATTTAGAGTAATGCATATTCTCAATAGATTTATTATTATATATTTGTTGATTTAAACTTTGGCCTAGGAATACACAGGGAAAAAAAGATGCATATTAAATTATCAAAATATATAGAGAACTGTCCATTGTGGGAAGTATTATTTATAACCCCTTTTCTTTTATTTTCTGGGGTTTTTTTGGCGGGTGGGGGTGGAAAGGAATTGTGGATGTCTTGTCTTCCAGGAATTGTCTTTCCAGTGTAGTATATTACATATACATGGTAGTTATCTGCAAGCCCCTTAGAGACAAGAATCATATTTTATTCATTTTTGAATTAACAAAGCCTTAAAAGAGTTGAGTCCTGGGAGGGTTGCTTGTTGACATGGAAGGTTTTAGCTACCCGCACATTCTCTGGCTAAGGTGTAAATACACCCCTTACCTCATTTGGCCGCTAGGAAGGTTTAACTTTCCCATGTTTGTCTAGGAGGCTGAGAAAGAAATGAATCCTTTATACCATGTGCTCTCATGCACAGATATTTGTATCTTCTCTCAGAGTCTAAAATGAATTCTTTTAAGTTTATCATATATACATATATGTTGTGCTTTTAGGAACACCAAGAAGCCTACCCATGTATAATATTTTTCTTTATTATTGTCATTGCTTTGTGTTGAAGATACAAAGATGTTAAACTCAAAGGACAACATCAGCTCAAAGTGACTACAGTTTGATAGGCCCCTCCCTTATATTGTGGTATACATAATTGAAATACATTATGAACTGTCTTGCCAATGGGTTTCAGCCCCAGGCAAGTTGGCTACGGATTCAATGTGACCAAAGAAATTGACAGCAAAACGTTCTTTGGGGTGAAAGGGTTTATTACCCGGCTTGTTCTCCCGGCGGTAAGTCAAGCACTAACGTCTCTGCCTCTGCCCAGAGTACTGGGCCAGCTCTCTATATAGTGCAATAATAGCTTATTGCCTTAAGGTGTGGAAGCGGTAGCCTAGCAACAGGCCAGTTACATCATTAGGCGGTTTAAGTTCAGTGAGGATCCTGGCCATAGGAACCCCAGCTTCCCCACAGAACACAGTCTGTTTCTAAGTTGCACCGAAGACTCTAAAAGTTGTAGCTTGGGTCAATAGAAGGAACAGTTAAAACCAACACAAGATTTTTGCCTGCCCCTTAATCATAAACACACCACTTCTGAGGAAAGACTGGGAAATTTTCTTTCATTAAAATAGTCACACAGTAGAAATGTTGTTTTAGATGTGGTATTAAGATTATACTAACATCATAAAATAATTTGGAGAGTGTGCCTCATTCTGTATTCTCTGAAACTGCTTAACATTTGAATAATTTATTTCATGACTGTGTGATAGAATTTACTAAACCATCTATCTGTGGAGTTTTCTTTGTCATAAAAGTTTTATTTACTGATTCATTTTCTATAATGATTGTAGAACTATTTACAGTGTCTATATATCCCCATGTCTGTTTTGGTAATTGAATTATATTCTAGGAATAATTCCCATTTCATATAAATTTTCAAAGGCATCAACATAGAATGATTCATAATGTCCATTCTTATCCTTTTATCTGTAGTGATATTCACTATTTTATTCCAATTGTTGTTTTGGAACCCTCTTTTTCTTGATCAGTCTTGCCAGAAGTTTGTCAAACTTGTAAATCTGTTAATCATTACTATTTGCAAATTGCTTTACAATTTATTAATTTTTGTTGTCTCTATCATTTTATTCATCTTATTTTTTGAGGTTTATTTTGCTTAATTTCTTCAGAGATGTTCTTAGTTCATTAATTTTAATTATCTTTCTTTTCTAATATTTGCATGCATTTAAGATATAAATTCTTTGCTTTAACTACATTCTACAAATTTTGATAAGTAGTATTTCTGTTACAATTTCACTCAAGTATTATCTAATCTCATTATAATTTCTTCTATGATCCATGAACATTTTAAAGTACTCTCTTAAATTTTAAATATAAGGATTTTTGAGTTATCTTTGTCTTAATGATTAACAGCTAAATTGTACTATGACTAGAGAGCAGATTCTTTGTAGCAATTTGCTGACACTTGCTTTATGACTCAGTATATGATCAGTTTTTGTGAACGGTCTAGCATGAATATTGTGATTTTTTTTTCAGTGCAATGTTTTGTATAAAGTCATTAAATTTGTTATGAATCTCATTTTTCTTAGATACATAATAATTGTTTCTAATTTTTCAATCAACTAGTGAAAGAGGTATGTTAAAATATCCTATGTAATTGTAAATTTATACATTCTGCTTATATTTTTAGGTCACTGTGACTGAAAAGTGTTATATATTCTCATGATTTAAATCTTTCATCATCTTTGCTAAAGCAGGTTGCCTTAAAGGCTGTTTTGTCTGTTATTAATATACCTAGCCCAAGTTTATGTAAGGCAGCACTTTCATTGTATATCTTTTCCCATTCTTGACTCATACTTGTTAGAAAAAATCATAGAAATAGATTTTCTTTACTATCCAATCACACAATAGAATTGATCAGCAAATTCTGTTACTTTTAGAGTTAGCAGGCTTAACTGCATGAAATTAGGAGACCTATGTAGCAATTCCTGAGCTATGGAAACATTAATTACGTCAAAATGTCTTTAAATTGCCTTTGTAACAACATGTAATGCATTGTAAATACAAAATGTAATACATATTAAAGTCTATTTCCAGAGTTTAATTTGCCCCTTTTATAATCTTGTTCCCCCTTAGCGGTGACATTAGAATGCATCTTTATTTACACTGTATGAAACATTGATGGACAAGAATAATAGATTTTGATTTAATCCACTGAAGGGGGCCGGCAGGGAATGACAGTCCAAAACTGAAGTGTGTGGAAATATTTTTGAAACTTTTCATTTTTCCCACTTTCTAACCAATTATATATCTTTTTTCAATATTATTCTTGTTTATGTTCTGTGTCCTGACCACTTATCCTTTTTACTCACTACTGACTGTGCTATTTCTAGAAATTGTTAGGTGTATCCTTTTACTTAGTTGATTTAGACACCCATCCAATTTTCAGGACATTTTTTCTAAACCCCATTCCAAAATATTTTATATAAGTGAATTATACATTCTTTTTCTAAATCTAATAGCAATATTGTTAAGTTATGAAAGCCTAAGTAGCCTCACAAGGTAAGGAAGTTGTCATGTTTAGCTTGTGTATAACACCAGTATAAGTGGTTTATGAATTCAGATTCCGATGGCCTCCAACATCATTAGTCAGTCTGGGATATTTTGCTGGTGAAAGTCACCGTTTAAATAATTAGAATTACATTATTTTTAAATACTCATCTTTTACAAAATAAACATGAGCTATTTTTGCAAACTTTAAAAACAGTGAGCTATTTAAAACTAAAATAAACAAAACTCCATATTCCTATATACACGAAAAATTTTAAAAAGTAGTTTGATTAGTTTATAATTTTAAAATATTGTAAGCAGAATAACTATTCTTTGTATATAATCACATATTTTAATCCATCTCTTAGTCCTGTCTGTCTCTAATATTGCCACTGGTTTTCTTCTCAAGTGTTTCTAATATGGTCTTGTTGTTTTTTCTTTAAGTTATAAGTACTGATTCAATGTTGTAGAATAACTCTAATATTTTGACATGCTTATGTGAGAAAAGAAAAAAAACCTTTGTAAAGGTCTGAGATAACTAGTAAACACTCTTCAAAATTTGCTGAACGAAGCCTCTCCTGAATGCAAGTTGTATCTGCATTATGCCCTACCTAAACAGAACAATGTCTGATCTTGTAATAACTATAAAGAATTCCAGCTTCTTACCAATACTGCTAATATATTTAGAAAAAGAATTAAGAACTCCCTTAAATGATTAAACTCAGTCCCATGAAATGCCTAAGAACAATGTGTGTATATGGCTCAAATATTCTTCAGTGCCAAGTACCAAATATATGCACTTCAGTAGAGAAGTAGTGACAGAGACAATCCCATCTTCAGGTTTTCATTAGGGCTGGGTTATCATTATGTTGTGCATGCCATGATGTGCATCTGTCTAATCCTCTTCAGTGAAGGACTTGTTACCCTCACGGTGAGGAGGCAGTTGGCCACCTATACAAGGGGTGCCTCAGTTCTGAAGCACCAGGCCATTTCCTCTTACAAACATCCAAACTTTGTGCCTATAGGCCTGGCCTATCCGGGGCATTTTAGCCCCAGAGCTCCCTGAGCTGTCAGCAGAACTGCCATGGGACCTGCATCCTAGCTTGACATTTTCCTTCTTCTGCTTCTGTATATTGTGTTACCCAAGACACTCATTAATAAACACCTCATACAAAACACTTTCCAAGGAATCTAATCTGTAACAGGACACAAAACTGTGTGTTCATGCAAAATAGGGTAAGCTTCAGTTGAAGTTCCACTGAAAACCTCAAGAAAAGTAGAATTTACCATCTACACAACCAGACCTGTTTCCGCATGGAGCTATGAGACTGAAAGAAAAAAACAAGACAACTTAAGAGAAAAATGGGCAAAGGTTAAAATGGACATTCACAGAGAAAGATAAATGGACCTTAAAATGTGAAAATATGTCTGATCCCTCTCAAAATGAGAGAGATGCAACCTATATTTGCTCTGCCAATTTGAAAGAATGTAAAATAAAATTGATAACCCAATGTATAGATGAGGGTGGGCAGGCGATAGCACTGAAAGTGAAAGTGTAAATGGATGCCAGCTCTATGTGTTTCAACAGGACAATGTCTATCAAAGTGTAAAATGTACATCCTGTTCGTTCTTGACCCCAGAAAGCCAGTGCCAGGCCTTTTACTTTCAGGTATATTCCAAGGCCTACTACGTGAGAAAAGAAAGGTTTGGATGACTGAATGTATGTTTGTAGTATGCTACCATGTGTGGAAGGAAGCAAATGTAAAAAATACAACTATATACATATATATAGTTATAAATAATTACCTAAAAACTAATATATTTGTGAGTATGCATACACATATAATTTTCTATGAATTTTATGTTTAGAAGTACATAAAATGTCTCTGGAATATTTTGTGATCAATATATGTGTACTTACATAGAATATTTCTGGATATATAAAAAAATAACTATCAATAGTCTTTGCCACTGGGGATGGGAATAAAGCAGTTCAGTAAGAAAAGTATAGGAGATATACTTTTCACTATATAGCCTGTTGTAAGTACTGAAATTTATCCTGTGAAACTCTTTGAAAAATAACAGTATCCACTATGTCATAATAATTACTTTTAGGTTGTCAGCTTTGATGGACAACTAATTTCCCTTTAAATGCAATGTGAATTGAGTGCGTAGATTTTCTGGAACTTGTTTGTTCAATTGAAGGTATCTTGACAATAATTATAAAAAAGTAGCAATGGTCTGTGCTATCAGCTAGGACATCCTTGTTGTTTTGGGACTAAAATGTTCCTGATATGCCAGGCCTGTAGGCACAAAGTTTGGCTGTAGATACCTGCAAGAGGAAATGGCCTGATGCTTTCATTTTCTTTATCCTGTCCATTACTTTCTCTCTTACGCCCATCAGCTCAGTAATTAAAATAGGCATTTACTTTATTGAAAAAAATCACATTTTTCTGTACTTTAGAAGAAAACTTTAACCTTCATTTCCTAAACTTTTTCTTCAGTCACATGTCTCTACCTACCTGTGATTAATGAATAGGGCTGTTTCCAAGAGGAGGTATGAGAAGTTTATTGATGCTAGTGGGTAATCAAGGAGTCCTTTGATTACTCACTACTCACCTCTTTTTGGTTAAGTTCATTTCCTGTATAGAACTCTGCTAATATGAATTATGTATTAGGAAAGCTAGTTTCTCTGCTTATCTTAATTATTTTATAAAATATCATAGATAGAGCATTTGTTCTTCTTTCATCAAATGTTGACATGTGCATGAAGACAAGAATGCTATTATCCAGGCTCAGTCATACTGGAGTGTATATAGTACTTTCAAAAGCTAGGCAATATAGCACTTTGTGAACATTAGAAAAAAATGCTCTCTCTGTAAGGACACAATAGAGAAAAATTTCCTCTCTGGCCCAAGCCATTAGACGAAAAGGATCGCCATCTGGTGAGGAGCACAGAGTAGAGCTTGGTGAGTGTGCAGCCCCTCAGTCTAAAGCAAAATGCACACGACACTGTGAGGCAGGCCAGCCTAAGGATGGAGATAAAGTCCAGATACAGCTTGTAATGGTCAGTCCATTTAATACCAGCCAGTGTAAGTTATTGTCAAGGAAAACCAACATCTGCCCTGCCTCCACTTAGAGTGAGCAGAGTATCAGAATCCCACGTCAGAGAAAAAAAAGAACTTTGGTCCCTCAGATACATCAATATAAATAAATAAGAAATTTTTTTCTCCCCAAACAAAGAAACCCCACCTCCAATTAATTCCAATGCCCTAAATAAATGACACCTGGAGCTTTTCCAGAATCTTCTCCCAAGAAACAATTTTTTTTTGATTTGGAGGACTTATCTCTGAAAATCTATGACAAGCCTTGAAAATATGATTTTTACATGGGGACATAGCAGTTTTCCATCAATCGCCTTGCTATTCTTGCAGATCTCTTGTCCCTTAAATACCTGAAATATTTTTGTCTGGTGATCAGATACCTCCGTGCATACTTCTTTGCAAGGAAACTTTTTCCTTTACTTTTTCTTTTCTATTTGAGTCTTATTTGACAGTTATTTAGATGATGCTTGTCTGGGAAAGGAAGGGTTACAAAATATGTATGGATAGTTTGATTTGTCATATGTTCTGTAAATTATAAGAAATTATAAGGGCAATTGTACTCTACAACGCCAGCTAATCCTGTCAGCTATATTCAAAAATATTCAGAATTCAATCACTTTTTACTAAATCCACAGATGCGGGCTCTTCCCTTGGCATCTCCTGTTTGGATTGTTGCAAATGCCTCCTAAGTGATCTGGAGCTGTCCCTCCTCCTGATCAACCTGTTTGCTACACAGCAAGTCAATGTGATCGTGTCAAAATGTGAATGAGATCAATATCACTCCTTAGTTCAATTTCTCTCAATGACTTCTTATTTTGATGTCAGTAAAATCCAAAATCATTAAAATATTCCACACATCTTTACACAACTTCCACTACCACCATTTCCCATTACCTCACCCTAGATAAATGGCCCTTGCATTTCTTGAAATCAGATTACTAAAATGTTCATGCCTTTAGAATACACCCATTTTCTGGAATGCTCTCCTCTCAGAGAGCTTATGAGACCTCCTTCAGGTCTTTTATTTATTGAAGTATAGTTGATATGCAATCTTACACTGGTCTCAAGTATACAACAAAGGGGTTCAACAGTTACCCATATTATTAAATCCTCACCCCCTCTAGTGTGGTTACTATCTGTCCACACAGGAATGTGTTACAAAACCATTGACTATATTCTCCATGCTGTACTACCATCCCTGTGACCAACTCATATTATGATTGAGAATTTTTGTGCCCCCTTATCCCCCTGCTCCTCCCACCCACCTACTCCAACCCATCCCCTATGGTAACCACCAGTCACTTCTTCTGGTCTTTATTGAAATGTCATCATCCCAGAAGGCCTCCTCTGTGTCCTGCCTCTAACAATTCTTATCATCCTCCCTATGTCTTTTTTATACTGTCCATCACTATCTAGGGATAATGTATTTTACTTTTTGGCTTATTTATTGCTTATATTTGCAACACTGAAATATTGATCCCATGAGAAAATACTTTTTGTTTGGGGTATTTTGTCTTCTGTAATACATATCTGTTTAGAAAATACATTCATTCCATTCACTGAGAAACACTTCCCTGCAGTAGAAGAACATTGGTCAAGCTTCCATGACTCTATGCATTAGATCCTCATTTTTAATATGAGGGCAATAATTATGTTTATCCCACTGAATGCTTGTGGACATTAAAAAGAGGAAAATACACATAAAAGAATCATTGTTCTGCCCGGCACATAGTAAGGGCTCCATAAATGACAACTACAATAATGATGATGATACATGTTGATGATTTGCTACATGATTCAGGAAATACTTGGTTGGATTTGATTTTTAAAACACAAAACAAAAACAAAAAAGCCTACTGCCTATTCCTCAAAGAGCTCAGACAACAAAAAACTTATTCACCAGAAAAGACTCATATTCTCAGAAATTTATAGTATTTGCCTGCCATTCTACATTCACCAGGATAGTAGGTTCAAGTCTATAATTTCTTCTCCTTTTCTATCTCACTTATTAGCTTTATTGTAATACTTCTTCCTATATATATACATATACACAGTGCCAAATCAAAACTCATCTTTTGAAACAATTCTTTCACCTGTTTCATTATTCAAGCTGTGCCATACAAAACATACAGGCAAACATTTGATCTTCCCAAGACTTTTATTTTCAGAGGCAATTTCAGCCTTTGGCCCCAGTTCCCAAATCATTTCACTTCTTAATATAACTTCTATTTACATGTTTTACATTTAGGCTGAATAGCAAACCACTTTCCCTTCCACATTACTGAAGCGTTAACTTATATGCACCTGCTCATTCCTGTTGTCCTCTTTAATTGCATGTTTTTACTCTTTTTGCTGCACTGCCTAAAACATCATTCCCTACAGAACCAGATATAATTGTATGAGCAATTTAGTGACACTTTTTATTTTGATGAAAGTTTAAAAATGCAAATGTCAAAATTCTTAAGTCTATTCTACAATCAGCTTTGTCTAAAGATCATACTGATTTTTGAGATATACTATAGAAAATACATTCTAAATATATTTCATATGAATTTTTGTATTCATTTTTGCAAGTTAAATTTTCAATCTCAGGTTTAAAAATTGATCTTGGAAGCTGAAATATGTATATGGCTCATTTTTTTCCCAACAATTTTACTCAACGCATCTCAGTATACATACCCAAAGTTACCTTCTTTTTACCCAGAAAAAATGAATATTTTAAGACCACAAAGATAGTTTAAATTAAAAAAAAATCCTTAGGGAAATAAAGATTGCTCTTATTTGTACTTTTAAAATTCAAATGTGCTTTGATCCTACTACAAGGAGATATATCAGGTTTAAGAATACGTGTTTAGAGGATTAAAGATGGCGGTGTGAGAGGAGAGACAGAGGTTTCCTCCTAAAACTGCATACAATACGAAAATGTAACTAATACAACTACTCTTGAAAGAGCAACAGGAAAGAGGACTGCACCAAACTGCATACACCTGGAGACAAGAGCAGACCTCATGGAACAGGATAAAGTACTAAAGCTGTGGTCCTGCGGGATCCAAGCCCTTCCCCCACCCCAGCTCACTGATGGGAGGAAGAGGAATGGAACAGGGAGGGAGTGGAGAACTGGGACTGCTGAATACCCAACTCTGGAGATTTGCCCTGGGAGCGCAAACCTACATTTCATGGTGCTTGCATGATACTCGTAATTAGGGGGTTGGAAAGCTAAGACAGGTAGAATTCCTGGAGAGACTAAGATTCCAGCTGCCTGTGGAAAGCAGGGATCCATATCCAGCTGCTCTGGTACAAAAGAAAGGCAGGCAGTCTGAGAGACTTCCTAACAAAGAAGCCCTTAGCAAGAGGGCTGCTGAAGGGGCAAGGCTTGCACAGAGCTTACAGCTCAGGAGAAAGGACAGGTAGACAAAATTGCCTGGGTGCACTCTGCCTAGCAGGTTGGGAGCTTTCACGATCTTCAGGTGCTCCAGCTCTCTGGCTGCCTACACAGCTCCAAAAACCCATTAGACAGCCTACTGCGCCTTTCATCTGGCTAGCCCCACCGGGCTTGCAAACCAGGAAAGGCAGTGGAGACAGGAATAGTAGCCGGGAAGTAGGAAACAGCTCTTTCCTCCCCCCAGGAACCAATACCACTACACTGCACCCCCCGACATGGCTTCAGGGGCTGAGCAGCTCCAGAGAGTAGAGCTTCTGGGCATTAGAGGGCACCATATACAAATATGAAATGCCAAAGAAAACTGGTCCAGAGTAAAATTATTAATACAACTCCTGAGAAAGATTTAAATGATATCGACCTCATGACTCTCCTGAAAGGGAGTTCAAAGTAAAAATCATTAACATGCTCATGGAGGTACGGAAAGATATTAAAGAACTCAGGAATGAATTAAGGTCGGAGATGCAATCATTGAAGAGCACAATGGATGATATTAAAAGCAGATTGGGTACAGTGGAGGAGACAATAAATGAAATAGAAACTAGAGAAGAGGAATATAAAGAAGCTGAAGCAGAGAGACAAAAAGGATCTCTAAGAATGAAAGAATTTTGGGAGAACTGTGTGACCAATACAAACGGAACAATATTCGCATTATAGGGGTACCAGAAGAAGAAGAAGAGAGAAAAAGGGATAGACAGTGATTGCTGAAAACTTCCCCAATTGGGGGAAGGATATAGTCTCTCAGGCAATGGAGATGCACAGATCTCCCAACAGAAGGGACCCAAGGAAGACAACACCAAGACATATAGTAATTAAAATGGCAAAGATCAAGGATAAGGACAGGCTATTAAAAGCAGGCAGAGATAGAAATAAGATCACATACAAAGGAAAGCCCATTAGGCTATCATTACTTCTCAACAGAAACCTTACAGGCCAGAAGGGAGTGGCATGATGTATTTAATGCAATGAAGCAAAAGGGCCTTGAACCAAGAATACTCTACCAGCAAGATTATCATTTAAATTTGAAGGAGGGATTAAACAATTTCCAGATAAGCAGAAGCTGAGAGAATTTACCTCCCACAAACCATCTCTACAGTGTATTTTGGAGGGACTGCTATAGGTGGAAGTGTTCCTACAGTTTAATAGCTGTCACCAGAGGTAATAAATCACAGTAAAGAAAGTAGAACATCTAATTACTAAGCAAATGCAAAATTAAATAAACTATCCGCGAAGTCATTAAGGGATAGACAAACAGTACAGAATATGATACCTAATATATAAAGAATGGAGGAGGAAGAAAAAGGAGGAGAGAAAAAAAAGAACCTTTAGATTGTGTTTGTAATAGCATATTAAGTGAGTTGTGTTAGACTCTTAGATAGTAAGGAAGTTAACCTTGATCCTCTGGTAACCACGAATCTGAAGCCTGCAATGCCAATGAGTACATACCTACCATAATCACCTTAAATGTAAATGGACTGAATGCACCAATCAAAAGACATAGAGTCACTGAATGGATAAAAAAACAAGACCCATCTATATGCTGCCTACAAGAGACTCACTTTAAACCCAAAGACATACACAGACTAAAAGTAAAGGGATGGAAAAAGACATTTCATGCAACTAATAGTAAGAAAAAAGCAGGAGTTGCAGTACTTATATCAGACAAAATAGACTTCAAAACAAAGAAAGTCACAAGAGACAAAGAAGGACATTACATAATGATAAAAGGGTCAATCCAGCAAGAAGATTTAACTATTATAAATATCTAAGTGCCCAACACAGGAACTCCTACATATGTGAAAGAAATACTAACAGAATTAAAGGGGGAAATAGAATGCAATGCATTCGTTCTAGGAGACTTCAACACACCACTCACTCTGAAGGACAGATCAACCAGACAGAAAATAAGTAAGGAGACAGAGACACTGAACAACACATTAGAACAGATGGACCTAACAGACATCCACAGAACTCTACACCCAAAAGGAGCAGAATACACATTCTTCTCAAGTGCACATGGAACATATTCAAGAATAGATCATATACTAGGCCACAAAAAGAGCCTCAGTAAATTCAAAAAGATTGAAATTGTACCAACCAGTTTCTCAGACCACAAAGGTATGAAACTAGAAATGAATTATGCAAAGAACATGAAAAATCCCACAAAGACATGGAGGTTTCACAACATGCTCTTAAATAATCAATGGATCAATGACCAAATAAAAACAGAGATCAGGCAATATATGGAGACAAATGACAACAATAATTCAACACTGCAGAATCTGTGGGAAGTAGTGAAGGCCATGCTAAGAGTGAAGTATATTGCAATACAGGCCTAACTCAGGAAAGAACAATCACATATGAACAGTCTAAACTCACAATTAATGAAACTAGAAAAAGAAGAACAAATGGGACCCAAAGTCAGTAGAAGGAGGGACATAATGAAGAATAGAGCAGAAATAAATAAAATTGAGAAGAATAAAACAATAGAAAGGATCAACAAAAGCAAGAGCTGGTTCTCAAGAAAATAAACAAGATAGTAAACCCCTAGCCAAACTTATCAAGAATAAAAGAGAGTCTACTCATATAAACAGAATCAGAAATGAGAAAGGAAAAATCACTACAGACACCACAGAAGTACAATGAATTATGAGAGAATATTATGAAAAATTAAATGCTAACAAACTGGATAACCTAGAAGAAATGGACAACGTTCTAGGAAAATACAACTTTCCAAGGCTGACCCAGAAAGAAACAGAAAATCTCAACAGACCAATTACCAGCAACAAAATTGAACTGGTAATCAAAAACCTATCTAAGAACAAAACATCTGGTCCAGATGGTTTCACTGCTGAATTTTATTAAACATTTACTGAAGACCTAATACGCATCCTCCTTAAAGTTTTCCAAGGAGTAGAAGAAGAGGGACTACTTCCAAACTCATTCTATGAGGCCAGCATCACTCTAATACCAAAACCGGGAAGAGACACCACAAAAAAAGAAAACTACAGACCAATATCCCTGATGAACATAGACGCAAAAATACTCAACAAAATATTATCAAACTGAATTCAAAAATACATCAAAATGATCATACACCATGATCAAGTAGGATTTATTCCAGGGATGCAAGGATGGTACAACATTCTAAAATCCATCAACATCATCCACCACATCAACAAAAAGATGAACCAAAAACCACATGATCATCTCCATAGATGCTCAAAAAGCATTTGACAAAATTCAACACCCATTCATGATAAAAACTCTCAAGAAAATGGGTATAAAGGGCAAGCACCTCAACATAATAAAGGCCATATATGACAAACCCACACAACATTATACTTAACAGTGAGAAGCTGAAAGCTTTTCCTTCAAGATCAGGAACAAGACAAGGATGCCCACTCTCTCCACTTCTATTCAACATAGTACTGGAGGTCCTAGCCACAGCAATCAGACAACACAAAGGAATCAAAGGCATACAGATTGGCAGGGAAGAAGTTAAACTGTCCCTGTTTGCAGATGACATGATATTGTACATAAAAAACCCTAAAGAATCTACTCCAAAACTATTAGATCTAATATCTGAATTCAGCAAAGTTGTGGGATACAAAATTAATACGCAGAAATCTGTGGCATTCCTATACACTAACAATGACCTAGCACAGAGAGAAATCAGGAAAACAATTCCATTCACAGTTGCATCAAAAAGAATAAAACACCTAGGAATAAACCTAACCAAGGAAGTGAAAGACCTATACTCTGAAAACTACATGACACTCATAAGAGAAATTAAAGAAGACACCAATAAATGGAAACACATCCTGTGTTCATGGATAGGAAGAATTAATATTGTCAAAATTGCGATCCTGCCTAAAGCAATCTACAGATTCAATGCAATTCCTATCAAAATACCAACAGCATTTTTTAAAGAACTAGAGAAAATCATCCTAAAATTCATATGGAATCACAAAAGACCCCAAATAGCCAAAGTAATCCTGAGAATGAGGAATAAAGCTGGGGGGATTATACTCCACAACTTCAAGCTTTACTACAAGCCACAGTACTCAAGATAATTTGGTACTGGCACAAGAATAGACCCATAGACCAATGGAACAAACTAGAGAGCCCTGATATAAACCCCACCATATATGGTCAATTAATATATGATAAAGGAGCCATGGACATACAATGGGGAAATGACAGCCTCTTCAACAGCTGGTGTTGGCAAAACTGGACAGCTACATGTAAGAGAATGAAACTGGATCATTGTTTAACCCCATACACAAAGTAAACTCGAAATGGATCAAGGACCTGAATGTAAGTCATGAAACCATAAAACTCTTAGAGGACAACATAGGCAAAAATCTCCTGAATATAAGCATGAGCAACTTCTTCCTGAATGCATCTCCTCGAGCAGGGAAACAAAAGCAAAAATGAACTCATGTGACTACATCAAACTAAAAAGTTTCTGTGCGGCAAAGAACACCATCAACAGAACAAAAAGGTATCCTACAGTATGGGAGAATATATTTGTAAATGACATATCCTACAAGTGGTTAACATCCAAAATATATAAAGAACATACATCCCTCAACACCCAAAAAGCAAATAACCCAATTAAAAAATGGGCAGAGGATATGAAGAGAGAGTTCTCCAAAGAAGAAATTCAGATGGCCAGTAGACACATGAAAAGATGCTCCACATCACTAATCATCAGGGAAATGCAAATTAAAACCACAATGAGATATCACCTCACACCACTAAGGATGGCCACCATCCAAAAGACTAAGAACAACAAATGCTGGCGAGGATGCGGAGAAAGGGTAACCCTCCTACACTGCTGGTTGGAATGTAAGCTAGTTCAACCATTGTGGAAAGCAATATGGAGGTTCCTCAAAAAATTCAAAGTTGAAATACCACTTGACCCAGGAATCCCTCTCCTTGGAATCTACCCAAAGAATACAGCTTCTCAGATTCAAAAAGACATATGCACTCCTATGTTTATTGCAGCACTTTCTACAATAGCCAAGATATGGAGCAACCTAAGTGTCCATCAGTAGATGAATGGATAAAGAAGAGGTGGTACATATACACAGTGGAATACTATTCAGCCATAAGAAGGAAACAAATCCTACCATTTGCAACAACATGGATGGAGCTGGAGTATATTATGCTCAGTGAAATAAGCCAGGCAGAGAAAGACAAATGCCAAATGATTTTCCTCATTTGTGGAGTATAACAACACAGCAAAACTGAAGGAACAAAATAGCAGCAGACTCAGAGACTCCAAGAAGGAACTAGTGGTTACCAAAGGGGAGGGGTGTGGGAGGGCGGGAGGGAGGGTGGGAGAAAGGGATTGTGGGGTATTATGTTTAGTATACATGGTGTAGGGGATCATGGGGAAAACAGTGTAGTACAGGGAAGGCAAACAGTGAATCTGTGGCATCTTACTACACTGATGGACAGTGACTGCATTGGGGTATGGGTGGGGACTTGATAATATGAGTAAGTGTAGTAAGGATATTGTTTTTTCATGTGAACCCTTCATAAGAGTGTATATCAATAATACCTTAATAAAAAAAGAATACTTGTTTAAAAATAATTGTTGAATTCAATGATTGAGTGTATTTGTATGTACAGGCTTATATTTATATTGGAGTTACTATTCTACAGGAAATATTTTAAGGGGAAATGAAAAGTCTAAGTCATCAAAGAAATAATTCTTTGATATTTATTCCATTTTAATGAAGAAATTAGTATAATCTAAATACTAACATAGAAAATAGCAAAAAAATTCAAGACACAGGAAATAAATGGCATTTTGTGTTTGGAAACAGGATAATATTTAGTCTATGAATGTCTGCAAAAATGGCATCTTCTTATTGGACATTTTCATGAGAACTGTAATATCATACTTCTTGCTTACTTTTTATAAGTTGTTATTCAAATAATTGTGTTAAAATCTTCGAATTTTAGCTTGTGAGTTTTTGTGATGGCAGTGGTATGCTGGTGATGTTTTATTACTTACAGAGGGAGATTATAGGATAAAGCTACACAACCAGGTAATTCCAGTAACCAGCTGCAGACAGAATTTGCCTGTTGACATCATCTACAGTCTCTGTCAAGCTTTCATTTGTAACAATGCATGTGAGAAGTTAATTTTTAAAAAGTTTTCCTTTTTAATACAATGCTATGCTTTTAAGGTTCATCTACATTGTTATCTGTAGTCTAGTTACTTTATTTTCATTTTTTTTATGGGATTCAACAGTATAGATTTACCACAATTTATTTTTCTGTCTACTGTTGAAGAACATTGGGTCTTTTTGGTTTTTCAACATTATGGACAGTTGCTATTGTGAATATTCTTTGGCATGTTTCCTGGTATAAATGTGCCTGAGTTTTCTCTAGCGGATGTACAGAGGAGTGGCAATGCTATAGATTGTCTTTAACTTTAATACATAAGGCCCTAGTTCTTGTAAGTTTTTAAATATAAAAATAAGTGAAATAATTGTTCCTCAGATCACTTTCTGAAAAGTTAGATCAACTTCCCAGCCCACTTAAAATACTACCTAAGTTAAGAACTTTTGAGTCACATATTCTTGTTTAATTTTTCTGTCATTTTAGGTTTGGCTATGCTCTTATGTTTGATTTTTCAAAAAAAAATTTATATAAATTTTACATTTTTTTTCTGTTTAAAAAGCTACCTCAGATTCTTTGAGGCTGAGAATCTAAAAAGAAGAAAAAAGGGTAAAATAAAAAATGAATAAACACAGAAGTAAAGGAAGAGGTACATACTTTTAGGAAGGAGAATGTTCTTTTAAGGATAATTTAAAAATTGCCTCTCCTAATTACTTCAACCCAGGTGTTTTGTGACCAATAAGTGTTTTACTTACCATTATGGATATGATCTGACTCAGAGATATACATCTTTTCTTCAAGTCATTTTGGAAATTTGGAAACTTTTGTAGTACTCAATACAAATGTGATTGGGGAGCTACCTGGAGGTCTGTGTGGAGTCGTACAGATTTGAGGTTGGCAAGAGCAGCAGTGGACATATTCTGGCAACTTCCTGTTATCTTAGAATTTTGGAAATTTATCAGTTCAAATTGCTAAATTCTATTCAGAATTGTCCTAGACTCCTAGGCAGACAGAAAAAAATCCCTCATATGGTTCCCATCTGCTGGTAGTAATGCCTTTATATAATCACCACCCTTGAGTTTCAGTCAGACCTGTGGCTTGCTTAGCTGGAATGAATGTAGCAAAGCGATGGAATTTAGATAATTATACATACATGATACATAAAAAGTGTAGCTCCTGTCTTCTTCTCCATTGCTGGCTTTGAAGAAGCAAACTGCCATGAATCCTACAGCCACAAGGAAAGGAATATTTCTCACTTCTCTTGATCATATTACTCCTGGGTAGTTGGGTTATTATAATGTATATTCAGTTATTATTCAAAGACAAGCAGACCCATATATTTCTCACCAAGGTTGGGAGACCCAAAAAGCCAGTTTAATTAGACTTTATCAGGAAAAAGCGCTCAGCAACTGTATTTCATACTTTATGTGAGAAGCTACCTATTGTATTGGATATGAAAGGAACGCAGATTAAGTAAGGGCTCAGTGAGCTTGTATCTCAAACCTTCTGAAAGGTAGCTGGAATGGTAATTGCATATCCATTATTACCTGAGAAATATTTCTTTAGTTCTGGGGAGAGAATCCCATGTAGTTCAATACCAAACATATCCTCACTGCCATGAGACTAACTTCTATTTGGAAAATGACTATGGAAAAGAAAAGAGTTCTACAGTTTGGCAAATAAAATGTCATCTGTTTACTGAAAGAATTATTGATGAACAGTCAAGCCACAGCATGAAGCAAACCACATGAATCATCCAGATTGTTTACCTGGGTCCCTGGTGCAGGCTAGAGTCACTGAATTGTCTCCATTATAATTAGTTTCCTCCATTAGACTCAACTGAAATTATTCCATAACCTCGGTGTCTCATTTATAGGTAAATACAAAAGTAGTCCTCCTATGTGTTAAAAATCATCAAAACATTTTATCTATGTCCCATATCCTCTTACCACTTGCATATTTATTTTGAAATCACTCATACATGAATGCAAGCATCATAAAATAACAACTTATAGCCTCTTTATCCTGACTCAAACAAGGAGTATAATATTCACATTTCAAATTTCCAGGGAACGTATATAAATATATGTACACCAAAATATATTAGTTCATTTATTATCTTGGAACTATGTTCTAGTTATCTTTTATGTATTGACTAGGCATGAATTCTAACATTAAAGCAAGTACGTGGCTTAGTGATCTGGCTGTTTAGATTTTTTTTAAAAACTGCCTTGAGACAGTTTGGCTGACTTGCTTATTCCTACTGTCAGGCTTCTCAAAATTATTTTCTTCTTGGTTTTTGCCTAGTCAGCTGTCAGTAAGCCCACTGAGTGGTCAGGTAAGGCCAGGGATGAATTTCTTCTCAGAGAGCCTCTAAATTGAGGAATTTTTCAGGGAGAAAATTGACAATAAACCTGTTTATAAGGCCAGAAATGTCTGCTATATTTACTTAATTTTTCTCTAGCTATAAATTAAATTAGAGTTATAAGGTGAGAATGAGTGGAGGTTGGCATTAAGTCTAACCTAACCAACCTACTCAGAGAATACACTGTATTGGCACCCATTTTTCCTGAAATTGATTGGAGTGGTGAGCAATTCAATTCTATTTCTATTGACATGCCAAATGGTCTGTATGATTTGGGGGAAACCATGATATATACCATTGACTGGCTATGCTTTCATTTCTCTTCCCATAAATTAGCTACAAATGCTAAATTTATAGATAAATACCAATGTCAATTATAAAATTGTAAGGGAGCAACTGATTTATATCTCACCAAAGTTCATACAGTGCCAGGGATGTAAATGCCTGTGGTTAATATATGGATATCAGTCCCCATGTGGTCTACACTGATGGGTCACCATGGTGAATACTTAGGTTGAAGGCAAGGGACAATGTATGAACATTTATTTCTTAGAGTGATGTCTGATGACAATCAAGCTTTTAGTCCTCTGCAAGTAATTATTGGGAAAAGCTTTTAAATACATTTAAATTCTAGTGATTTAACAGTTGAATATATAATGATTAAACCTCAGATAATGGAAAATCTATTATATTATTTCAGATGACTCTTATATGCCAACACTGGCTATTGCTTTTTTAAAATTATTATTATCATACTTGGATTAGAGGTGAATTGGAGTTATTCTTCTGAAATACATACCTGATACAAAATCATCTTGTGATTAGCAAGTGGCCCAACATTAAACTTTTTATATTTTTTAATCTGCTTTTTTTCCAGTTTGCATTTTACCATCTTTCTTCAAATCAACTTAATGTTTTAAATATAACAAGAGAATGAAAGAGAGGAAGTCAACTTTCAAATAGCACTTTCCTTGAATGGGGAATGGTTCAGGTAATTTGGTGTGCTTGATCACAATGCTCAAGGAAAAAGACATCTCTGTGAAACTCTAATGAAATCCAAAAAGATCTGAAATGATTGGTTCTTTAGAGAATTGTTGGCTTACTCCTTTTCAGATAAGGGAACCACATAAAATGATTATTTTTCTTACCTGCCAAGAGTGAAATATTACATTCAGTTACAGCATCTATATTAACCTTTGCAGCTGGAATATATTTTTTCTCATCTTGTGTATTTGATTTTATACATAGTTTCCTATAACATTTTGTAAGCCTCGTACATTGTTACTCTGAGAGATATGAGCTATACATAAAGCTTAATAAAAAATAACTGGTTCCAATGGAATGAAAAGTGTGGAGTTCATTTAACCACAGTATGTATGTTGGAAAGAACGTACTTTCTAAAATACATATTTGATCCCACGATCCTTTTAAAAATCTTTAAAAGTTGTCTTCAACATAAAAACACAACTATGTTCTGTGGGTTATAATACCTTTATTAAAGGGCCCCTATTTACCTTTCTAATTATTTCCCATATTAATCCACTTTTCACATCCCGTAGTCTAGTCTTTCTGAACTGCTTATATCTGCAAAACAATAATATGGTTTCTAAACTTCATGAATCTATACAGTTGCCTTTACTTCTTCCCCTTTTCCTTATCTATGTAACTTCTTCAAATATCTGAAAACACAATCCCAGCCTCTGTTACTGCAAAATATTTTTCAAGATTTTCCCACCTTCTTTAGTCCCACCCCAACCCTACATCAGATATGAGATGGTTCACCTTCTTTCTCAGTAACCATAGTATCCTGTGCAGTTATGCTTCAAAACATTTAGAACTGTATTTTGATTAGCAGTCCTCTCTAGTCAGTTTGGAGCTCCTTGCCTTTAGTGTATTCTATAACTCCAATGTATTTATTAACACCTACAACATAGTAGGCAAACAAAGCTGACCAAATAACTGATTATTATTCAAAGCTTTTAAGGGGATGGGTCTCTGTGAGTATTTCCACCCTGCAGTTAATTTCAAACTGGTAATGAATACCCAGAAAGTTCACGTCAATGCATACAGGTGATGTCAATTCTACATTTGGTACAAACTAATTCCATAATTTTCAAGTAAGAGCTCCCTCTACATAAGAGGCATGCTTGACAATGTGGAAAGTTTTCATAGGGTATTGGGGAAATAAACCAAATAAAATATATAACCAATGACTAAAAAATAACTTACTGGTTCAGAATAGATTATTGATGTAAATACTAGTATTCATAGTTTGTGCCCCATTCCAACTATAACCAACATTTTGATTCTCTTCTAAGGCAGAGAACTACCCTCTTTAAAACTAAATAAAATGCATACTTCCCAAAGCAAAATGTTTTCCTCCAACTTGGTCAATAGTCACTTTATCCATTAAGCCTAAAATTTATAATTAATCCTTACGTTCTTTAAGAAACTACATATATTCCTATTTTAGTATAGATGTCAGTTTGTGAAGTTATCTGTTATTTAATGTCTTCTTTTCAGCTGAATATTAACTCTGTAAGTCAGAATGGAAAGTGGCTGGCATCAAATGAGTCTAAAACTATGTTTAGTCAAAAAACTGTGGTTCGAAAGGAGTTCATTCAGGTGTTCAAATCTGGATATTTTAAATGAAATTTTAGATAATGTGAAATAGGTATCATAATATAGTGTAATGTAATTTCATACTATAAATTTTATATATAGGGAAAGTGAGAACCAATGAATTCAAACATTTACAGGGTTACAAAAATAAAGTCTATCATGTAATTAATTCTCATTCTCTGCACAATTTTCCCTTTACTATGTCTTGCTTTTTGAGATTGAGAAGTCATTTGAGCAGTGAAAAGGGAGAGGAAATAAAAGTTGATAATAAAGAACAATCATTTATTTAGGAACCTTCAATAAGGAAAGGAGCCAGAAATCTCATTGATTTCACTGCTCTTTACAGCAACTGGATACTGGGGAGCGGACGTGCTGTCAGTGATATCAGCTTTTATTTACAAAGAGAAACCTGCATCTAAATAAACCTGCATTTTCGGATTTACCCTTCTCATTCAGTCAGCCGCTGAAACTTAAACTTTGATCAAAGTGCCAACTCTTGTGATCCCATCCAAAATCTCTTCAGGCAGTTCATCGATCATTTGGTTAAAATACAATGGAATTTATTTCTAAAATTTTCTAGTCACAAGCTTTTATACATCTTAAGTGTCTCCGAAGCACAGTGATATTTTTCTGCCAACAAATACTGACAGCAGCTTTTAGGCTGATCTACTGAAACTTAGGTCCACCCTTATTATTGCTTTAAGAGCAAAGGGTGGGTGACAAACCCAGGAAAAAAAAATGGACTGGATCTACAAGCTTAGATTCAAGACATTGAAAATGTGGATGTCATTTTGAATCTATTTCTTTAAACTCTGTTTTGTTTTATTTTGCTTTGTTTGTTTGTTTTCTCCTCTATGAGGAACTGTAAAATAAAACCTGGTCAGACATTTGCTCACAGACTATGACAAAAATTCCTAAGAGAATAATGAAGTAATGTTAAATAGTCTTCTTCACAAGGAAGGATGCCATTATTGAAATTAAGTGCCCACGTTTATTTTTAAATATACTTAAAAATATATTTAGGTTTTGGGAGGGAAATGTTTTGTTCAAATGATATTCTCTTTATATAAAACAGGATTACTAAGAAAGGTTAGTGAGGCAGTCGGAATAATGGCCCCCAAAGTCCACATACGAATCTCTGGAATTTATGAATATGTTACTCTACTTAGCAAAAGAGACTGGCATACATGGTTAAATTAAGGACCTTGAGATGGGGAGATTATTTTGGATTATCCAGGTGAGCCCAGGGAAATCACAATGGTCCTTTAAAGTGAAGGAGGAAGGTAGAAGAGTCAGAACAAGTGATTATGGAGGACAGGTACAGAGATTCAACTTTGCTGTCTTTGATGATGAAAGGAAGGAGCAATGAGCTAAAGAATGTTGTGGCCTCTAGAAACTAGAAAGATAAAGGAAATGAATTCTCTTCTAGGGCCTCTAGAAAGAAATGCACCCCTGAGACACTGATTTTAGCTCAGTGAAACCCATGTCAGACTTCTATCTACAGTCTGTAAGATAATACATTGCTCTTATTTATGCTGCTAAATTCGTGGTCATTTGTTATAACAGTGATAGAAAACTAATACAGCTAAATTAGCCTTTCTTCTCAAAGTGGAGGATTAAATGCAAACATTTATCTCTGCTACTTCCTGAAATACTGAAACAATGGTATTATAAAAGCATAGCACAGTAAAGAGGTCAGGAAAAAGTACTTTCCTTTGTTCTAATCAACTCAACTTTCCCACCTTGGCAGAAAACTGAAGGTTTATTTTTGGATGACAGTAGAACATTATTTAGACTGCAGGACTCTGAAGCACACTTGGGGATGAGGATACTGCTCTGAAACTGGAGACAGAGACTTTTGCTGAGCCCATTTGGCTCTCAGAACTGGCAACTAGACTATACAGAAGAAATGAAAATCTTGGAAGAGAAGTGAAATATAATAAATGGACATAAAAAAGTCATAGAAAGTAAAAATGAATAAAATCTCCAAGAAAGTAGAGAAAAAAAATAGACATAATAAATAAAAAAGGAAACACAAGAATATTAGAAATTCATTCTAAGAGTTCCAACAGACAAATATTGAAAATTCTAGAAAGATGGAATTAAGGAAAATACAGGGGAGTAAATAAACAACTTAAATTTTTCTTAAAGGATATGCGTTTCCAGATTGAAAGGGCACATAGCCAAGTGGACTCAGGTGGACTCACACTTACATTGTCTTGAAATCTTAAAACACCTGGGAAGACTAGAATATCCTAAAAGCTTTAAGATTAAGAGAGAAATGTTTCATATAAGAAGTTATTCAGAGTGACACCAGACATCTCAACAGCAACACTGGAAATTGGGAAAAGGAGGGACAATGTCCCTGAAAATCAGAAGGAAAGTAATTTCTACATGGAGCTAAAGTATCAATACTAATTATGAGGAAAAGATTAATTGATTTAAAGGTATCAAGGTCTCAAAAATATACAATATATTCTTTCTCAGAAACTTCTAAAAAATGTGCTTCATTTTCTAATCAGAAAAGTACCAAGAAAGATGGAAGCATATGTCCCATGAAACAGGATTTCTACACCAAGCGTGTAGTGAATATAATCCCCCAAGGTAATGATAAAGGAGATTCCCAAGACAAGAATCCTAAGTAGACTTATGTAATCGAGCAGTTTATAGTGCTTTGGTTGAGATTTTGTCAAGAAGATAAAATTGTTCAAATATCTAATGTGTTTGATGAATTAATATGAAAGTATTTATAATTGGGAAAGATGTGGCTGAATCAATGATAAGTATATACATAATTAAGCAAAGAAAAAATGAGACAACTATCAATTCTTGGGTGGGGGGAAGCTGTGAAGGGTGAGAAAAATGATCAAAACACAAAACTTGTGATAACACCTAATAAAACACCAATAATTAATATAATTAAAATGTAATGATATTAGAAATTTAGGGTGGGGTGGATGTTGTGGAGGTGTAGCGGGTAATGAGTTGAAACAGAACTAGATCTTCATCTACTAGATAATGCCCCCAAATGGAAAATAAAAAAGAAGCAATATAAGAATGCTTAGAAATTTGTATGTAAATAACAGCAGAACCACCCAGAAGGCAGGGACTACTGATGCTTGTGGATTTAATTAAAAACTAGCTAAACAGCCTTTCTGAGAATCAGTTTCGTCCAGGGTAAAATGGGGATAATCTCTACCATGTAGAGTTGTGAAGCTTCAAATAAGGTGCGCAAATCACCATGCAAGTGATTGACACAGGTTGCTGGGAAAGGACAAGCAGCAGTTAAGGATGTGATTCTTAGCAAGTGATGAGGAAATAATGGGTCCTGCCATATTTGTTTCCTATAGTATCCTTTGATCATACAAAAAAGAGGCCCAATATTCTGAAACAGCCATGCTTTCAAGGGAACTTTTCAGCTTAAAAAAAATCAGACTTTGGAAGAAATTCTGCTGAATGATGAGCACCAACATTTTTGAACTCCAGTGGGTCAAATGCTGCAGGTTCTTGGCCTTTTGAATCAATTCTGGGAGGTGCCAGGGTTGGGGCACATTACAGTGTATCTTTGAACGGTTATGATCCAAAATTAGAAACAAAATTTTTTTTTAATGAAAGAAAAGTAACTGAACATTTCATATTTCAATGAGATTAGGAACTAACTATGTATTTGCTTTACTTACTATTGTTTTTGAAACACTGGTGCAGCAGAGAAGATGGTCGGTCATGAAGCTTCCTTCAAGAAATGCAGGCCTCACATAATCTGCCTTATTAAATTTGGGTTCCCTACAAGGAACCAAATTAAAAGCAGCCCCCAAAGAATGAGTTGTGATGAACGAATCATGGTATTTTTGGAGTTTGATAAACAAACTGATTCATAGAATAGGAACAATTAATTGATGGAAAGAGGAAACTGGTAAGCACGCTGTGAAAATTAAACCTGATAATGTGATGAAGTTTATTATAGATTTTATAAAACTGAACTTGCATTATTGAATGAGTTTATATTTTTATAACCTAAATGTCCTTGACATTTAAATGTTGATTAATTTCATGCCAAAAAATGCACTTAGTCTGATGCTAGTTTGCATATGTACAGGTCATTCAAGCAGAAATTCTGAAGTAGAGCCCACAGGTGCGCTGTGCAGTCAAACCGAACACTCTTCATAGCATGGAAGGGTAGAAATTTTCATAATATGGACAGAACACAAGCCACCTTCACAAAATCTCACTCTTCCTCCAATATTAACAACCCGTGATGGATCCATTCTGTCTAGACAAAGTGACTCTTGAGTACTGAGACAACTAAATACTTCTCATAGTATTTAAAGCATATATGGATGAATTTAAAACAGCATAAGAATCTTAGAAATAATTAATAATAAAATATCCTTATTTTTAATCTGTATATATTTACAAAAGTGTATTCACATATTGCTGAGGAGAAATATTTGAATTAAAGGAAAGCATTATCAAAATAATTGTATTTCTTTTATTTACATCATTTTGATAAATAGAATGAAATCATTTACCATGAAAGGAGCTATACACTGAAAATCACATAAAAGGGGACTGGTTTCCAGTTGTGCAGTAAAATGAATCAGTTCTATGAACACATGATATTTTGTTTTTTGACAGTCACCATACTGGTGGGCTGAAAATTACCTTGGCTTCAGTTGATTTTTACTCTCTTTGATTCAAGCTTCCTGAAATGGAAATACAAGCAGTTTTTTTTTATTCAGTCAATAAAATGCATAATTTTTCACTGCTGAGAAAGCAAGTCATGTACAGATGGAACAAGTGTTACATTAAATCACTTTGATAAGAAGTCATCCAGGCTGAAATATATGAAAGTGAGATGATTTTGCTTGGAATGATTAGTGTCAAAAAAGTCAACAGAAGTAGAAGAAAAAGCAATTCTTTATTTTTATCCAAATATATCAGACTTCATCATTTAGTTAGGTTCAACAAAAAAGTAGAGTCGTCATGTATCATTCAAATCAGGACATCCTAAGAGTGAAAGGGAGTGCTGTTAATAATTATACAGGTACAATAGTTATAAACTGGACCTCTCCCAGAGAAACTGGGACCTATGATCAACTTAGCAATAGGGGTTAAACTGCAATTACATGCAGAAATCATACCTTTCCCATACATATGTGGAAAAGATAAAGGAATAGTGCTAAGAAAAATTAATTTTGACAACAGCAGTTCTTTCTTCTCATTCAGGTGTCTGTTCAAATACCATCCCCTCCCTAAGCCAGTCACCTTTTCTAAAGGAATCAGTTCTTGTTCCACCTGGTCATTTTCTGATTTGTCACCTTGTTTTCCTTACCTAATGGATATTTTGACTCTCTGACATCATCTCATTTGTTTTTGGTCTCTTGACAGTGTCCCCTCCCCACTCTCCTGATACCCAATGATGGGCAGTGACCTCTTCTGACTTAATCATGCTCAAGTTCCCAGGAGCTAAAAGCACCTAGGACATAAAAGTCATGCAAAAATCTGTGGAATAAATGAATAAATACATTTGGAGAGTTTGTTTTTGGTCCCCTGTTATCCTCGGTACCAAAGACAAATTAAAATGGCTCTCCAAATTCAATTATGGCTCTATTTACTTTTAGTGGTTGGACCAAATGATCTATGCAGTTTCTTCCATTGATTATAAAGATCCCATCCCCAACTGAGACCCCTTCTCCCTCTGAGGCTAATATTTCTATTTCAGCTACTATTCCTACATCCCTCAAATAAGAAAGCTTAGAGACCTAGGGGTGGGGCAACCAGCTCTATTCACAGTGCATGGATGATCAGGTTGATTATTTTGCCAGTAGCAATGCCCTGGTATATGTTTGCACCTACAGAATTTGGTTGATACAGAGGTAGCCAAAGACATTATTGTATTTAATGAGAGAATTGTTGATGTAATAATTTTCCAATATGAAAATCATCACAAATGGGAAATAATGGGAGTCTGAAATAGTCATTAAGACTTTATTATTAATAAGGAGAAATAGATTAATCCTGGACAGACTTAGGTTGCAATGACCAAAGAATTTTTATAGTAAAATCCATGATATTTTGATAAGGAGCACTTGTAAGTTTTCATAAAAATCTCTAAATTCCAAATCTTTATTTCGCAGGTGTTCTACTGACCAATAGTTTTGATTCTCACAAAAGAGTAATAAATATCAGACGTGGGGGTTAGAAAAGTAGTCCTGCAAAAGTTACTTTGGTAGGCCAGGGATCCAAGACACCCCAATTACCAGTTTTTACCAAAACAAGCAAACAAAAAAAACCCCACATGGGTAAAATATCTTCATCTAATTTTCTCTCAGGGAAATACAAAACATTCCTACCGAATTGAGTGACAGGCATGGGATGGGATAAGTTCCCCAGGGCTCTTTTAGACATACATGTTTAAAGTGTAAATATTTACCATTTGTTTCATTGTATTGTGTCTCCTCAAGAATAAATTATTGGTTTGAAGATGGCAGAAGTTCAGAGAAAGAGTGAAAGGGTTACCAATTGACTCAGTTTGAAACAGGGACCACTGATCATGTAATTTCACGCAGATTCTCATATATGCAATGTAACTTGGCTACTAATGATTACAATGATTCAGCATTTGTTCAGAGCTCCTATTTGTAGTAGGTCATATACAAAACCGATTTCCAGATGTTAACTCATCTAGCAAATGACCAATTCTCAAAGTAATCAATGTTTATTTCCACCCCAGTGCTGGCAACTTAAAAATCATAAGAATTTTTTAGCGTATTGGTATGCTCTAGGGTTTACAAGATAAATATAGAATGGTTATATTTTTGTAGGGCCATAAATAACATAGACTTGGGTGACTCCCTCCTATAAAGTACAACTGAAAACCTCCCAGGACCTTAAACAGAAGAGAACATCAAATCAGATTTTAAAATGACAAATTTTAAGGCTAAAATATTTGGTATTAGTAATTAATGCCAGAAGCCTTCCTAGACTAATAAAGTAAACATGCACAAGAACTAGTTTTGAACAAAACATCACAATTTTATCAGATATATGTGTACGTTTGTGTATATACATATAAAGGTATATGTATATACATATATATATATATGTAGTTTTATCGCCCTGAAAACTATCCACTCTTGTTTGGCTTAATATATATATTAGAAATGTCATGGAGAGTACCACCCCTTTAAATATATATATATATATTTTTTCCAGAATATACAATATAAATATACCATATATAAATCATGCCATAAAACTAAATGCAAAATTTGCACGTTATTGCATGCGTGATGTGATAATACATGCCCATTTATAAGAACTTCCTTTTGATGCCCTCCCTTCACAACTTCTGCTTTCTGAACAGTAGCAATACTTGGGAAGGAAGGGGTCTCAGATATGCATATATGACTAGGGAGAAAATGGACCTTTCAGATTCCTTAGAAGAGTACCTTATCAACCAAATATTGGACTAAGTCAAAGAATAAATAATGCTGAAGAGGGTGTTTTGTTATGTAAATCGATCAGAGTTCATTTTTCTTAATTTGGCTGGAAGATTCCCTTCCATCCTGGCTGGTCCTCCAGCCATCTTTTGAAGCTTTGGTGGCAAGTCAGCCACTGACTGGCTCATGGGATCAGACAGTAACTTGGTGGTTTTAGATCCCAGTTTTTCTTCTGAGTTGCCAGGAACTGAACTTATTCGTTGAAGTTTCATGGGCAAATCTCCCAAGCTGTAGGCTTTTTCTGATGTTGTAGAACTCATCCTTAAGAGTTTTTTGGGAAAGTCTTCTCTTCCGGTAATTTTCTGCAACTTAGATGGAAGTTTTGTACTAATGTCATCTAGCCCATCTAAGCAGTCCACGGAATTATGTCGTTCTTTGCTGTTAGTTATGGCTGGTGCTATTAAAGGGGATGACATAAGAAGCATTTCCTCTTGTTCTTTCACACTATAAGGTGGGGTGGGGACTTCAAATGTTGCATGAAACTGGGAGTAATCAACTTTAAAGAATCCTTCTTCTAAGGAAATGACAGGAAAAAAACGATGACCCCAAAGAACTTCATCTTCAGTGTATGATGTTCGAGCTTGACAAGTCATCCCTAAAAGCAGAAAGAAAATCCTTGATAAAGTATGCATAGCAGAAGTACATGCAATGCTACTCTGACCTAGGCATTCAATTTGCTTTCTTATTTAAGCTTTGGACTGTTTACCTGACTAGACTGAATAATAGAATATAAGTTTTAATACGTTAACAGCTTTGACACATATGCTTTCTTCCAGTGAAAAACACAAGGTCCTTTTATTACTGTTCTTGTTTGCAGGGTAATACATCAAGGAATAATTAATCATCGATTATCCATAAACCAAAAATAAAAATAGCATAGAATGATACCAGAATACATGTGTCTCTATAAGGACATAAGTAGAGAGATGACATAATTATTTTCCAACAGTCAAAAAGCAGTGTGATATAGGAGACAAACTTGACTTGTTTTTGCTATTATTAATGTACAATTATATGAGCAATATTATGGTTACTAGACTCCTCCTATTATCAAGTCCCACCACATACCCCATTACAGTCACAGACAAACTTGATTTTAAATCCAAAGTTTATCACTGTTTAAACTTAAGAAAGATACCTAACTGAGTATCACTCTCCTTTTTTGTAAAGCATGGGAAATGCCTGTCTCACAGGTCTGCTGTGAGCATGGCATAAAACAGGCTCTGGAAATGTGAAATGTTCATACAATGTCTAAAAATAAGTGAGATATTATTTGCTAAATGAATAAAAGTTGAAAAGATTTCTATTTGGGGTAGTGGAAAGTCACTGTTCGTTCCATTCCTTTGGACTTGCAAGGCCAAAATGAACTTTAGTTCAAATTTTAGAAATCCATATGATAAAGTTGGTAATCTGGGCCAGTGTGATGTTGCAAGTTCTATCTATTCCTGCTATAGGAATCTCTGAATATAGATGCTGGAAATCATATGTAAAATTTTGTTATTTATATATTAAATTGCTTAAATATTATTTACCTCAGCCTAATCTAATTTACTCAACTGTGTTCTCTTCGTAAACCATATATTTAGACTGAGTTACTATTAAATCAGTTAACCTCTGGTAGTATTCATTGTGTGATGACTTGAAGTACAAGAATAAATTAAAACCATACATCAATCTTCAGTCCTATATTAGCAAAAAGGTACAATTTTCTATAAGTTACAAAATTCACTACTTTCCTCTACCTTTATTATCAGACTTCTATTAGAAGCTATTAAAATGTAAAATGACAGACAATTTTAAAAATGAATCTCTTCAATAATTAAGTACAAGTAATGATAAAACTTGTATCATTAAACAAGTAATGATAATCTTTCGCCTTTCATTTCTATATTCCCTCTATCACTTTATAAATAATTTCTATTGTGTGTAAGCCTAAAATTTTTTGGATAAAGGATATTCTGTCTTTTTCCCTCTGACTAGCAACCACACATACAATACTTAGAATTAGGATAAAAATGCCTAATTAAAAAGCTATAATGAAGATAAATTAAACCTTTCCTTGAATCCTTCCAAAATCTTGCCTTATAATTACTTTCAGCTAAATATCACTATGGAATCAGTTTTTATCACTTATATACTGTTTTTTTTCCAGGCATTAAGCTTCTGGAAACTTAATGAAGAAAATAAAGGTCTATCATATCTCAGGCACAGTGTTAGGTATTCTCTCTACATTATTTCTAATCCTCAATATCGTCATGGTAAGGAAATATCCTTATGTCCATTTTAAAGTAAGGACTATAGTGCTCAGAGAGATTAAATCTCTTTACCGTGCTTGGACACAGATCTAGGAAGCGGTAGAGAAAAGATGGCAAAATTATTCTAATTTCTCAGTTTGTTATTGTTTTTACTCTGCAATGATGTTTCTACTATTTTAGTTAGAAACTCAATTCTAAACAATTTATCAATTTAACTGTCACGGTAGAAACATGATAGTGACAGAATACCAGTCTTTATAATCAATATATTGGAAGAGCTCCCAGAAACATTTATATATGAAAATAACAAAATAAGTTTAAAAAAATTAGTAAGTTTTATGGACTAATAGTAGAATTCTGTATTTTCAAATGATTTTCTAGCCTCTGATGAAATGTTTCATGAGAGAAAATTACAGATCATCACTTATTCAGGAAAATAAAAAATGGCATTTCCTGATATATCTACTCGGTCTTATTGAGAAGCTTAAAGATTCAGCAAAGTAACTAGAATAAAGAATGAATGTCACTGTTCCTATCCACTAAGATATGAAATAGTAATTCAAATAAGTATCCTTTCTTTGTTTAAAGAAGTACCTTTTCTCTCTAAAAAACAATCATCTCAAACTTTTAATGCTGCCTTTCCAGTCCAGTATATTCATTTAAATTTAAGAAAAAAGATCACAAATTTATATTTGCTGTTAACTGATATTACTTCTCTTAAACCCTATTTTAATTTTTCAAAATTACTCCTTTGAAAATTGATGGTGAGTGGAATTATCTGAAGTTGGGGCACATTGGCAACATAACTCAGGGTTTACCTTTGTAACATAGGTTTGTAGGGCTCTCCTTTGATCACGATATATGCATTTATATATTAAAAGTCAAAGTAAATTCAGATCATGAACCTTGTTCAATTATTTAAACATCAATAAATATTGTAACAAAATTGATTACTATCTCCATCTTGGCCCATTTCATTTTATTGACTTTTTTTACATTAGGAAAGGAATATGAGATTAAAAATCAAAATTCTGTCCACGTTATTTACCAATATAATATTCCACATGCTGATCTATAATGCCTACCCTGAGTTGCTGCCTATGTAGTTTTCAGAAGCCACTGAAAAGAAGTAGAGAAACACGGAACAAAAAATGGAGGAAATGATATATAATTTTCACTTTGGGGGAACAGGCCTTTGATTATTAAGGCCGCAAAGGAAACAGGTATTTCAGATGTTTGTTTGCATAAAAATACCTGAAAGAATTGTTACTAAAATGCCAGTGGATAATTCTAACTGAAAAATAAGGTGGGGATTTTATTCTACTATATGAAATTAACTTTATTTCCTTCCATAGTAAACTAATACTTGTGAGGTAACATCTTTACATGTTGAAAAGTATATGAATTTGGCTGCTAATTCCACTAATAAATAGCTTGTGGGAATACCAAAAGCTCTCTGAGCCTCTGTTCTCTTGCACAAAGTGGAGGCAGCAATGACCTCTCTTACAGAGCCGTTGAGAACTGATGTAACAAGAACAATGCTTGGTATTCAGGCAATGCTCAAACATGACTGTTGTTTTTATCATTCAGTTCTGATCACTTGCGTTTTCTGCTCTTCTTGTAAATTAGTGATAATGCATTCAAATGGGGAATTTGGACATAGAGTAATTTGTTCTACATTAGTAACATAGAAAACTAAATTCTAAAATTGCTAGATTTCAGATAGCAATTCTCTTTGTAGAAATGGTTAAAGTTTTTAGAATTTTTTCAAAAGATACATTACTCATATCCCCAACTTTTAGGGTTTCTCAAGATTTTCCATATGTTGACTTCCCATTAATGTTGTGAGGTAAAACCAGATTTAAGAACCATAATGTTGCTGAGTTGGAAATGTAGGAGACTAAGTGAGGAAACCTGGGGTGTATTAAAAAGGCCTACAGCAGGGTGAACAACTAAAATCCATTATAATACTTGTGGTCATTGTAGGCAGACCTCAGAGATATTGCTGGGTTGGTTCCAGACCACCACACACACACAAAAAAAAGACAGTCAAATGATATTTTTGGCACCCCCGTGAACATAAAAGTTATGTTTATACTATACTGTAGTCTATTAACTGTGCAGTAGCATTATGTCTAAAATAAGATGTGCATATCTTAATTAAAAAATACTTCATTGCTAAAAAAAATACTATCATCTGAGCTTTCAGCCTGTTGTAATCACTGATCACAGATCACCATAACAAAATAATAATGCACAAGTTTGAGATAGTGTGCGAATTATCAAAATGTGACACAGAGAGGTGAATTGAGCAATGCGGTTGGAAAAATGTTGCTGAAAGACTTACTCAATGCAGAGTGGCCACAAACCTTCAATTTGTAAAAAACACATTAACTGCAAAGCACAACCAAATGAGGTGTGCCTGTGTCCCCCCAACATCAGTGAGCACTTTAGCCTTTGTTCTTCTGCTGTTCCTTTTACACTTTCCTTTGATGTAAGTACACAAACATCAGACATTTCCAACTCCACAACATCAGAGTTTTAAATCCGGCTTCACCTCAGATAATGTACAAGCCAACATACGGATAATGATTCAGAAGCCTTAGAAGCTGGGTAACAGGAAAAACATCTGTGATGGTCAATATCGGCAGTTAAGCAAGGTGCTGAGGTAAGGTGTAGTCGAGAAACCATTTGTTTTTACAAAAGTTATCTCAAAAACTTATTTGTTGGGAAAAAATATAGATTTCAACTGAAAAGATCTATAGTAAATAAAATTATGTTTTCCAAGAACATGCATAAATCATAGCATTCTTCCTTATCTTAGAATATTTCTTACTCAAGTCCCCAGTATTTAAAAAGAATCCGTGCTTAGGTTCATAACTGCAAATGCTCTTTGAATCAAAATAAATGCAGATGAATAGCATTTTCCCAAGGATACTGTATGATGGTGCCTCTTAACTGGCAATGCGACTGTTTGCATGTTTTAACCAGATTTCAGACTTGAACAAATGCGATGAAAATCAACATGAGCTCATCTCTGTGGAAACTGGCAGAGCAACAGATGCTGCTACTGGAAATAGCTGGGATTTTTGAGTCCCTGGAGGAAAAACATTCTGCGAGAAAAAAATTTATTTTGTGCGTTGATTCAGGGATAAAAAGGCTATATATATGTGTGTGTACACACACACACACACACATATATATATATTACTGTTTAGTCTAATTTAATCCAGCGTCAGTGTGTCGATCTAAAATGACAGAGGGCATGTCATCTAACCTCTTCAGCTTTTACTTTTCCCTCTCCTGATTCGGCCTCTACACTACACTGCTGAGTTCGTATCTTTAGCTGAATTGAATGTTCATTCAACTAAGAAGTCTGGAAGCCTTTTAAGTGACAATGGCACTGTGATTTGACAAGTCCTTAATTAAACTTTCAGAATACCTCAAATGTGGTTTTTCTCTATTGTTCTTTCTGGTCGGAGATGGTGCGTACGTTGCCTTTATGAGGCTGGTTAAACAAAACAGAACCACAGGCCAAGGGGAATATGTGGGTGCTGTGACACAGAAAACACCAGACAATAACTTCTCCACAGTAGAGGCTTTATCTAAACTGTAATACAGAAGTTGCTGAGAGACACAGACGTTCTCTTGGGATGGTGGCTGTGTTTTACTAAACAAAACGGAAGGAAGACAGCAGATCTCCTTCAGGAGCCACACAATCATAATAGGAGGTGATATTTATAAGGCTTTATGCATGCCAAATATTTTTCCAAGGTTTTTTTTTTTACATTTTATCTTAAATCCTCACAACTCCTTGAAGCAGGGGCTAGAACTGCAGCCACATCACTAATTAATGTGTGACCTTGAAAAAAAACATCTAAATCTCTTGAATCCTCAATTCGTCATCTAGAAATTAAGACCCATTCTATTGATTTCACATGGATATTGAGAAGATTAGATGAAATTAAGTAACACACACAAATTACATGTACAGTAAATATTGATCATTTTCTTCCAGAAGAGTCCCTAAAAGTAGGCTATAGGACTACTCTACAAATTTCATTTATATACACTCACACACAAGCGAAAAATTTAGCCAAATAATGTATTGCTCTTCTTCCTTAGATCTATCCTCCTTGTCTATTTTTACCTCAGAAGTTGGCAGTGTTTTTCACAGCTGAATTGAGTAATAGCTTAGCATGCACAGCACATGCTGTATCACACATAATTTCCTAGACTGCCCTAAATGTTGCTCTGAGGATAACTGAACAACACCTGTAGCTGTTTCTTCCCTAAAGTACTTCCAAAATTTCACCCATTTCTGTAAGGCTTACTTGGCATTCTTTGTGTACTCTCTATTGTGTTGTACGGAGCTGAAGTCAAATTTAAACTTTGAATTTTCTGAGGACGCATATGATGTTTATTTTTTTCAATCTTGTTTATAAAACATAAAAAGACACTGTGTACACCACTGTTCAATAATACTAAGGTTATGGCATTGGGCTCCTCTGGGATATAGGTTGCAAAACTATTAAGAATATATAAACTGCTTCCAGAAAATGCAATTTTCAAATAGATGGAATCCCTTTAAAGCTCAACATATTCTGCTCAGACAGACTTTTAGAGAGGAGTGGAAGTATTTGGCATGCATTCAAACTAATATTATCCTCTATTATTTACAAGCACTTGGTCTTACAATGTGTTCCCAGACATTAGTTTGCCATTATTGCTCAAGCTAGGTCAAAGAATACTAAAAAAATTAAAACACACAAAAAAAGAAAGTCCCCATTGTATTTGTTAGAAAATAAAATGTCAATAATAAATTTAGCAACAAATTTCAAGAGTAATACTTGAGGTTTCTAAGTTCCCAGAAGAACACAAGGAAGGAAAATAGATTTTTAACCATAACCTAAGCAGAATAAAGTGCTAGACTCCCAAAAAGGAACGTAAGCGTAGGTGCTAAGAGTCAATGACAGGTAGAAAATATGACAGAATTCAGGATTATACTGCTGAAAATATATTTAAGAGACTCAGTGTAATATTTAGCAAAAGAACATGGGCTTTGGATATAAATTTGAGATTGTTGATGTTTTAGTCATACACTTGGGCATATTATTTAAATTATCTGAACCTTGATTGCTATAAAGTATAGGTAGTATGAGGGATAATTAATAGATAATAATATATAATTTATTAGGTTATTGTAATTATAAAGGATATGGGTCTACCATGTTACTTGGTCAGCAAGAAAGGCTCAATAACTGGTTGCCATTATCAATCTTTATTATTATTGGGCTTCCAATTAGTTAAAAGGTCATTTTAGATATATTTCAATTCTTTAATGATCACCTCATTTCTCTGAATCAACTCAAAGCAAATGAAACAAATTTCGTCTTTACTAATTTTATATAGACCATGTTGTCTATGCTTATCTGGAGTATAAGGGAAATCCTATTATTACACACATTATGAACTGCCTGGTCTGCCTGAACAAATGTGACAAAGTTTATAGTAGCAGTCCCTTCTTTCAAAATACAATTAGCTTCTCTGCTGTGTTGATAAGGCATTACCTCCAGCTCTCCATTCTCACTTCACATAGAAGCATTATAGAATTTTTTCAATACACCTTCAACTAATTATCATCCTTTAGCATAATAACAGTGAAAATGTTCCGTCCTTAACACCTCTTTTTCGCTCTCCCTCCATGGTACCTGCTAAAACATGTTTGCTTACACTGTCAATTACAGAACCAAACAACAGCTACCTAAATCCATTCATGCTATTGTTTTCTCTCATTGAGAAATGATTTTTAGCTTCTAAAATACCTTAATGGTATAGGTATAATTTAATCCAATTACTGTTGGGGAATATCCCAATATTATAAGACTAACATCAGAAAAGATATTTTTCAAAAGATATTTTTCATTATCCCTAGTCATACAGAAGAAAACCTTTTGAAATTCTGTCTGAACCAATAATACACTACTTGGCTTTTCAAAAATGTTATATACAAATTACAATAATTAAATGCATAGATTAATTCCTGTTTTTAAAGATATTCCTAAAACTTTGCTTTAAAATAGCATTCATAACCACTTTGTATGGTGTTATGGATGGAATGTTTGTGTTCCCTTAAAATTCATAGCTTAAAATCCTAATCCCTAATGTGATGGTATTAGGAGATGGGGCCTAGTAACTTTTGAACTATGTGATATGTAAGCAAAATAAATAATAAAGAAAAACTGTAACAAGAAATAAAAAATAAACCCCAAACTTACAAGCATGTATTCCTAGTTCTTTTAAAATCTACTTCTATGTTACTACAGTTTTATCTCTTTAAGAACCAAGAACAATAAGCACACACACAGAGTAAAAATACATGCCAGAATCTAAGAGTTTTCTATATATGACCATATAATTCTTCCCGCCACCCTATGAAGTATATATTACTTTTCCTCATATGAAAGATAATGATCCTGAGGTATCAGAAGTGGAATTTGCTTATCCAATATCATTAGATAAGAGATGGTTATAGTTAAGATATAAACTCAAGCGCTCCAATTCCAAAACCAGTCTTTTAAACCCCTAGGTTATTCTGCTCCAGTTTTATTGACTGGATGACTTTCTCAATAGTAACTACTGTATTTTGCATATATTACTTGGTCCAAGCGGTTTCAACTGATTGAAATATCTTCTTTCCTGATATTTCCATTTTGACTTGTTATCCTTGAAATATGTTGTATTGTCATGTATACACACATCCATACACAAGCACACACACCCACATTCCTCACCTACTCGATACTGTAAATATCTCAACGACATACATAATCAATCAATAATAATACTAACATTTATTGATTTACTAAATATCTCCTTTCTGCCAGGCACTACTCTAAGTGCTGAATTACAAGGTGCTATGGCAGGGAGTGAGGACTGACCCACTCACCACGTTTAAACCTAGTCTTAAAAAATGAGTAGTGGTTTGCCACACATCTGTGTCCACCTTCTGAGAAAAAAAAACAGCAACCTTCTGGGGTGGGGAGACAACACAGGCAAAAGCACAACCAGTTGCACCTAAATTTAAGATACAGTTCCTATTTGTTCATCCACACATCAGATTAGAATAAGCTTCTTAAAGGAGCTCTTCCCCACCTTGGCATCTCTAGTATCCAACACTGCGCCAGGTATTAGATGCTCAAAGCATTCTTGGGGAGAGACAGCAGAAGGAATGGAGGCAGAGGAAGAATGGGAAGGTTAAAAACAGAAGCCAACTTTCTGAATGATACTGAGCTCCCCAAACCATCAGTAATCTACTAGACTGCAAGGGCCACTACAAATGGTCATGAATAAAAATGCAAAGGGTATAATTATTGATGAAATATTTATCTTTAATATGTCAATTTTATTTTCTATGCTTTTAAGGCGATGATCTGTTAATGAGTTTATTTCATAAACTCAAAAACTGACATTGAAACACACTAAGAGGTTCTTATTTGGTTAGTGAAATAAGGAGGGAAAAGAACATCAAAATGAATTATATACAATCACTGTATTAAATATGAATGACTCTTGCACAAAGAAGCAATACATACTTGCTATAAATCACACTGATAATCAGTGTGTCTTTTTCTTATACTTCTGTAAAATTACACACTGACAGATGTACATCTAGACATACATCCTAGAGAGGTTAGATTAACCTGCATTGAACCATTAAACCATACGATAATTAAATTAATCAGATATTTTGATACACTTGAATATTTGCTTGTTGAATTTAAAATTCTGATGAAATTTCTCTCTGTCATGCAACTGTAACTAATCACCATATAAATGCAGTATATCCACTTTTACCTGACAATTTAAAACTTGTTTTCCTTCTAACTCATGAGGCTTACTTTTTATCTAGGCTGTTACATCTTTTTAAATCACAAACCATAGCTATTTTTTAACATCTTTTTTGGCAGAAATTCAAATACATTTTGTTTGCTTGCAGGCTTAGAAAAAAGCCTGAATAAATATTTGCAATTCAGCAGTTCTTCTAGCTCTATATTCTGCAGTAAAAGGTCAGAGAATTTTGCTGTAATGTTATTTATAGAGCCTAAGTGAAAAATAAAGTCCCTATAATTTTATGAGAACTATTACTGAGTGTCTTTTATTTTAGGTGTGAAAATGTCACAACACAGTAATAGTCACAAACATGATATTTTAGCCCATGTACTTGAAAAGAAAAATGAATGAATGATTTGAACATGTATATACATGTCTTATGAAAGAATATAATTTTCTGCCATGACATAAACAGGTATGAAAAGTCAAACTATTAAAAATTTCCCTAAACTACATAGTTTCTCATCTCCTTCAATAGTATTTTAATTTGCCTCATTTAAAGAAAAATCACTTTAAGAATTTCAAAGTCAGTTATAAAAATGCTGCAAATAGCATAAAAAATAAATAGTAACTTCCTTAAAATTGACATTTTCAGGAAAGAAATGGCAACCAAGCTCTAAAACATAGCTCAACTCTTATAGAAGAGAGGATTTAATCACATACAGTTCATGTGCTTTTTAGGTCAGTCAAGTGAAGTATTACCTTGTTAACTTCTGGAATGTTTATTAGAGTAAATAGCAGCCTAAATTTTTTCCCAGGTTTTAAAGTGAAAAATGATCTGTCTACAAGCATTCTCTTAATGCAGAGAGCCAGGGTCCAGTGGCAGAATTCTCAATGGGTTTGGGGACCTTTGGGGGAAATTCTATCATATATATTTTTGCAGAATGTTTAACATTTATGAACAGAATTATTTATATCATATAAATGATGCTAGATATACAGTATATAAAAGTAATATTAAAAAGCTTGTTCCTATCACAAGACAATATAGCTGAGGTCTAAACAAGGAAGGAGCAGAGAAAAGAGGAAAGCTCAGTGAGTTAATCTACCTGGAATACTGGAAATCAAACAGTTGGCATGTAATAGTCATAAAATACAATTAATAATTGGTAAAGAAGAGGTTTATCTTATGACCCTATATACACAAGGTATCAATTTTTGTGTCATTCATAATCAGACACTACATTCCTTTATCTTCCACAAATTTTAATAGACTTTGAGCTAGTGATGTTTATTCTTAGATATATCACTTTTAAAACAAAAAAAGATCAGAAAATAATTTAATGTCATGCAGCTATTTACTCTAATAAACATTCCAGAAGTTAACAAGGTAATACTTCACTTGACTGACCTGAAAAACACATGAACTGTATATGATTAAATCCTCTCTTCTATAATATATGTTGATAAAAAGTATCCAAAATTATTCGGAAACTGTTTCATTCACTAGTTCATGTCTTTATTTAACAAAAATTCCACAGGAAAAAAAAATATGACTGCATTTAGGGGATGAGTCAAGAATAGTAGAAATATTTTAAGCTAATCAAAGGAAGAACATTGAGATACTGATTTTTAAAAATGGAAAGGGAAGCTGGTTGATGGGGTGAGGGGGAGGGAGAAAGTTCTGTTACAGATATGTTATTATGAAGTAATACAGATAGCCCATGACAAGATTATCATCTAATATCTGGTGCATGTATGCTATATTCTAGAGTCTATGCCAGATATCCAAATGAATTATCTTATTTTCAAAATCCCTGTGGAGTATTATTTTTCATTTTCAAGTGATAAACCTGTACTGAAAAATATGCCCAAAAGGTCTGAACAGAAACTTCATCAAAGAAGATAGACAGATGGCAATTAATCATATGAAAAGATGTCACACATCATGTGTCACTACAGAATTGAAAATTAAAACAACAATGAGATACCACTACACACCTATCAGAGCGTGTAAAATATGGAACAGTGACAACAGCAAATTCTGGCAAGGGTGTAGAACAATAGGAACTTATTTTATTTTTGGTGGAAATGCAAAATGGTACAGCCACTTTGGAAGACAGTCTGGCAGTTTCTTATAAAACTAAACATATCTAACCATATGATTTAGCAATCAGGCTCTTTGGTATTTATCCAAATGAGTTGAAAATTTACGTCCACACAAAAGTCTACACACAAATGTTTATAGAAACTTACTCATAATTTCCCAAAGCTGGGAACAACCAAAATGCCCTTCAATAGGTGAGTGAGGAAAACAAGGTGATATATAATATATATATAATGGATACAGTGGAATATTATCTGGTGATAAAAAGAAATGGAAAGACCTAAAAGAATCTTAAACACATATTACTAAGTGAAAGAAGCTAGTCTGAAAAAAGCTACATACTGTATGATTCCAACTATATGACATTCTGGAAAAGCAACTATGGAGACAGTAAAAAGATCAGTGACTACCAATGTTGGGGGTTGAGTGGATGGTACATTGAGTATTTTTAGGGCAGTGAAATTATTCTGCATGAAACTATAGTAATGGATACTTGTTATTATACATTTGTCAAAACTTGGAATGTACAACACAAAGAATAAACCCGAATTTAAACTTTGGACTTAAGTTGGTAAAGATGTGCCAATGGTGGTTCATGATTGTAAAAAATGTACCACGGGGACTCCATGTTGATGGTGGGTAAGGCTGTGTGTGTAAGAGCTGGGCTGGGAGGTCAGGGTCAGGAGGAAGTAGGGAAACTGTATTGCTTGCTCAATTTTACTGTAAACCTGAAACTACTGTGAAGAATAAAGGCTACTGATAATAAGTAAATTAAGAAGTTTAGAAAAATGGAAACAAAACACAAAAAAGCCAGTACCTAAGAGAGGTTAAAGAGCTTGCTCAAGGCCTCACAGCTTAGAAGGATGGAGTCAGGTTACTACTGTTCTTGGAGTTAACTATTTTGTATCTCAAGAGCCCTTATATATGCTTACATGCAACATTTCAAAAATTTTACTATGTCATAAAGGTGGATCTATGTACCACAGGGATACCACCCCGAAAAAAAAAAACTTTCATGATAGTGAAAAAAATCTATTGAGATATAGGTGTAGCACCAAATCTGTTTTCTTCTCTAATAATTTCTAAAATTTGATTATTATAATTTATGAGCCATAAAGGGGTTTTAAAACTTAAAAAAAAATAGTTAAAAATATATTTAAGAGTGGAATGAGAAGTCATATAACCAACTATTTTGTGCTTAAATTTGTATATTCTAAACACCCTGCTCACCCTTATAGGCAACATCTAGCCTATTCACATAAGTGTATACAGGCACACATATTTGTCTATACCTATATTTTATCTCCACAAAATAAATGGAGGCAAGAAATAGGTATATTTTCTATGTTGTCTAAGATAATTTCCAAAACCTAAGTTTAATGTCAAATTTCCGCAAGATAAAATTATGTAATCATTCTCTAAAAATATAAAGAAAATTTCCCATCTGTAATTTGCAACAATTATTATTGCTTATGCCATCTACAAGGGCTCCATTCCCCCAGATATTGACAGCTCCTAGTTATTTATAGACTGTTATCATGTTCTTTTTTATTTACTTCTTCCCTCAAGCAATACACACTGTTGTCATAATCTTCCTTCACACATCAATTCTTTAAGTGCACATAATATCTAGTAAATGGCATTTACCGTGAAGTACTATCCTGTAAGATCTAAGTCTAGGACTGTTGCTAGAATAGGGTAAGATCTTAATGGAGAAATGTTTCTATCACTGTAAGAAAAAGGGAAAAACATATAGACTATTTTTCCAGAGAAACAGAAAATTCAAAATTTCAATCTGTTAGAGGTGGATTTAACACTGACTTACCAAGTTTTTAAGCTTCATGGCCTTCCACTATCCCAGGTCCTTTCCATTTTCATACATTTGATTTCATAATTTTGTATTCTTTTTTTTCTTAAAAAGAACTCCTACCCCCAAATTATGGAAGTGTGCATCTCTAGATGTGCACCTGCAAAGGTAATATGTAATCAAAGCCAGGCTCAGTAACTTTCACTACCTGTGCAATTAAAAAGGCTTGCCCTTACCTTGGTGACACTGTTTTATAATTCGTCTGTTCTTAATATGTATTAACTGAGGAAGGAGATGCAGCATATTTTACATACCTTTTACAGACTTTCTTTATTTCACTTTAAGTACACACCTCATCCATACAAATTGTCCCTTGCACACAACTCTTAACCTTATATTACCATGCTCCACCACTCGAAAGCTAGTGCAAAAAACAGCCTTCCACAGCACCCGGCAATTATCCTAAGGACCTTTCTTCATAATTTCTTCTCCTCCCTTTCATGAAGGACTCAATTAGTGCTCACTATTATTACTACTACTATTATTAATATTTAATGTGTACTTTTAGGAACCAAGATCTTACACAAAACCATTTGTATAAGATTCTTTTGAAAGGTTAAACTTTTCCATTTCCTTGGAATGCTGAAAAGCCTCTATCAAATAAGGAGTATCTGGTGGTGTATATTAAAGGGAAATTGTACTTATCACCTGAAAAATTGTGTCACTCCATTCAGTGGGGGGCAATATGTTTTATCAAAGGCAGTGACAATAGTCTGATAGCGTTTTGCAGAAATCACAACTGCTCTGTGGAGAAAATACCTGATTAGAGTAAGACTGAAGCAGACCAGTTGGAAAGCTATAGTAAAAGACAGTAGCCAGACAAGCAGCTGTGGCAGTAGATCAGAAAAATATTTAGAAAGAAAATTAAACAGAACTTGACAACTGATTGGGTCTAGAAGCTGAAAAAAATGGGCAACCGACAATTTTGTGTTGTCAGAATGATAAAGATGGACATGCCATAAAATTTTACTTGTGTTCGTAAGAAAAGTAAGGGGAAAATAGTAAATTAAATCATACCCCTTCACTTTCTGAACTTTCTGACTAAATTTGTCTGACAGTTTTGGGCCATCATGCCTGCCAACTTACAGTCCTAGCATCCGGTAGCATGAGAAATACAACCATCCTCATCTAATCATGTGCTATTAAAACTAAACAATTATTTCCAACTAAACTGTCTCTCCATTCTGCTAAGCTCAAAGGAAATGTTATGACTGAAATGTCACCTCAAATCTAAAGTTTCTATATCTGGCATTAATTTCATTAATTACAGCTTCTTTGTTTTACTCCTGATCTGCTGACAGAGCACTGGCTGGGCCTCGGCTAACTGATCAGATTAAATACACTGAGTTTGAAATGCATGATGTGCATCTTAATGAAATTGTTTTGCTGGGGCTCCTTTCTGAACAAACAGGTATCAATACTCTTACAGCGATTGGGTGATACAGTTTTAATGGATGCCATTAGATGTCCTGTAATCAACAGGAAGCTACTGGAATACGGCCAAAATTCATGGCTTCTTTTCCAGGAATATAAGAGCAAAATAGGCAAAAAAAAAAAAAAGTACTTAATTAAGAATGCTGATGAGACAAAGAATAATGTCTATTATAAGCTGAATAGCCTTATTGCCTGAATAGTGCAATTACAGAAACCCAGAATAATTTGAGTTAGAGAGACCTTAGGGCACATAATCTAAAATAACTTGTATCAAAGAGGGAAGTTGAGTTACAGAGGAATAACATTTGCCAGTCTCACTTACTTTGACTTGTTATAATACAGTCTGGTTTAAAAATGATGTCACACTAAAAAGATGAAATGGAAACATAAGCCCAATGACCAGATGATTTGAAAACAAGCTAAATACAATCTTGGTTTAAAATGGGGAGCTGTAATCTTCTGTTATCCAGATTAATTTAATTCTCTGTGTAAGTTTGGTTACATTCTAAGTTACCCTTATTTTAATTAACAGTACTGTCTGCTATTAGAATATGTGAAGGGAACAGCCATCTGCCTCTTTCTCTACTATCATTTTAAAATAATACTTGGGTTTCAGTCCTTGGTATACCTTTACTGAGGCCCTGTCAGATACTTCCAACCCCTCCTTAGCTAGGGCAAGGAGGAAAGGAACAGAACCAAAATGGGATGGCGGGTGAAAAATACTGTCAAATCGTTTTTTAATTTATTACTTTAAACCTAAATATTATATAAAATTTACTACATATGAGAGCACACCTGACATGACACATTTTCTGATATAGTGAATTGGTTAAGTAAGTTCTATTTTCCACTGTCTTTTGTTTGCAAAACTCAAACTAAACATTTTACCCTTAAATCTACTTATCTAGCAATACAGAACAAACATTCTTGATTTTGAAAGGATACAAGATATACAAATCCAAAGGTGTGGGCCAGAAGAGAGTGTCACAGGTGACCGCCCACCTCTGCCAGAGGAGTGTCATTCAAAGGAGCAGCTTTGGTGGGAAGCCTACGCCCAAACCTCGTGCTTCACGTGAGACTAGAACAGTCGTGTTTCACCTGAGCTAAGAGTTCTCGCTGCCATCCCATGTTAACAAGTCTCAGCCTTGATGGTACAAAATCTACCGATTACCTCAAATCCTCTGACCAGTCTTGACAAATCAGAAATGCCAACACCCCTCCCCGCTCCAGCAAACTGATGATATTAAAAATATTGGAAACTTCTAACCCAACCTTTCCCCCTCCCAGCATTTGGGAATCCATCCTTGCCTGCCTGGGTCGCTCTTGCGTGTGGGAAGTGGGCAGGACTAAGTTCACTGTGGGCCCGAGCAGGCCTTCTAAAGCTTTTAATAGTGATTCAAAACCTGAGGTAGGTTTTCCAAGTTCAGATACATGAGGTTTTCATAGGATGGCTCTTGTGAGCAAAACCTGAATGTCCATCTCTGTAATTTTTTTTGATCTTGTGAAAACCTCCTTTTATAATTTTTAAATGTAGATAACAGACAAGTAGTTAGTAGTGACTTTAAGAATGAAATCATTGTGTTTTGGCTGTTTATTGAATCTTCTAGGATTTAATCTTAGCATAACTACAATGCAAACGTCAAACAATATGAAGGTAATAGAACACAGAAATTCATTCAAAATATTGTGTTCTTGAGTCTGACATATTATTAGACTATACTACAACATAACATATGTTAGTGTGTATGTGTATATATATATATATATATATATATACACACACACAGTTATATATATAAAACACTAGCTATAAATATAACATTGTATTTATAAAACATTTTTATATAACATAAAATATACTATGGAGTTCTGACAGTATCTGGTAAGATTTCTAAAATCTGAATTAGTTACATAAAATATATTGCTCTCTCTCCACTCTAATCATTAGAATCATTAGGAGTTACACTGGAGAGCAACATTGCTTATTATGTTTATGATGAACTGTATGAATATAAAATGTGTTTATATCTATAAATGTCTATTAAGATACACTAGATTAGAATATATCACACTAGATACAGCTAGTCTAATAAAAGCCCAGTTAATAATGAAATATTTTAAATGCACATATTTAACTGAAATTGATAATTTTTGAACATTTATGGAACACGCTATACAAGTCTACCCTCAATTTGTTTACCCCTCCCCATCCATCCTGTATCCTCCAAATCTCACTAGCTTGTGAGACTCCTAGAGGTTTAGAGTTCCCATAATTGTATTTTCAATTGGTGTCATTACTTGGAAAGGGGCAACAGTCTCTTCATACTTGCATACAGGCAGAGACAGTCTCTTTAACATGGAGCAGCCTGTTTAGTAGAAAATCTGTGTTAGTAAAATTATCACCTTTCAGAAGCCTTAGGGGGAATTTCTGTGTCAGAGCACTGAACCACAGAATGGTGATGAGTTAAAAAGAATGCGGGGCCCTTTTGAAAACTTCTTGATTGAAGTATAAACAAAAAGTCCAAGCCTGTGCTTAGAGCACTTTGCCCCCAAGAGTTAGGTTTTCTCAGCAAATCAAAGAGGATATACAGGAGCTAATGGATAGGCTTATGTGACACTATAAAAATGGGAAAATAAAGGCAGATTTACTAAGCTGGAAGAATGAAGGATTTGATTTGGCAAAAGGTGCCATTTTAGAAAACAGACTGTGTGGGCAAGAAAGGGAAATGAGGGTCTTGGAGACTCAGCTCAATAGCCACAGAGAGGAAATGGAGATATACATACTCTAACCTGCTCTTGAACATGAGACTGTACAAGATGCCTGAAGGCCCTATGACCATCTAAGCTATTTTCGAACAGTAATTACAAATACATACAAATTTGTTAAGTTCAGTATTCTGTAAAGCGAAGTGTACCTGCTTTAAATCATAATGGAATTGCAGAAAATATCCCCATACACAAACATGCACTTACCCATATATAAATATACAAGTAGGTTTATCCAAAAAGTAAAAAAATGCTCAGTTAACAGAACTTATGCTCTCAGGATTCAGTGTGTAGCACTTTGGATAAGTTGTGTTGCCTGAACTCATCCAATCTTAGTACCCTGAGTAGTGGGGTCCTCTTGTCAAAGATAACTACTTAAGAGATTCTGCATGTATTTATTCCTAGTTCAATATAAAATTAGCTCTAACATTACATCTAAAAAGCAAACTCTGTTGACAATTCTTAAGAAATTATCTATGTGGAAATAGTAAAGTTTTTCCCATATTAAATTAGCAAAACCCCATGAACTGACACTGTAAGTCACTAATATCTTCAACAAATTCCCTTTCATTTTAGTAAAAAGAAAACAGGGGTTAAAAGCTCTTTAAATGTAAGTATCTGAAAATTTTTAGATGCCAAGCTTGTCATTTCAGGAAAAAACTGTTGCTGGCTAAAAGGCTATATCCTCTAACCTGTTCTTTGTGGACATTTTCATATACGCATTGGGCAAAGACTGTTTCTTGTTTATCTATTTCCTTTCTAATGTTGAGTCTACTGCATAGTTGGCCCTAAATACACAATTCGTGAATCTTGATTAGCAAGCTACCAAGTGCCCCAGGATAGCATAGGGTAATCAGAGCCTTAATCAGTCTTTCTCCCTCACTCTTCTTTCTAAGTCAACAAATATGCATCATGCCTACCCTCTAAGACCAATAAATTGGAAAGAAGCATTACCGAGGATTTTTTCCAACACAACAATGGTGAGTTTATGTTAGGTAACTTTACCACTGATCGTTGACTATTAAAATTTCCCTCCCAGCCCTGTGTTCTTGGTGTGAATGACCAATTATACTTGTTGGTGATAAGTGATCACTAATGAAAAATCTTGCATGAATCCTTGGGGCCCTGAGCCTTCATACCTGGACTAACTTCTCAAAATTACTACTTCCTACTAAACACTTGTCAGACATTTTAGTTACATTATTAATATATTCATCCACACATGTAGATATTGAACACCATACTAGGCACTCACTATAAACTGGGAATAAAATGGGTTTCATCCCCACTCTGGTGGACATATGAGTCTAGCAAAGAATAGATTATAAAAATAACATTTCATCAAAGTATGATAAATTCCATTCCAGGTCCTTTGGAATACAAAGCTAATTGACACATTCATCTTGGCCACTGGAGGTTGGAGAATGTGCAGAGGCTTCCCAAGATAGGTAATATACAGAAGGATGAAAAGAAAGAGTAAAGGTGGGAGGAAGACTCTTCCAGGCCAAGAGATCTGCATACAGAATGCCCAAAGGGGGAGCCAGGGAGCTCAAATATACTGAAGAAAACCAGTCATGGATAAAGAATGCACAGACAATTAGAAAGGAAGGATAAGACAAGATATAAGTAGACAATGACCAGGTCACAGGGAACCATGAAGGCATCCATAGCAACCAGACTGAACTTTAAGAGAAATATGTAAGCATCAAAGAATTTTAAAGGTATCACATGTCTAGCACATGGACACTTCCCTTTCAGATTTGTTTAATTTCCCTTTCAAAGGTCTCCCTTACACAGACAGCATAGCACTGCTAGTACTGAAGAAATCACATGACTGTTTTTCCATAAAGGGGTTTCACATGTGCTTCACTGCACCCCTTTTGAGAAGACTATTGCAGTCACTGGTTTACAGTAGTAGCTTTGGCTGCATACCCTGAAAGGTTAGCTATAAATGTGTTTTTGAGATAAGCCATCTTCTAATTACACAATCTCTCATCTGGTCCTTGCAACAACCTTTTCTTGTGTTTGGATTCTGCTCTTTGGTTTCCATGCATGAAAAATGTGTATTTATGGTCTATGTCATACGATTTAAAACATACACCATTTCCCTATTTTGATAGTACATTAACATTTTTCTCAATAAAAAGAATACCTTCGCAAGCAGGAAGTAAACCTTAAGCTTCTTATAGATTACTCACTGGTTTTATTTTTCAATGAACACTTGACTTTTAAATAACTTTGAAAGGAATAAAATTTGGCACAGTGTGACTTTTATGTCTAACACATTGAAGCACTCAGATCTTTGTTGAAAGGAAGGAAGGGCTGATATTTAATATGTAAGGAACCAGGTGTGAATATATCAAGAAGTAAATATTAATAAAAATCTTATTATAGTGGTAAAATCTTAAGTGTAGGATAATTTAAGGCCAAACAGACTTTTCTCTAACATTCCTTTAAAACCAAAGCAAAGAAGCCAAATACTGCATGCCAACAGGTTTTACTTCAAGGAGGTGGCAGCTCTTCAAAATTCATTCATTCTTTCATTCATTCTACCATTAGTACATCCTTTATGCCAAACACTAAAAGATAATTAGACCAGAGAAGAATAAATGACACAAAACCTCTGGCTCCATGGAGATCAGAGCCTTACATAGAACACAAAGTTGTAAATGAAATAACCTCACAAAAAAGCAATATGAATAAAACAAGAAACATATATGTAAATACTGAGATAACAAAAAAGGAATTAATAAATGTTGGGTATTATGGATGAGATTAGGGACATCATTCAAGAGGAGGCAGTATGTGTCCTGAGCTTGAAATACACATATAACTTACATGATTGAGAAAGGCAATATAAGATAGAAAAAAATGGGTATATTCCAGGGTTAATGAAGGCAATGAAATTGGAGGTAGGAGATGACCTATGAGAGATTTAGTTAGGTATTAGGGTATATGAGATTACCTCATGTTTGTTAGATGTGTGACCTGTTGATTCAGGGAATGAAAGATTGAATAAATAAAACCATGAGTTATCACTGGACTTTGATCATTGACTAGTTGTGGGAATAGAGGGTGTGGGAAGTTTCTATGGTATCTCATTCCTCTTTATTTACCCTGTCCTTTTTTCCTCCTTCTACATTCTAATTCAGTATCAACATTAACTGATATCATTGTTTTTTTATCACTCAATTATTCACACAATCATATTAATGTTGTATATGAATGATTTATACACCATACTTTTCATTAGTGCTGTAGCAATACCATTTTGCAATACAAATTATTAGAAACATCTGTTAAAGTTCCAGTCTGTCAAAAAATGGATATAATGGCATTATGTTAATTAAAATTATATCCTTCTTGTTAGAAAAAGTTTCAAACAATATTTTCACCAAACATCCAGGGCCACATTTAATTTAAAAGCTCAACTACTGCTCAGCCAAGCTAAAAGCATTTGTAATTATAGCACTACAAACTGTTTTTTCTATTTAGTACATGAGATTATTTTATCTTACTTTTTATTGGTATGCTATACACTCAAATGCTGACGCTCTTGGAAAATATTGTTTATTTTTAGTAATTTGAACAGTTTTAAAAAGTATATTTTAACATCTCATTAGCATACTAATTAAAGTAGTGATTCATTTACTTGGAACAATTAGAACCTTACTCTTGTGATCTAATAGGTTCTGTTCCCATTCAAATATAGTGTCTGTTATTACAGCAAAATATTCAGAAACCCTGCTACATAAAATAACAACCACACTGACAAAACTAGCTACAGTTCATCTTGTCAATGAGGCAAAGGCAATTGGAAAGATAGCTATTTTCTGAATAATAATGAATGGATGAATTGTCATGGGTCCAGTTCTTCTGTGTATGCCACTCTTACTAATTCATTTTGTCAATGACAGCAACTGAATAAAACATAGTTAAATGTTATCCTAGGTCAGTCAGAGTTGCTGAAATGCCCCAACAGATTAAGATAATTATGAGGAGTACAGATTGGAGATAAAGGAATCTGAATACCTCCTCTACTATTGTAGTTTTAATTTCACATATTAAAAAATATATGTGATCATTTATATGTGAGTTATCTGACACCTCAGATACCTGAAAACCTACTCCATTTCATTTGCAAACAGCTACAGATATCATACTCCAAACCGAATACTTGAGTCAGAAAAAAACATTACACTGCTACTTTGTTTTTCAATGTTTTTGTGAAGAACAACATCATTTTAGGTTTGACAAGTGTACTGTAGGTAATGAACAGTAACAGTGGCCTGCTGAGTTATTCTCAGTCCAAAAAAAAGTAAGTAGCATGCCTGTGGTGGTGTTTGCTGTAGTTTGTTGTCAGAAAGATGCACATTTGTTTGAAAAATTAGCACATTCTCTCTTTCTTTTTTAGAAAGATTCTGGTGTTAGCATTTCCATTCCAGTCACTGTAAGCTTCTGAAGTAGGTTTTGCTTTCTTGAAATTAGAAAACCATCCCAAGGGTGGTATAATATACAACTCATATAATCTTGTTTAAATTGTTGTGCAGACAATGACTTCTAAATGACTTGACATTAAAGGAATGGAGGGAAAATATTTTTTCATATTCAGATTCCTTTAATCTGAGAAAGGGAGTGGGTTTTATATATATATATTTATATCTTGGATATGTATATACACACACACACATATGTACATACATATGTATATGTATATATGTATATATCCCCAGTGTTACTTTTTATTGAGGTTAATTTGGCATACATTATTATATTCATTTCAGGTATACAACATAATGATTTGACATTGTGAATTGGTTACCACAATAAGTCTAGTTACCATCTGTTACCTTACAAAGTCAAGATAATATTACTGACAGCATTTTCCATGTTGTACATTATATCCCATAACTCATTTTATAACTACAAGTTTGTACTTCTTAATCCCTTCATCCAGTTTGCCTGCCACCACTTAATTGCCCTCCCCTCTGGTAACAGCGACCTGTTCTTTGTGTCTGTGAGTCTGGCTTCTGCTTTCTTTTGTTTGTTTGTTTGGGTATTTAGAATTCACGTATAAGTGAAGTCATGTGCTGTTTTCTCTGATTTATTTCAATAGGCATAAAACCCTTAATGTCTATGCATGTTGTCACAAATGGCAAGATTTCATTAATTTTTACTGATGAGTAATATTCCATTGTATACATATACCATTTTTTCTTTATCCATTCATCCATCATTGGTCACAGGTTGTTTCCATATCTTGGCAATTGTAAATAATGCTGCAATGAACACAGGGATGCAAGTATCTTTTCAAGTTAGTGTTTCATTTCCTTCAGATAGATACCCAGTAGTAGAATTACTGGATCATATCGTAATCCTATTTTAATACTATTTTCCATAGTGCCTGCACCATTTTACATTCCCACCAATGTGCATGAGGGTTCCCTTTTCCCATATCCTCACCAACACTTATTTCTTGTCTTTTTGATAATAGCCATTCTGACAGATCTAAGATGATATATCATTGTGGGGAAAAATGTTTTTTAAACTAAATTTCTAACTTCTCAAACTTTACAGTAGATTCTCTTCTAACAGTCAGTCTCCTAGAAATTTTTCCTTGAAGACAATGCATTTCAAAGAAATAGTGTCCTTTTTACACACACACACACACAAAGAATTTTTGTCTTTTTGAAGAAGTGGATCATTCAAGGTCTCAGACAAGAAATGTACAAGATCAGATTCTGACATACCACTGTGCTGAAAAAGGAAACTGGTAAAATCTAATGGAGTCATGAAGAAAGGACACAAGAACCAGGATGACCAGCCAGAACTAAGAAAAGATGGGGAATTTAGGCACAAAAAGGAATCATGAGTTCAATTAATAGAAACACTGAATGTATAAAAATCCATGAACTCATGGTGCTACTTAAAAATGTATCTATAGATAAAGAGATAGACAAATACAAAGCTACATAGAGATATAAGGAAAGACAAAATCAAACAACCAAAAGAAAAATAAAATTTCTGGTTTTGGTTGGTAGCTGGAGCACTGACCCTTTACTATAAAAATTGGTAGTTAAAGGGAGAAAATTAAAGTTCAGAGTGTTATGAACAGATTTGTGCCCCTTTAAAATTCATATGTTGGAGCCTTAGTACCTTAGAATAATACTGCATTTGGAGATAGGGCCTTTAAAGAGGTGATGAAAGTTAAATAAGATCATAAGGGTGGGGCTTTAAGACAATGTGGCTGATGTTCTTACAAGAAGAGGAAGAGAAACCAGGGATTCTTGGATTCAGGAGCATAGAGAAAAGGCCATCTGAGGACACAGTGAGTCATCTGCAGTCCAAGGAGAGGCCTCTGGAGAAACCAAAACCTGCTGACATCCTGACCTTAGGCTTTCAGCTGCCAGAACTGTGACAAATACATTTCCATTTTGAAGTCATCCAGTCTGTGGTAATTTGTTACGGCAGCCCTAGCCAACTAATGCACAGGGTAACTATGTAACTCCTTGTTCAGGGCAAATTTTTCTTTACAGTGTGATTCCAGATAAGTTGTAAAAGAAACAATGCAATTAGAAAGTTAGCAATATTTTGCAATTCCAAATGAAGTAAATGATTCAGGCAGTGGCCATCAATGGATACTAAAATCATATCAGGAAAAGCTGATGGGGAAACCCACAATACGGTAACCTGGTTGCAGTCACCTGGATTCTGAACCTATCCCCATCACTAAATGGAACAAGTGAGCAGTATTATGTGTGACCTGATGCAACGCAACATTAAGTACCCTACATCAGCTTTGAAATACTTTTTGTCAAGAAGATAAACTTAAATTGAATCAAGACTTTTGATTTAATTTCCAGTTCTCCGGAAATATACTGGATCTGGATGCATATTCAATAACACAGTGAGGAAGCGGTCAGACAAGTTCAGAATGTAGGATATTGTACCCTTCAATGGTTTGGTTTCTTTAATAAGTTTATGATGGGGAGGGGAGGGTAGTTCTTTGCATATCCCTTGGATTCTGGAAAAAAATAGGTGAAATTTAAATAAGTATTTGTTGAGTTAGGAATATTAGACCGATAAGTAATTTCTTCATTTGGTCATGGTTATATAGGGGAAAGGGAGTGGTGGCTACTTTGCAATTCTTTGTATGAGTTTTTCAATGTTTCAATTACTCTCAAATTATTTCAAATTTCAAAAAAAAATAGGGACACAACAAATGCAAATGTACATAGTGCATTTGGTTCTTGATTTGAACACATCTACCGTAAGAGTACTTTTCAAGACAATCTGGGAAATTCAGATATTAATTCAGTATTAGATATATGAATTGTGTAGGCATGATAAATGTATTATTGTCATAGAACAACTCCTTATTTAAAAAAAATACATAAGTGTTTGGTGATTAATGTCATTAATGCCAACTATTTGACTTTCAGTGACTGTAATGGGGTAAGTGGAGTGGACCTGACGGAGTGGGGAGTTTAGTAACCATAATGTTGCACATGTAACTGTAGATTAATGATACCAAAATAAAAATAAATGAATTAAAATTAAAAAAATTCTACAGGAAGAAAAAGGACAATTAAGCATTGGCAATTTTTCACTGATACTGGTTGACCCGTGGATGGGCATATAGAAGTTCATTATAACATCCTTTCCATATTTGTGTTCATTTGTGAACAATAAAAAAGCTGCTAAAAAAGTTTATATTCCATAACTTTCTCTTGGCTATGCAACTACAGCAGAGTTTGGGCCCATTCTCAAGGTCTGCCCACATTGTTTACTTACTCTGTTGTTGAGAACAACTGCTTCATGACCTTGCTGTTGTGAGGGCTGCCTGGCAACCTCTGTGCCCACTCTAAAGCCTGCAGAAGGATTCCACATGACAAAGAAAGGCTTTTACAGCTAAAGGTCAAGTACTGTGGGGTTTCTATTAGATTCAGCATGCTACTGGATTCTAACAAAACAAAATGTCAAACATACCAGTCATGTTTCGCCCACAATTAGGATTCTCAGAAGTCTGAAAATTACATCATGGAATCACAGAGTAATTAAAGAAATGTAGTTTCTTAAACATCTATAGACTTATTATTTAAAAAAGAAAAACACTCAACTGTAAGTGCTCGATGGCATCATAGCAATGTGGTCAAAAGCAGGAGTGAGCCACACACTCACAAGCGTATGGCTTTCCTCAGCCTCTCTCTACGCTTCAGTTTCGGCATCTGATAAATGAGAGTAACAGCAGCACTTGGAATTGTGGGGAATCACTGAGAAAACACACACGCAAGACTTAGCAAAATGTCTGATGCAAAATGTCTGCTAAATAAACCAATAACGATGGTACATCAATTCTGTTCTCCAGATGGAAAAGTAGATGTTCCCTTTGGAACAATGCTAGTCATATGATAGGATACAGACAGCTCATTTATGTCAACTTCACATAATAATCTAGTTTCCCTCACAAGCCATTTCTGTGGAAAAATACCTTCAAAGTTAACTTGAGTCCCATGATTCGGGAGGATGACTGAGGTTGAGCCCGGCTGTATCATTCCCTATGACCGAGGGAGCCCAGAGTCCTGCCTGGTAGGATAAAAGCACAGTCCATTTCCTGGTATCTGGTGTCTTAGTCAGCTCGGGCTGCCACAACAAAATACCGCATACCGGATGGCTTACAGCGGAACTTACTTTCTCACAGTTCTGGAATCTAGAAGTCCTAGATCAAGGTGCCACCTGATTCAGTTCCTGGGAGAGCTCTCTATCTGGCTTGCAGACAGCTACCTTCGCAATCAGGCCTCACATGGCCTTTCCTCTTGGTGCACATGGGGAAAGAGAAAGAGAAAGAGACGTACCTGTCTCTCTTCCTCTTCTTATGAAAACCAATCTTACTGGATCAGGGCTCCATCTAACCTTAATTTCCTCCTAAAAGCCCTAACTCCGAGTAGCACTGGGGGTTAGGGCTTCAGCAAATGAATTTGGGGAAGAGAGGTGGACACAGCACAATTCAACCCACAGCATATGTCAAGGGAATATTTGTTCTAACTCTTCTTCCACCAGGAGCAGGGATGGGGGAAAACATCTCCTAATGGTCAGTGTAGCTCACTATTTTAATACAAGATCATGGAGAAAGAGACAATTGTATCAAAACTGTTATTTCAGTTTTTAACAGACATATGAAATAAGGGACTTTCTTAGTTGATGAATAAATATGACTTTGGTTGACCAAGTTTTTACCTCTCATGAATTTTCTTGTTGCCCACCTTTTGAATCTCAATGGGGTGAATGTAAAACTTCTTTGAGGTGTGGGTTGTGTACAATGTATAAAAAGAAACGGTCAGTAAAACAAAGGGTAAATTAAGAGAATAGTACGAAATTAAAGGGGAAAAGATTTAGTAATTAGGAAGCATTTTCCAACAAGGAAATCTATTAGAGTAGGGAAAGTTCTCCTGTGGGAAGTATAGAAGTCTTATGACCAAGTCATTTCAAACAGACTAGACAAAATAATCAAAAATGGCATTAAGAGAACTGTCCCTCAAGAGAAAGACAGGGGTAGGAGGTTGATTAGATAATCTAATAGAGCTGTCTAATCTTTAATTTTCATGATTCTAAAATCCTATGAGATTTTTAGACAGTTTGATCACCCAATAGAGATATTTTAATTTCATTTTTTATTACATATCTAATAGGCAAACAGCAGTGATCACACAAGCTGGGCCTGGCTTGCTCTTTGGGGCTTAGATTCTTGGCACAGTCAATTCCAACATAAACCTACATGAAACCAATAATTACTAAGAAATCCCTGTGCAGAGTTTCCATCAGACATCACAGGCTCATACCAGCACTGTTAATGTAGAATTATTGAAATTTAAATCAGAAGTGTTTATCCAACACTGCAAGGAGATAAAGTGATTTGAGACTGCTTATCATGATTAAGGCTGCAGATTGCAGGTTATGATTAGAACAAAAAAAGGAATATGAAATTAATGGGAAGAAAACCAAACATAGGTTCTTGTTATCAGGGGGGATGATAAAGACTGGGTCCTGAAGGCAATTCATGTGCTAAAAAGGTCGTGGCGTTCTCTTGTTTCCTCACATTAACCACTTTTATAACTGAAAAATTGCATGTATATGACATAATGCCTCAGGGCCAAATAACTTGCCAGCAGAACAAAAGTCCTGAGCTGTTTAAAATCCAAAAGATTATCTTTTAGATATGTAACTATTATACTAATAATAGGCTAAAGTGAAGAACAAAGAGAAATTGCAATAAGAGTAAAAGGGCTGACCCTGAACTACACTTTAAATCCACATTTCAGAAAATTTCTAGAGAATTGATCACACTTAGATGAAATACATCACCCAGGGAAATTCGTTTTTTTCGAAGGAGTATAAACAAAAACTTTAATGGTAAAAGTAATTTACTATGACATTTGCTGATGTACTCAGAATTTTCTATTACTTTATAACAGAAAGTTATAAAGAATACTGCTGATAAGTCTACCAATACATAATTACTTACATTTATTAAACAGCATGTGCATAACTTATGATAGTCGATTGTTAATGTTTTTATGTTTTCAACAGTTCATATATCTTTAATAATATTTATGGATGTTGGCTTTTATTTCCAGCTAGACAATGATTTCCTTCAGCTTCAGGACTTAGATACTACACTGTGTACATATATATATATATATACATACATATAGCAGGAACTCTGAATATGTGCCATATGAAGGGAAAAATTAAAAACAAGTCAAAATCAAAAACAAACTATAATTTTATTTTCTTTTTTAATCAGTGACAATTATACTATAGTATGAAAACTATTTTTAAAAATGTTCTTTTTAAAGACTTTGATCAAGTCCCAGCAATCAATATTCCCTTTCACACAGCATTCTCTATAGCAAATTTTACTCATTTTTTATGGCTACTTTTAGGAGGGATTTTGTTTGTTTGATTATGTTAGCTAATTTGCCCCCTTGTATTTAAGATATTCTGATTTTTTTTCTTATAAAGGATTCCTTCCTTGTTTCAATTATAAATAATTTTGAGCATCTACTATATGCCAGGCAAAGGAACACCCTCAGGAAATTAATATGAGAGACAAAAAATAAACAAATAATTGAATTAACATCATGTAAGGGAGTGATAAGTACTCCGATGAATAATAAAGTTGTGTGATGTGGAATGCATTCACATACTGGGTATCATGAAACACCTTCCTGCAGATGTGTAGATAAACTGAACAAAGGAAGCTGTGAAAATATCTGGCAGAACAGGGTTTCAGCAAAAGGACAGTAAATGCAAAGGCCCTGGGATGGGTACAAACTTGTCAAGTATGAGCAACAGTAAGGAGTCTAGGGTGACTGAAGAGTGGAGGTGAGGCAATGAATATTAAGACTTGAGACAGGGAGTCTGATTACGTAGGACTTGTAGATTAAAGGAAGGAGATACAGGGTATAAGGAAGACAGGAAGGTGATTTCTCCCTAGCCAAAATTATCGAGCACTTCATATATGCCTATGCATAAGTACATTATTTATAAGGTCAGTACAGGGTTGACTCACACATTTTTCATCTATTCAGCATTGATTCTTTCTGGTGAGTACAGGCATGTGTAATAAAGCTATAAATAAATTCCAAAGGACACTGTTGAAAGCTCACCATACAATCAATATTAATGTCTACTATAGTTTTAAAAAGAGAAAAGAGGGGGTAAATAAAGAAATGAATAAAATATAGCAGAACCTGTTTGCTATTACCAATTACTAATATGGACTTTGGAACAGAATTAGCTGTTGAGATTTTTAAAAATTCCTTGGTATTCCATATAGCAGAATTAATAACCATGTATGTTTGGGACTGAGTTAAATTCAAATCGTATATTGAAGAAGTTAAGGAGAACCTCTTCCGTAAGGAGAAAAAAAAAGATACAGGAAAAATAACATATAGAAATCTGGCTTTAAAGGGGATGTTTATATTGAATAGAAGTAAAACAAATTAGGCATCTCTACTTGCCTATCCACCTTACTCTTCTGGGCAAGAGCTACTCCTGCACATTCCACACATGTCATAAATCCACAAGCCTCACTTTTGAGTAAGTTGCAGTGTCGGCTTTCACTGTCTTACCTATTTATGGCTGTGATCTTTTCCAGAATTGCTTTCTGGCTCTAAAAGCATTTTGCTAAATTGCCTATCTTACAATGAATCCTTTTGTTACCACTTTATTCTTAGGTTTTAACAAAGATCTTAAAATGTTCCTGGGTAGCTACCTTTTACAGTAATCTGGTTCATAATCGCTGATTATCAGTTTTCATCTGAAAGCCTTGGAAGGCATTTCTACTGAGATAATTATAAAAGAAGAAAATTGAAAAGCGAGCAAAAATAAATTTGATCAACCTACTATTGAAGGGTTTCCTCCCTTAACATACTTTATTTTTATATTCCACAAATTCACTGTGACTTATAGTATTATTATACCTATATGTTGTAATAGGCACTATATATTTGAAAGCTTTGCTAGTAATTCATAGAACTACATTTGTCCCTTGGGAATGGAGCTATGTCACTTTATGTTAAAAGTCACACAATTAAGTACAAAGCAAGAGAACTCACTAAATTTAGTTTAAAAAGGAAAGCAACATCATTTAATAAAATGTGTATTAGGCAATAACCTAGGCAGAATTTTGAGGAATTAGTGACAGGGTACGAGAGAATTCTATGCAGCTAGAATCTGTGACATGGGTTAAAGAGAAATGTAGTAATTTCCGAGTAAGTGGCAAATGTGCAGACAGAACAACCAGTTAAATAGTACATACATTTTTAAAAGATACAAGTTTTGACTGTTTATCTGCGGCATGTAAACTCAATTTTGGAACATAATATTATAGGGACAATGCATTTATGTTCTTTCTATGTGAGGAAGGTGCCAGCTGACACCATCAGAGTTTTAAAACATCAGCTCTCCCCTACTCTTAACATCTTGTCCTCAGACTGAAAGCTGAGTTTACAAGATCAATAATGAGAGTTATCTATTTCAGTATCTACTGTGAAATTTGATTCAGCTCACTGGAGGATATCCACATCAAATACATGTTATTTCATATTTTGACCAGCACATAATCAAACTGATCCCAAACAATAACAAACTTGTCTTGAACAGTGGCAAGGTAACAAATCTATCTAAACCTATGCTCTATCAGAATTTGTTCGAGTAGGCAAAAAATATGTAAGAAACAGGAAAAAAAAATGAATTAAGACTTTGGGTCCTGGTAGAAGTAAATCTTGCCAAAAAGAAATGTGATATCAGGCAATGGAAAGGGGACCTTGATCCATGATTCCACATACCACGAAAGGCCAATTTGGGAAGCAAATGGAGGAGAACTCAGAGGACCATGGATAACATGCTCTTATCTGGGAGAGGCTGTGGGCAGTGGGCTCCTATCAGCGTCTCTTCACGTAGAGGCTTCAGAGGGCTTCCTGTAGTTTGCAACAGGAAGACTAGTGTGCCAGGCAGAAAGTAGGGCAGAGCTGCAAGCTGGTTACTAATGAGGGCAAGCAGCCTGGGGAAAAATAAAAGGATGGGACTGTCCTCACTGACTACTAAATAAATGAAAGAAACTCTTTAGCCATCCAGCACAGTGCTTAGAAGTGTGAGTTCCAGCTACTCCTAGCTGTGTAACCTTGGTTAATAAGTTAACATCAAGTCTCACTAACATCAATTCCTGCATCTGAAAAATGGCAATGATAATAATAATACTTACCTTGTGGAAACTGCCTGGACAAGTGAAGACACTGAATGTAAAGCATCAACATATACAGGAATATTGTGGGCTTGGTTCAAGACCACCTCAATAAAGGGAATATGGCAATACAGTCACACAAGTGAATTTTTTTGGTTTCCTAGTGCATATGTTAGTTTTGCTGACACTATAACCTGTTCAGTGTGTTTCACATTATGTCTTTAAAAATGTACATATCTAAATTAAAAGATACTTCATTGCTAAAAATTGCTAACCATCATCCAAGCTCTAAGCAAGTTGTAAAGTAGACTTTTGCTAGTGGAGGGCCTTCCCTCCATATTAATGGGTGCCGACCGATCAGATTTGTGGCTGAAGGTTGGGGATGGGGATGGAAATTCCTTAAAAGAAAACAACAATGAAGTTTGCCACATCAGTTGATTCCTCCATTCACAAATAATTTCTCTGTTGCCCGGAATGCTATCTGATAGCATTTTAACCGAAGTACTATGTCTCTCAAAACTGGAGTCACCTTTCTCAGACCCTGCTGCTACTTCATCAGCTAAGTGGAGGTAATGTTGTAAATCCTTGGTTGTCATTTCAACAGTCTTCATGGCATCTTCATCAGGTGCACATTCTGTCTCAGGAGACCACTTTCTTTGCTCATCCCGAAGACGTGACCCCTCACCTGCTGAAATTTTCTCATGAGATGGCAGCAATTCAGTCACATCTTCAGGCTCTGCTTCTAGTTCTAATTTTCTTACTGTTTTCACCACATCTGTAGATACTTCCTCCACTGAAGTCTTAAACTGCTGAAAGACATCCATGAGAGCTGGAATCAGCTTCTTCCAGACTCCTGTGAAGGTTGATATTCTGACCTCTTCCCATGAATCACAAATGTCCTTAATGGCACGTAGCATGGTAGATCCTTTCCAGAAGATTTTCATCTTACTTTGCTTAGATTCATTAGAGGAATCACACTCTATGGCAGCTATAGGCTTATGAAATGTCTTTCTTCAGTAATAAGACTTGAAAGTTGAAATTCCTCCTTGATCCATGGGCCGCAGAATGGATGTTTTAGTAGTAGGCATGAAAATATTAGTCTCCTTGTACATCTCCATCAGAGCTCTTAGGTGACCAGGTGCATTGTCAATGAGCAGCAATATTTTGAAAGGAACCTTTTTCTTAGCAGTAGTTCTCAACAGCAGGTTTAAAATATTCAGTATACCATGTTCTAAACAGATCTGCTATTGTTCAGGCTTTATCTCATTTATAGAGACAGGCAGAGTAGACTTAGCATAATTCTTAAGGGCCCTCAAATTCTCAGAAAAATGTTAAAGTCACCAGCTGCATTTATCCCCTAAGAAGATAGCCTGTCCCTTGAAGCCAGGCACTGACTTCTCTATAGTATTTCCAGTAGAAAGATGTTTCATCTACACTGAAAATCTGTTTAGTATAACCATCTTCATTAATGATCTGAACTAGAACTTTTGGATAATTTGCTGCAGCTTCCCCAATCAGCACTTGCTCCTTCACCTTGCACTTATACTTTGATATTATAGAGACAGCTTCTCATGAACTTGCCTCTATCAGCTCCCAGCCTTTCTTTAGAAAACTCATAGAATTGAATTTTCATAGATTTGAAGAAAGTTAGGGCCTTGATCTGGATTAGCCTTTGGCTTAAGGGAATGTTGTGGTTGGGTTGATCTTTTTAAACTATTAAGCTTTCTCTGTATCAGCTATAAGGCTGTTTTGCTTTCTTATTATTCATATGTTACTGGAATAGTGCTTTTAATTTCCTTTAAGAACTTATCCTTTGCATTCACTTGGCTGTTTGGTGCAAGAGGCCTAGCTTTCCACCTATCTCAGCTTTCAATATGCTTTCCTCACTAAACTTAATCCTTTCCAGCTTTTTATTTCAAGTGAGGGATGTGGGATTCTTTCTTTCACTTGAGCACTTAGAGGCCATGTTAGGGTTATTAATTGGCCTGATTTCAATATTGTCTCAGGGAGTAGGGAACGCTAAGGAGAGGGAGAGAGATGGGTGTTGTTGGGCTGGCTGGTGGAGTAGTCAGAATACACACAACATTTATTGATGAAATTCAGCCTCTTACATGGGGACAGTGTGTAATGCCTCAAAGCGATTACAGTAGTAACATCAAGGTCACCGATTACTGATCACCATAACAAAATACTAATAAAAAAGTTCGAAGTGTTTTAAGAATTACTAACGTGTGACATAGAGACATGAAGTGAGAAAATGCTCTTAGAAAAATGACACCGATAGATTTGTTCGACACAGGGTACCACAGACTTCCCATCTGTGAAACACACGGTCTTGGGAAGCACAATAAAGAGGTACGTCTGTATGAGACACACAGGGAGTGCTCAATGCATATTGGTTAGGATTATTATTAATATCCATCATGAAGATTTTATTGCTCTTTGGCCAGCTCTACTCACTGGCTATTATAAACAAGCTATCTTAATGTCTCCTCGCTGCGTTAGGAGAGAACCATGAAAAACTAAAACAAACTTTTGTAGAGCTCACATCAACTCCCCAAATTGTACTGGGTTTGTAGGAATGAGGAAGAAGCAAGATCCCTAGATAATAGTAAAATAAATAAATAAATAAATAAAAGATTCTTTAGTTTGAAAAAAGGGACTCTCCTGAAGTCTCAGAATCTGTCTTACCATGAAGTCAATGTCCTACCAGAAATATAAAACAACTTTAGAAAGGTTCTAATTTGTCTACACAACAGAACTGAAAAGATACCACAGCTTTCACAGAATAGTCATGATATACTAGGAAAGCTTAAACAGAGATATTTTCCAAAATTGCTTTAAAATTAAATATATATGTTTGTTAAAAATTTTTCCTTGTTCTTCTATTCAACCAACAGGATATATTCTGTGTCCCACACCCTATGACAAGGCAGTTGGTCAAAATTTCCTTGCTTATATAAGTACCTGTTTGATTCTACTGGGCTTTTTGGTTAGAAATGTATTAATAATTCTGAGCAAAGTTCTACCCTTTTAATACTGATTTCTTTCATCCAGGACAATGGTATTCACATTTTCTTTTGTATAATAACCAGTTAATAAACATTTATCAAATGAATAAATAAATGCCACCAATGTCCTTTAAAAGAGGCCCTAAACATTTCCAAGTTTATTGCAAGGTATTTTGTATTTTTGATAAATTAATCTTTTTTCTTCTTATAGAATTTTCTATTTTATTGTCATTATTTAATAGGAAAGGATCGGAGTGAAACTTTTTCCTTCGCCCAACATTTGATACCTGGGGAACAACCTGACACCCCAAGGAGTATTTAAGTGTTGTTTTATTTTAAAGAGAACGTCAAGCAACAGGGGCCAGGCCCTTCCTCCAGGCTTATTCAGTGTGGTAGAACAGGATAAGATAGCACCAGTCTCTGGTGCACAGCTCACATTCTTCTTGTTCAATTCCACTTCACTAATATTGCTGGAAAACACCCTAAAGTTGCTTAATACCTGGACATTTCTGAAGACTAAAGCCTTGCTGAAGCAACTCAGGGTGACAGGACAAGAAGGGATAAGTGGTGCGGTGAGGTGGAGACTTACCGTTAGCTGACAGAGTCCACAGCGAGACAATGCTGCCACTCTACAAGGAAGTGACTGGCTTTGAAATAAAGCTGAAAACTCCCCCAAACACTCTTATCTCTCATGAGGAAGCCACTTCATTGGCAGAGGCTCCAAAAGTATATGGAACCAATTTAGAGTCACTACCCTTTAATCCCTATCATATTTAACACAACCTGCCATTTACCACCTCCCACATCTTCTCTCTCTTTTGACCATGTATTCCAGAAGACTTAGAAGGAATGAAGGACATGTACCCAAACCACACTTCTTCCCCACAAGGCTTAATGATTAGATCATGGCCTCTTGCCTCACAGGTGCCTCACCTGAACCCAAGTGTCAACCAGACTATGGCTGGGTTTAAATGAGTTATTATTTATAGTGTGCATGGAGTAATGCTTGGTACATATTAAGTATACAACAAATGTAATAATACATAAAAGTGGAGAACGTTATCTAGGCTTTATCCCACACAGGAAGAGACCTGGTCACCCTATTTTCCCTCTGGACAAGAGAATGCAGGAGACCCCACAACAATATGCTCTGAAATAACCTTTATGTGGAATAGCAAAAGAACCACCCAAGAGCAGTGGCAAATAAAATGTCTTTATTCTTACAAAGTTTTATAAGAGTCTGAGACCAAAGCACTTGCTAGGAAAGAGAGGTTTTATGAACTTAGGTCTCAGTCTTTACTTATTACAGCTTCTTTTTACTGGTCTAATAAATAGGTTGGCCACACTAAAGTTGGCCACATCATAATAAATATTTAAATTATATTTCCATCTAGTTAATTTTGGTTTAATTCTTAGTTTTTATTCATCCATACTTTGATTCAGTATACTTTTGAATACTTTTCAAATAATAAACCAACTCTTATACTACCACTTACTGGATTTTTAAAAAATAAGAATGTATTTGAAATGTCAGGATTAAGATATGCTGAATCTGTTCCTGTTTTTTGCTTGAACAAACTATTCTTATGATAGTATAATTCTGAGAACATGATCTCTTAATTTCGTGTACTGCTTTAATAATTGACCCTTGTGGTATCCTATCTAGTAAGATATGTTTTTGATGTGCTCTTGTCTTGACTGTTCTTCTTACTCCTTGACCTTAATGTAGAGAACAAGTCTTAATCATCTTTAAAACCGTATTTACTGTCCTGCACATAAGAACATATTATCCGCAAACAAAGACAATTTCCTTCTTCCTTTCCAATAAGGATGACTGCTATTTCATTATCTTGCCTGATTACTGTGGCTAAGACTCCCAGTATTATGTTGAATAGAAGTGGTGACCCCAGAATGCTCCATATATATGGTACTGAACTAAACTGTAGAAAAATTAAAATAAAATAAATATGTGTATTCATGAATGTTTATCCAGATATACATATATAATTTTCAGTGATATGTAACCTCATATACAGTATGTTAAGTAAGGTTATTTTTAAAAAAGATTCATACAAAGGTATGAAACTTAAATAAATAAGGTATGCAATGCTGGTTCTTTGAATATTGGTAAAAATAAAATATCATTATGGATAAGGCACTACAAAGTAGGTGATGGCTCTTTAGGTTTCAGTTTAAAGTTCATAAACAGACACAACTGATCTTTCTGCTTCTGATGGAAAACTGATGAATAAAGTAAAAATATCAATCGAAAGCTTTGTGTGGAAGACGATGCTGAAACAAAAACCTAACTAAATACTCTTCGTCAATCCAACATTACTTATCCTCAGCCTTGTATGAGCAATTCTGATAATTACTTTTGTAGACAATTCACTTTGCCTCTCAGTTTGGTAATAAACCTGATTATCTTGTGTCATTAGCTCACTCTCTAGCCTAGTCATTTTCACAGCACTGTTACAGGAGAGATCATTCCTTGCTCTTCCTAATTTTTTGCCTATTGAAATAAAGTTCTAATTTCTCAGAGGCATTGGGGAAGTCCCTCTCATTGGCCTTACTCATCTGAGTGGTTAGATCAGGAGAAAGAACTGGGCAATTTATAAGAGTTGCAGATTTTCTTTCTGCTATCCCTCTTCTGTTTTGTGCTAAGGTGCCCACCCCTGGACGGGGCTTCCTGCAGTGTCTGGGGCTGCTTGTAAGTAGGGAAATAAGCTGCGGGGAGGAGAGAATGAGGCTGTTGCTATTCCAGTCTGATGAGCCAACCCCCTGCCACATCACTGTGGCCATAAAACTAAATAGCTTCATGTTTTCAGCTTTCCAGGTCATCCACCCATTTACCATCTGACAAGGATACACCTGTTGTCACAAAAGCCACCTGACAATGGGCCAATGGTCAAGGTATTCAAAGACATTTCATGCCACTTTTCATCCTTAAATGCTGGTGTTACTAAGCAATGACGTGGTCTTCAAAACATACACGGAAAAAATTTCTGACTCTTTCCCCTCACATTCTCTTGTTCCCCACACCTTAGTAAAGGCAGTTTGACCACTAACTATGGCGATTCCCCAAAATGGTTCACCTTTTCTTGGCCCTCTCCTGGCTAATGGTCAGGATCACAGGATTAAGGAAGTATAGTGACCTATTTTGAAAATCTGAGATTCCATTCTACATTCCTGGCCCTGCTGCTGCTTTTTCCCCCCAACAACAGCCTCAGGTCAGCCTGGCAGGTAGTCTCTGGGTGGTGGCCTGATCAAAACATTGCCTATGGTATTCAAACTTAATTCTTGTTCAGGTACATGAATTATCTTGTTGAGATGATACAGAATAATGATGTTAATTACTAAGTTGGGTACACTGATCCCTAAGTCTATGCCAGACCCCCATGAGGCAAGGTAGGGGTATATAATGCATCTCAATAAATTTCCTTAAGATGTCCTTATCCTTCTTGCATCTGTCATTCTAGATGAAAAGTCTGTGTGCACGGAGATGATGATTAGAGAAAAGGTCAATTTATACCTACTGGAAAAACATACCGATTTTTTTAGGAGTACAGGGAGAGCAATGATTCCAACATCTAGGGAGGGAATACCTTAGAAGCCAGGAGGTACAGACCAGGGAGGGACATTAATGATCTTTTGTCTTTCAGAGCCATCCGGGAGCCTTCTTTATAAAGAAAAACACCTGGTGCAACTTTCCAAGGTGCAAGAATAGCAAGGTGCTTGCATTTAAATGACCCCTAGATCTGCCATCTACCATCAAGACAGGGCAGTGACCATGACCTAACATGCCTACAGTCTCTAACTTTACCAAGACATCATCCAGAAACATTAGAGAGTGGTTCCAGCTCCTGCAGCTCTCACACAAAATGCCTGTCCCCACCTCTAAAGGTCTCCCCACCCCATCCTCATCTCTATCAGTGGGTCATTCTGTGGGATAAATGAATGCCACTGGCAGATGGTATTGAAAAATACTATGGGTCAGACTGACTGCCTCATATAATCCATCCAGAAACATAGGTTGGGGAAACTAAGATTTACCATGTGGGCAGGGGGCCTGTGTCTTCTAACTGACATAGGCAATACTTGGAGAGAAAAATGGTCACAATGAACACATTCCTTCCAAGGGCACCATGTGCGCCTCTGAGTCTGTACTACTTTCGTAGAAGCCAGACATTAACCTGGCTGGACGTGCTGTAACTTGTACTAAGGAGTGGCCAAGAGGCCTTCAAGTGTTTGAGGAAACATCACCAGTAGCTCTCACTCTCTGGAATGGGGTTCCCCTAGGGATTTGGGGAGCTCCCAGGAGGGATAAATGACTCACTGTACATGTACTTGTTGAATGTTATACTTTCAATGGGAGCCATCCAATTAGAAAAAGGTGGTAACATGTGTCCCTGACTTTAGGTGAAGCTATCTATGATACCATTTCAGACACAAATATTTAGGTTAGTCTTGACTCACTGGCCAGGGCTGATGTGGAAGATAGTATTGTCCTATACATCCCCCTTTTGGATCAAGGTGGAATCCTCACAGTCACTAACACATTGCCGTACCTGCCCTAATTCCTCTGAAAAAGTGGAAAAGTCAATGTAGACACTTCAAGAGAATGTTATGTCTGGGACCCTGGGAGTCATGGTTGAGGTCGATACCTGCAGGTTGGCTCCATTCTGCTGCTTCGAGTATTGTGGATAAAGCTTTAATTAAATGTTGCATTAGACAAATTGTGCTGATATAGGTCTAGTCTCTACTGATAAGATTATTCAGAGTAGTCCACAAAATGGCACACTCATGTGAAAATCAGCTAAGGAGGTATAGGGCTAAGGGGTGGTTTTTTGAGGACATGCAGTCAGCCAGGACTCTGAGCATCCTTGAATGTTCTTGCCAAGTATGCAAACCACAAAGCTTATCTGTCTCCTGGTAGTGAGCGGTTTTTCTAGCTAGTCACATAAGCAATTAAGTGGGCCAAGTACACCAGAGTGTGACAACCATGTAACTACTTGCTTTCCTCTGGAAGGGGGATTTGCTTCTTTGCCATTTGCTATATTTTCTGCTTGGTCAAAAATTGCTTGGCCCTGGGTTCCTCAGCCATGAAACAAACTCACTGTGTGTTCAGCATCTGTCTGGCCCCCTGGGTGGCCCCAGTGGAACTTGGGAAGCAAGAAGACAAATATGCTGATGCTCATGCATTTGCTGTGCTATGAGTAATAACATTCTTTGTCTCTGACCCAGTAGACATGTGACTTCTGCTAGTATGCACATAAGGTGGCTGGCTGGCCTGCTGGCTTACAAGTAGGGTAAAATAAAATCTCAGAACCCTCACAGTTCTTGAGAGAAACAACGTGCACTTTGAATGAGATATAACTGTATTCTATTTAAGCATCTCTTAGTCATCTTCCAAAAAAGCTTTACTATACCCTTATAATTAATAAAAGACCCACTAGCTGCAAGTAGCTAAACTAGGATCTGACCTATGCAAAATGGATACAGAACATGTTTATAATTACTCCCCTATACTCTATGCATGTTGATGTAGTTTCAAATCATTGGAAGTTTTTGCATTTTTGTTGTAAGTTTGCCATTTCTATTTTACGTAATTCTGTTTAGAACTCATTAAACATCAAAGTTTTTAAAATCTCATTTTCTAAATTGTAATAACTTTACATTTAATGAATCTGATCATCATTCTCTTTAACTTGTGTATGATACACAAACTTTTTTAAACAAACTATTGTGATGTGCACATGTTTAAGGTCATAATCTATGATTTAAATATAACAAACTGTTAACAGGAGGTTGGTTCAATAGCCCTTTAACTGAAAAGTTCCAGAAATTTAGATGCCAAGAGTTTACAAAGTAAAACTATAATCTTTTAGTTATGTTGTTACGATTTGGAATTCATAGAATGTGCTCACTTTGAAACTCTCTGTACCACCATTTACTAATCAACCAAGAAAAGACAAATTTAAAATCATTTCAACGTGTTACTGAAATGTTCTCTGAAACAGAAAAGGAAAAAAAAAGACTTATGGACACCCTGTTTATGTGTGCAAAATAAGTTACTTCACAAGACTTCTGCTTCATCTTACCCCAACGTTGTTCTCACCCTTCTTAAGTTTCTGTCCTATCCAGACACTTAGGCCATTTCAGCAAAGGAGCTACCCCAGGTTGATGGCACCAGGCCATGAACACAAAACAGCTATCCTGCCCCAAATTCCCATCATTTCCTTTTAGCCTTCTCTTTAGTCTGTTCAGTCAGAGTGAATGCATATCCACTCCTATTTTAAAAAATCTTTTACTAGTTACTAAATCCGCCTCCCTAGTACACACACCTGTATATAGGCTATGACTTGTGACTTACACACATATTCTAATTGTGGAATGGACTTCTTAGGAAAATTGTTCATTCTCAGGAATCCATTTGTTAGCCCTTCAAAGTACTCAGAAATCCCCTTTAGGATTGTATAAATCTTTGTCTGTCTCTTTATTTCCTTCCGATTATACTTGCTTTTCACCAACTTTAAAGACAATTTTAAATTAGATTTCTTATCCTCATCTTCTAGAATTTCATTTGGAAATTGACTTTTGGAACATAATCCACTTATAACATGGGGATGTCCTAGAATATTTTATTATAATATAGGAAAATATAAATGACATAAAAATGGAAAATTGGTAATGCAAATATTTTGTATTATAGTCTATTATAGCTAATATTTAGAAAAAGTTAGAAACATTAGCAAGCATTCATCCAATTGGGAATATGGCTTTGAGTCAAACTGACTGAGGTTTCAACCTCAACACCATTATTTTTTAGGATGGGAATATGGATAAATTCCTTAACTCCCTCTGTCTTGGTTATACATAAATAAAGTGTGGAGAGCACCTACTGTACAGGGTTGGATGCTATATACATGGCATGTTGCACGGTACCTGGTGCTGACTTGTCACTATGGGTGGAGTAGATCTGAGCTATTATTACCTGATGAGAAATTTACCAGGAAATTTATCACGAAAATATGGTAGAATATGATTTCTTCTCCATAATGTTCATTTGACTCCTTCTCCACAGTACCACAATGCGAAATACCTGCTAAACAATCAGGAAATACAGAATTTTTGCAAATATGGACAATGGAGGAGAATGAAGACTATGTGACTGACATGCAAAGCAAGTGACACTATATCAGAAATTTAGCTCTACAATAAATTTACTTGATGAGATTTTTAGCTATAATTGGCACTTTTCAGGTGGGTTGAAACCCTTATCACTATTTCCTTAGGAATATCTCACAAGCTTAAACCCCTGGATTAAATGTTTACTAACCTTCCTGAGTCTCACAATGTGCTGGGCTATTTTTTCCTGTATTATCTTTCACTGTGTCTGAAAAACTACTCTTTAGAATAGGTATTATTTTTTACTAATTTATAAATAAAACCAATGCTCAAAAAATACATGGTCTTGATAAAAACCATACATAACAAAATTTGAGGCCTCCAAAGTTTGAAATAGCCCTCAGGATCCTGAAATCTTTCTTAGAAATATAAGATTTAAAAAAATAAGCTTGAATACCTGAATATAGAGTACACTGAAACACGAACAAGATACTCTCACAATTGAGATTTTGTAATCTATCTTCTGCTCTTTTTAATTTGTTTTCTTCCATTCAAAAATAATAGTTAAAAATAGCATAAATTTTCTGCAGCAAGAATGGCATTGTTATTCACCTGCAACATAATCCGTCTTATTTACCCATTTTGCATTATATTTCAGCTCAAATCCAGAATTAATGTTGACTACAATCATTTCAGTGCTATAATACATATTTATCTCAATAGGCATCTTATACTGAGATATTGCAATTAACTGTTTCCATTCCAATTTCAAATCCATGACAGGAAAAAAGTCAGCACATCCCCCTTTAAAAATACAAATTTCAGTACCCAGAATTTAAATCCTACATTGTTGAAATTATGATTTAAGACATTTAATAATTTATTTCAGGATGAAAGGATAAAAATCATAATTAACAATCCAAATTATCTTAGTCCTCTTCTGAAGCTATTTGTTCAAAAAACTATGGAGAGATACAACTGCAGAAACTGGAAATATTAATGGAAACTATATGTGAAATAATAGAACCAAGTCACAGCAGAGGCCAGGCAGCCACAACTGTGCTCAGGAACCCTCACCCAAGCCACACAGAGTCACGCCTCCTCACATGACCACCCCTCTTCTGCTGCTACCAGAACTTTCTGTATCGTTGCAGACATCCGGGAGACAAGAAGGCTAATAACCCCCTACAATGGGAGAATTGTTGTCGAAAAGAAAGAAAGAAAGAAAGAAACCCTTTAAAACCCTGGAAAAATCACATAATGGGTAGGAGGTTCTTTCATTAAAGGCACATATAAATAGCTATTCCTGATTCAACTATGGGCAAAATCAAATAACCAGAGCAGGAGAAAATCCCAAAGCAGCAGCATACAGGTCCAACTACTTAAAAACAATTTTAAAAATGGGGATAAGTCTAATTTCTTTTTTATTCTGTTTTGTTTTAATTCTAGTTGTAATATGGCAGGGGGGTTGGGGTGGGAGTGAGAGGGGTTGGGGTCATGCAGAGGGGCTATCCCAGGAACCTGGGAAAATTCAGGTAGATAAACACAATTCCTTCCTGGTATCAAAAGCTAACAGCTGATAAATGTATTCTCTTTTAAAGTTGAACAAATGGAAAGAAATAAATGCAAGCTACAGGATCTATAAATAAATGTAAACAAATTAAGAATAAACGTGCTAACACTTATGTAGTTCTTACTATCTGCCAATCATTCTTTTAAATATTTAACATATATCCATTCATTTTATCCTAGCAATAGTTCTCTACAGTCAGTGGCATTTTCTAGATCAGGAAAACAAAGCCAAGTGACTTAATACGTTAAGTTAAGTGACTTGCTCTGGTCATGCATGGGATGTGGGGGTGGGAGGGTAAAAGTGGGATTTCAACTCAGGCATCTGGCTCCAGAATACACCAGCTTAGTACTTACTTTATCTTCTATATATGAGGCCTTAAAAAGTGAGACTGTCTAAGATATATTCTAAAACACTTACTGGGTACCTCCTCCAAGGCAGGTAGGAACCATATTGGCAAGAAGCATTTGGGGACAGGAAGGTCATGGAAGCTTGCTCCACTGATGGGAAGGATACTACCCAGTGTCCTGCTTTGCACAGTAGTCATCTTCCACTTAGGGTTTTATATTTTTTATTTAAAGTATAACTACACAACAAGAAAAAGCTTCCTCTAAAGCCACTATGGAAAGCACATTAAGAAATATTTTTAAAATGGGATACAAAATACATTTTTGAAAATAACTCTTTGGTATCATCATAGAGTGGCAAGCTCTATGACCCAAGAAAATGGGCCAGGAGGGGAAAGCAGCCTAGGGTGAACAAGATATTTTGAAAAGGTTGGCGGAAATGAGGAATAAATGTAGAACATTGAAACTCAATTAAAATCCATACTGAAGCCAGCAAAAAACAGAATTAAAAAACAAAATTTGATGTAGAGGAAAACATTGTTTTCGGTACACATTCTCAAGTTGATTCTGAAGTCCTTCTGGAAGAAAAATTGCAAGAGCAAGTGGACATTTCTGCAAAAAAGTAGAATAATAAGGGAGGACTAACTTTTCTTGATATTAAAACGTATAATATACTGTAGTCTCAGTGCAGGAATAAGTCAACAAAAAAGAATGAAGTCCATGAATACTGGCAACTGAGCATTAGGATAAATAAACTGTGACATTCATTGTACTTCATTTAGTCTTAAAAAATAGATAAAATCTAAAGGTTCACCAAAGGGAAATGGTTAAATAATCACATATTCCATAAAATATGGTGTATAGGGAAGAATGCTCACGATATAACTTACAGGAAAAAAACAAGTTATAGTATGATATATGTGTATATGTGTGCCTATGTATACATACATATAAAATATGCTCCCCTGTTATAACAACTGAAAACAGCAACAATAACAAAAATAGTGTCTTTGCAGACATGCAAGGATATAATTAAAAATACCAGTACATTAAAATCAGTGAGGTTTGGAAAGAAGGGGTTTCACTTTATATTTTTCACAGTTCTGTGTTATTGAAAATTTAAGCAAAGAACATATTTCATGTTTTACTTTTGTAATTCAATGAATATTTGTGCATATATCATGGTATCAAATTTCAGGCTTTTAAAAAAATGTACATTATCTAATTTAGGTCTCACACCAACTTTGTAAAACACAACCATTTGTTAATATTCAATTTTACAAACAAGAAATCAAGCAATGCTCTGTAGAGTATATAGGCATCCCTCATTTTATTGTGCTCTGAATATACTGCATGTTTTACAAATTGAAAGTTTGTGGCATCCCTGCATTGAAAAAGTCTATCACTTCCTGTCTCAGTGTCACATTTTGGTAATCCTTACAATATTTCAAGCTTTTTCTTTATGATTATATTTGTTATGATGATCTGTGATCAGTGATCTTTCATGTTACTATTGTAATCATTTTGGGGCAACGTGAACTGCACCATAAAAGACAGCAGCCTTTATCAATAAATGTGTGTGTGTTCTCAGTGCTTCACCCACTGGCCATTCCCCTGTGTCTCTCCCTCTTCTCAGGTCTCCCTAGACCTTGAGACACGGCAATATTGAAATTAGAAGGGCTCTATAGTGGTCTCTAAGTGTCAAAGTGAAAGGAAGCGTCACATATCTCTCACTTTCAACCAAAATCTGGAAAGGATTAAGTTTAGTGAGGAAGGCACGTCAAAAGCTGAGATAGTCCAAAGGTTAGGCCTTCTGCAACAAACATTTAGCCAAGTTGTGAATGCAAAGAAAATTAAAGTGCTACTTCAGTGAACACACAAATGGTAAGAAAACAAAAAGCCTTATTGCTGATATAGAGAAAGTTTTAGTGGTCTGAATAGAAGATCAACAAGCCCCAACAGTCCCTTAAGCCAAAACCTTATCCTGGACAAGGTCCTAACTCTCTTCAATGCTATGGAAGCTGAGAGAGGTGAGGAAGTTACAAAAGAAAAGTTGGAAGCTTGCAGAAGTTGGTTCATAGGGTTTAAGGCACAGACCCATCTCCATAATATAAAAGTGCAAGGTGAAGCAAAACTGCTGATGGAGAAGCTGCAGCAAGTTGTCTGTAAGAGCTAGCCAAGGTAGTTAATGAAGGTGGCTATACTAGACAACAGATTTTCAATGTAAATGAAATGGCCCTGTATTTGGACTTTGGTATCTAGACAGAAGTTAATGCCTGGTGTCAAGGGACAGGCTGACTCTCTTGTTAGGGGATAATGCAGCTGGAGAGTTTAAGTTGAACCCAATGTTCAATGACTATTCTGAAAATCCAAGGACCCTTAAGAATGATGCTAACCCTACTCTATGCTATAAATGGACTAACAAAGCCTGGATTAACAGCACACCTGCTTACAACATGCTTTACTGAATATCTTAAGTTCATTGTTAAGAAGTACTGCTCAAAAAAAAAGATTACTTTCAAAATATTATTGCTCACTAATAATAGACCTGGTCACCCCAGCGGTCCAGTGGAGATGTACAATGAGATGAGTGTTTTTTTCATGCCTGCTAACACAACATCCATTCTGCAGCCCTTGGGTCAAGAAGTAATTTCAACTTTCAAGTCTTCTTACTGAAGAAAGATATTTCATAAGCCTATAGCTGCCATAGGGAGTGATTCCTCTGATGGATCTGGGCAAAATAAGGTGAAAACCTTCTGGAAGGGATCCACCCTTCTAGATGCATTAAGAACATTTGTGATTCATGGGATGTGGTCAAAATATCAATATTCACAGCCGTTCGGAAGAAGCTGACTCCAGCTCTCATGGATGACTTTGATGGTTCAAGACTTCAGTGGAGGGAGTATCTGCAGATGTGGTGGAAAGTCAGAGAATTAGAAGTGGAGCCTGAAGCTGGACTGAACTGCTGAAATCTCATGATAAAACTTTAACAGGTAAGGAGCTGCTTCTTATGGATGAGCAAAGGAAGTGGTTTCTTGAGATGGAACGTGGTCCTGGTAAAGATGCCGTGAAGGTTGTTGAAATGACAACCGAGAACATTACCTCAACTTTGCTCACAAAGCAGCAGCAAAGTTTGAGACAGCTGACTCCAATTTTGAAAGAAGTTCTACTTTAGTTAAAATGCTATCAGATAGCATCCCACGCAACAGAGAAATTGTTTGTGAAAGGAATAACCAAATGATGCTGCAAACACCACTGTTGTCTTATTTTAAGAAATTTCCATATCCACCCCAACCTTCAGCAACCACCATTCTGATCAGTCAGAAGCCAACAGTGAGGCATGACCCTCCACTAGTAAAAAGAGTATGACTCACTGAAAGCTCAAATGATGCTTAGCAATTTTTAGTAATAAAGTATTTTTTTCTTTAAAGTATAGACATTGTTTTTTTTTACACATAATGCTATTGCACACCAACACATTAAAGTATAGTGTAAATATAACCTTTATATGCACTGGGAAATAAAAAATTAATTTTCCTGGCTTTATGGTGATATATGCCTTATTGAGGCGCTCTGGAACTGAACCTGAGGTATCTCCCAGGTATGCCTGTAATTAGAATGTTTAGACACTGGAAAAGTTATGGTCACCTTTATCTGCCAAGCAACTAGAATAGGATCACAAAAGAGAATAGAATAGAATGTGTCACAGCCTTTTGGTTAGCAAAGCTACAACACAATGCACTGGAAAATGAGTTAAGAGTAGAACGGACTCAGCCAGCTAAAGGCACAGATTGAGAAGAAAGTACTTTGAAAGACTGTTTTACCTTTAAAAGAACAATTTACATAATCAAATTTATAGCTCCTTCTAATAAACATATTCTGTGACTCTTAAGTACCCTTGCAAATTTAAAATAATAAACAGCAATAAAACTAACCAGGCAATCAGTTCATAACCTAGGTAACCTACTTTAAATGGTGCCTGTATAAAGCCATTTAGCTCTGCTATATAGTATCTTTTCTCATAATTATGATCACAAAGGAAACTTCATAACATGATTTGAATTTTATAACTTAAAAATAAATGAGCAATATAGGCTCTATAGTAGCTTTTCAAGTGTCGAATGCTTTGACTACATTGATGGAAAAACATGACCCAGTATCCCCAAATGAGTAAAAAACAAAAGACATCGCTTCATTGATCAAGGCAACTAGTGTTATAAAGACCCAAAAGGAGTCATTATGTCAATATGTCAGTAAGCTAAAATAATAAAGGCAGGTAATTGGGACACGTAAATATTGTCTAGACAACATATTGGAAAAAATGCATTTTTTACTTGATAAAATATGCTGAGAGATTTTTTTATATCCACACAAGTTCTGTTGAGTGTCTACCTGGTGTGGCATCTCTTGCTTTCTGACTGTGTCTCCTGAGTGCCATTCCTAGAAAAAGTCCCTCTATTGCAGATCTTGTACCTTAAAGATAGACTTCAGTTCCTGCAGATAACCTCACAAATTATGAGATTTAGCACTTCATCATGACCTTTATTAAGGCACTCAATATAGTTTGCTGTTTGATGCATCATCCCTGTTATGAAAAGGGTAGGAGGAGAAAGGCTAATGAAAAAATCTGCAGTTGAGTACAACAATAACAATGGTCCAGGGTTTTGTGAAATAGTCTGCAAGGTTATACCAAAGGATGCTCTTCTCTTAGAGTTTAAGTTACTGTCATTCATGCTCCAATGGGGAAATCCAGTTCCTCAAAATCCAATTTCCCAGGTAGAAATTCAATTCTCTAAGTCTTGCCTTACTCTGTAATGATGCTCTGGGCTCCACACGGACTTAATAGGGGGGATGGAAAGGAAAGCATCTCACAAGAAATGCAAAAATAAAACACCAGATATTCTTATATGATTCCAAGAAGGCCTGGTTCTCAAGTGCATATAAGATACAATACCACTCGTAATCTATTTCATCTGAACAGTTAGGTAGAAAATCAGTATGAAGCATTAAAAAGACAGATTTTTAGCCAATCGATTGGCTCTGGAATACTAAATTAAAATGTCTTTAATAAGCTAAAAGACTTGAAAATTTTTAAATAGGGAAAGACTTATATGCATGAAGATGATAAAAAAAAAAACACACAAATTAATTTCAGCATTTAAAGTTCCATAAACATTTATAAAAAGTATAGTAAAGAGTATTACATTATAATAGTGAAATAGCCAAAGGGAATTAATTTTGTCCTCTAAATGTGACTAAATATGTATATGTATATAGTATAATATACATATATATTATAACCAGTAAAATATAATTTCCACTTCAAAAAGATAATCTGACTTGCTTTATGTTTTTCTAGGTGAGAGATTATAGTTATTATCTCCAATTTTATAAACCTCATTTTCCTCTAAAACTGTCCTAAATACAGCATAACTGTACACCAAGGTTATGTACAGAAACAAGAAAGTCAATGTAATAGGTTCTATAGGCATATAACATAAGAAAAGAAAATTAACAAACTTAAAACAGGTTCTCCATAGATGAAACCAACATATTTTTAATATTGTAAATCTGAATATAATCTCATAAATATTCATGCTGTTAACCAAGTAATTTACTTAGAGTTGATTTGTGATGAAGGGCATGCATATTGCTATTCACCATGCATAGTCATTTGTAAAAACTTAAAAAATATAGACTTCATAGAGAGGATAAAAGGAAATTATAGTTGTTCAAAAAGCAGATTCTTCAAACTGGCAGTTCAATCAGATTATTCCAAGGTACTTGGAAATGTCACTAAGAGGACAGCCTTTCCTGAGGAAGCTTCCTTAGTGTCCTGTCTAACATTTCTCCCTTAATGTCACAGATCTGTGTCCCTCCCTTACTACCAGTCTCCTGATGGCTGGTGACATTTTTACTTCCCATTACACAGTGAGTGGCTTATCGTTCAGACATTAGGAGTAAAATAATATATTGTAATTGTTCTTTGATAGGGCAAGTACTAGGCAACTTTCTATGGATGGCCAATACCTCATCATTTACTTGTATTTATTGATTACCTACTATGTGCTGAGCATCATGCACATAGTTAAGTCAATAGAGCTGGGCACTGAATTACCTTTGAAAACATTGAGGGGTCAGATGATTTATTTATTATTCAACAATATTGGGTGCTTCATATAAATGGAAATATTCATCAAAAGTAGTGATCACATGTGTTCAAAAATTGAGATTCATTATGACTTTGAGGGCAAGATGCCATTTGGCAAGTTACTCCCCTTTGCTGGGGAAACGAAAAGAGAATTTAGCTGTTGGTGTTCTTCTAGATATAATTATTCCTGGATCTCTTTTTCTCCTCCACTCAGTCATACTGCAACATATTGCACACTGCTTTAACTTGGAACCAGCACCAACTTCAAAATTCAATTTGGAGAACCTTAAAAATAGACTGAGCATATCATGACAAATCAAACATTTTGAAATAACACTGTTGGTAAGGTGGCTTTTACTTAAAATTGAAAATGTTAACATTTTGCAAGAAGGTGAATTATTTTTTTGGCAGATATACTTTAAAGAACATTGAAAGGAAATACTGAATAAGAACAAAAATTTCTGAAGTTAAATCAGTTCTCTTAAAGGAAATAAGAACATCAAAGAGAAATGACAACCAAATATATATTCTTTCCTGTCTGACAAAAACAAGTCTATCTGTACAAGAGCTTACTCTTGATAAAGTGGTAAAAAGTCTTATTCTATAGGCCAAGATATAAAATTATAGAATATATTAATCTGATTTTTCCAGTTAGATTTGAAATGTAAGCTCCCAAATTCAGCAAAACCAAACTTTCCTCATAGATTGGCTCTGAGGAGTTTCCAGACACTTCCTCCTTACATTGCTGAAAGAGAACATAATGCAGTCCCTGAAAAAAGCAAGTCATTTGCTTCAGGGGAAAAAGAAAAAGAAAAAAGAAGTTCCAAAATCAGCAATAGAACTGCCCAGAGGTATTCAATCCAATGACCTATATTCAATACATAGCCATTTCTTGGGGTACTAGTCACTCACTTATTCATTCAACCAACATCTGTTGAAGTGCCAGTCCGCTTGTACTTGCTGCTGAGCTTACAGACACATGTATTAAAGCTTAGTCACCAAGCCTCTGGAAACTTAAATCCCAGCCCAGCTTTGTGTGTGTGTGTGTGTGTGTGTGTGTGTGTGTGTGTCTGTGTGTGTGTGTGTGTGTGTGTGTGTGTCTGTCTGTGTGTGTGTGTCTGTGTTTATTTAAAAGACCTCCCCAGTAGCCAATACTTAGCAAACTTAAAATTTGAGAAGCTTCAGATGATAAATATTATAGGAGCCCCCAGCTTGCCAGGAAGATGGTAAATAGTATATGATAGGATGCTCTCATTCAGAAGATGTCTGTTTATAGGTTTTAAGCCACAGATATGGCTTTATGAAATTACTTTGGAAAACTTCACATGTGTAAGGAATCTGCAGAAGGAGCGAGGACCACATAATCATGGTAAAGTCAAGCAATCACATTGTTCTGAATTTCTGTGGTACAGTCCTGGAAATTGTAGTCTGAAAAAGACGTTAAAAGGCAGATACTCAAAACCTGCGGTGCTCCTCGTTTTCATCCTTCACTGGATGCTTGCAATTTTCAGCTTTCACCGTAAATTGATACGCATGTACTTAAAAGGCACAATACTGATAGACTGGATGCAGTTGCCTTTGCTTACTCAAAACAATTCAACGCCATCAGCAGGTACTTTCTGGGGAGCAAAAAAAGTGGTGAAAAGAAGGCTGCAGTATTGGACTTCCTCAAAAAGGGGAAAATACAGGGCAAACACACCAACATAATTCTCAGGACACAGACTTGCATTTTTCTTTAACTCACTTATTTCCTCAAGAACTCTAAGTCTTTTACTTTCAAGCACTATGGTATGACTCCTTAGAAACTATACTATATTCTGAGGAAAAAAAAATCTTGTATCAGCCTGGTGCCTGAGTTTATTCTGTTCCCACAGAACTGACCATTTTAAGAAACGCTTTCCAATGCTCTATTTAGTACAACTCTGGGTTTTGATTCAAAATAAAACTGCTTTATTTTTAATTCCCTTCTGAAGACTTATGCTGTGGGTCAAGTTGAGATTTCCTTTACCTTTTTTTCCTACTTCTGTGATCTTTACTTATGATCATAAAAGGTGACTTTGTTCAGGAGACATTTTTCCATTCAAATGGGTGGAAGTGTGGTTGACAGCATGATAAACTAAGTTAATATTTTTAGATAGGATAATCATGTCTCTAAAAGCATACAAATAACTAAAAATGAAAAAATTAATGAGGACAACTCTTCTGTGGGGTGCCACGAGATTTCTGCCTTTAACGTCGGCTACGATCAGTATGTAGGATGATTCTCCAGCCAATACAATCACTTGATTGACAAAATCTACATTGCTAACTGTATGAGACAATAAGTTAGTGTGGCAGAAGATACAGGACTCCTGGATCAGAGACAGTGACCTTTATTATTCACAGTAAAATAAGAAGCATCGTTGCAATGGTTCTCTCAGCACTAAAGGCAACCCAAAGGTCTATGTGGAGCTTGCAAATACAGTAAGATGCTCCACCAAGGAGGAATCCTGAGTTCAGGGAATCTGCTAGTTTTAGAGCAAGCAGTAACCAATCTTTGGTTCTGCTCAGAGATGGAGACCAAGTATAGCTTAGGACTAAATGATGCCTTCCTGGGATGTATTTCCTTGCTTTTCAGAATCACCTGCTGCACAAACAATACCAAGAAAGGGCATAGGTAAAGGAATGGCTTTGTAAGTATACTTGGCAAGTGGACCATTGTGGACTGCCTTGCAAGAGATCTGAAAATTGTTTTGTATGTACCCAAAGTGGAGAAGTCCTGTGCTCTGAACTAGAAACATAAAAGCTGTTAAAGAGCAAGCCGTCCACTTCAACTTCTACTTTGCCTTCTGAAGAAGTTGCATGAGGACAAGGACCTTCATTTCCTTTTCAAAATAATCTAATCTGAGACCCTAATATAGAACCTGGCCCATAATAGGGGTATAACATGTTTTTCTTGAATGAATAAGTGGATCGTTTGCCAGTGCACCTGTCCCATTCTGTTAGGCTTCTGGCTGATTGACTATTTTGACTGGTGTATATTCTGCTTGAACTGGCATCCTTGGCTGCAAAAAAATGTGGCTTGGTCCTGTAAACTAATACTAAAGGGTTTCTAGTCTGATGCCCTAGTTCCCAGACCCAAGCTTTAACTCTCCTGTTCTTTATCTACATCCAGGCTTCTATATCACTAGCCTATTTCAGCTCCCCATAGAAATGCCTCCTTACCTCCTATTCTACTCATTCTGACCCCTGTCCATACTGGTTAGGGCAGATTTCTTGTTCACAGTCTAGTTTCAAAATCTGCCTTAACCATTCACTGGCTGTGAGAGTCAGATGGGTTTTGTAATCTCTCTTGGACTCACATTATTTAAAATGGTAATAATAAAAATAATAGAATCCATCTCATGAGTGTTATTTGAGGTAAAGCATATGTAACCAGTTTGCAGAACAGGCTGGACTCAGAAGGGGTCATTAAGGAATAAGAAATATTTTATTTTTTTAACCTTAAATCTTTCCAAAATTAATTTTGGAGCACCCTTTCCTGGGCAAAATTTTGGGCATGCCTTCAGATTTTTAACCACTTTCAGAAATTGACAAGCAGTTCTTATATGTATTTTAAGCCACTAAAACTTTAATCTTAAACAATTGAAATTTCAGTATTTCCCTATCTCACACAAGGCCAACAAATTCCAAAGGCTGACAGTAGGGGTGGAATTTATCTTTTTTTTTTTGTGGTATTCTTCCGTGTGTTATTCCCCTCCTCCTCTAAGCCCCACCCCCTCCTCTAAGCCCCTATCACTAAATATCTCTGGCTCCCCAGGTTGGAGGAGAGGAGAGAGAATGTGAAGAAAAGATCAGTCTTTTTTTACTAAAGCAGCTGAAAACCAAATACAAGTATTCTCTATTGGAATACTTTTCTGAGTTATTCAAAGACCACCCTCTCCCCTTGCTGGAGTCCTCCCCTATCCCACTCCTTAGCAGAAAGGGGTGAAACGTCTTTGGCAGACTCCTCAGGGCTCACTCATTTCCTGCTATACATTCCATGCAACTCCTTTCAGCTAGGACCACTGCACCCTTGGAGGTGATGGATTTGAAAACATATGCCTTCTAATTAGGAACTCTTCCCTAAACTCCCCCCCCGAATCTTAGTCATCAAAATCAAGGAAACACTCTTACATCTCATGATAAACTTTTAAACCTGTTTGATATTTTTCTTTTAGGGGAGGGACAACTGTCTCCAAACCATTTAACCTTACAACCAAATCACAATGAGAAACGAGACAAGCATAATAGTTATACATTAGAGTATCTATCATCATATCTTCCTAATAATTAATTTAAGAAGGCTCAGAGTAATCTGAGAGTGTCAGATTCAGGAAAAGTATGTAAGCGGCGTGATGAAAGCAAGTGGAAGAGATAATTGAAGCTCATGCAACATTATAATTAGGGAATCAGCACAAGTGCCAAAAGGGGGTACAAGTAATGTTTTGTGTCTGCTGCTCTATTTCCCTAGTAATTCAGTTGTCAGAGTAAGATTTACCAAACTTTAAGTTTGTCCTACACATCATTATATTACCTGTGATGGCAAAATAGATATTCTAGTATATCTTTTAGTTCTTTGTATTACTTTGAATAATTCAGTCACACTGTCCTGAAAGTTGTTATTTTTGGACTTCTGTTAAAATAGTATCTGGATTCTCTTTGTCATGAAAGGAAACCAACTTCATATCCTCCAATGGGGGTGGTATTTATGAAACACACCAGGAGCCATTGCCTTCCCCTTTCCCTGCCTGTAATAAAACAGCTGCTTGTTATTGTCCAGACTTGACAGAAATTGATTTCTGTGAATTTCTCAAATATTATAAGGTATTCTTAGTAGAGGACTCTGATTACATTAGTATTAATTTTTTATTCCTTTATTTTGCTCCAAATGTTCTCTGTGACAAATCCTGATTCTCTCCATCACACCCTCTTTAAACTTTTCTGTCTACTTATTTGTCTTTGAATATCCAAAGCCTTTGCTATTTGGCCACTTGACTATCAAAATTATGTATATCTCTATGGAGTGTCAACAAAGACGTTAGATGCTAGATGACAATTTGAAATACCTGGGTGGAAATACAAATTTCTATACATATTTCTATAATGTCAAGGACAGAAAAGAAAGAAAATTAGCTTAATTCCTCCCTATATCTTTGGTAGCTACTTCTTCATCTTGCCAGGAAGAGTTTATAAACTAAGATTGTATAACATTTGAATAATGCTTTGTGTTTTTCAAGGCATTTTTGAATGCCTTAATCTCAGTAATCAAAGCAGACTTCTAACCTATTCTGCTAAGTGGATTAGTGTAACATGTAGAGTTTGCATTTTCCAAAGAAAGTAACTCTAGTTTCTGAACTTCCTTTGCTCCTCTACTTGCTAATAAAGTCTTTCATAAAGCAAACTTACACAATTCAGATTCTTAGATAAAGTAAATATCCTTAGTGTTTTCCTCATATGAAAGCCCCATGATATTCCAACAAACAAAGTAAATTCAAAGAGATAGTGGGTTTAATTTCCCCTGGGGCCACTGTCTTCTTCACTTTAAGCTTAGCCTGATTACTATTAGGCCCTAGATACACAGTAACTTCTAGGCTCGGTTAGAAAGATATCTAATATTCCAAGATTCTGTGCTTTTTCTTATTGCAATATTATTCAGCTAAGAAAACTAGCCACCAAATCTCTAAGCCCTCAGCAAATTAAGGGTTATGGAATCAATACAACATAGTACAACCAATAGTGGCAAAAGTTACTCATTTTCAACAAATTTTTGATCACCCGGTACAGGTTTCTCAAACCCTAAAACTGACTCAGACTGAGAATCACAGCTCTGAATCAAGAGCAGATATCATTTTGTTTAGAACTCTCATATCCGTCCACACCAAAGCAAATTTTAGGTATTATTTTTTCCAACATATCTCCATTTTTCATGCAGCATGCACTTCTTGGAAATTATCCAAATATGTTTGACTGGTAGTTCTCACAATTGAGATTTGAAAAGCATCTCAAACTGACATGAGGATATTTTTTCATTTATCTTAAAACTATGGCAGTGTTCATAGAAGAATACATAAATATAGGAAAAAATGTGTGACCATGCAAAACACGTTTATAATAAATGTTACTAACCATCTCAAACTTTTCCATCAATATTTATTTAAAAGACAACTTGTGCTAGCAGACATACAGTAATATCAAAGGAATAAGAGAAAATGACAGAACATACATTTACACACAAAACTATCCAGTGAATTGCTTCTTCAGCAAAATGAGAAAAGAGTGCCGTTTTTCACAGCTGGAGCAGTGTAGTACCTCAATTCAAATTCCAGAATATCAGTGGTCTGTGGTTCATGAATTTATATTTGAGCAACCCCTATCTACCAAAAAACAACTGGATACAATAATTTGCAATAATTTTTGCTAGTTCATTATGTCTTCTCAATATTTACACTTTTCGAGGTGCACATTTTGGATGAACTTTATCCATGTAGATTATATCACATTATACATCAGTAAAGAATATAGATAAGTGATGTATGTGTGTTTCCTCTTACTCCCTTTGATTGGCCACATTTTCTATGTCTTAAATATTAGTTATCTTCTAGGCTGTTTCCAAGAATCCCTTCTCATCTCATTTTTCATACATTTTATAGCAATCAACCACTCTATGTATTAAAGTTCCAAACTGAAAAAAATGGGGGGGGGGATGAAGGCTTTAGTCTCCTGAATGCTCTTCCCTCCACTCAAGGAGGATTTGGAAAACTGACACAAATGTATGTTGGATTATATACAAAAAATTGTAGGATTATTGTTATAAAAAAGAATTGAATCTCATTTACTTGGAAAGTGCGGAGGAATGGTAGTTCGAATATGAGATGACTACCGCAAGATGTATAGCTTTTCAAAAGGCAGAGATAGACAAAGCTGTGTTTCACTTGAAGGGAAAATCATGGGGGAAATGCATGAATGTGGAAGGACACAGGGTAGTTTCAAGGGTGCTCAGCAGAAGAGTGGGTAAGGTGTACCACATTTATCTGTATCCAAAGCCACCCAGATATGGCTTTTCCCTCTGTGAACTGCTGCTTGTTATGAGAATTGGGCTTTGGGAAGTTTGAAAAAGTGGAAAGGATAAGAAAGAGTAAATAAACACCTTAGTGACACTTGGAGCAGTCACATCCGTGCTTTACTCTTGATTCCCTGGCATTTCAAAGGGGCGCCCAACGGTTGCTGTGGGGGAGGAAGGAGGAGGGAAAAGGAGGCCAGGGCACACAGGGCTGACGCAAACTCTGGTGCGGAGGGGCTCCATCAAGATCTGTCCAAATTCTACTTAAGATTTTATTCAAAAAAGAGAGTGAAAAGGGCAAAAAAAAAATATTGAAAATCAATTTTTTTTAGAAGGGATGCTGGTAGAAAAGAGCCATTAGTGAATGGTGGAGCTGGATGAGCAGTGAGAGGCAGACAACGTAATCTCAGTGACACCTGTTAGAGAAAATGCAGGGAGAATGAAATGGAAGCTTGATTATAAAACAGAACACCAAAAACTGTTTTCCCTCCTTTTCCAAGTATAAAAATAAATCTTTTTCATCTCAATATACTTTTTAACTGTTTTTAAATTGACACACATTCTTTCCAGTTGCAGGAAAAAGCATTTACTGCAAGATTCAAAAAAGAAGTGAACCAGTGTCACCAATGACATGTTCCCACTTGATATCTCAAGATTTCTTTAAGTTGTATAGTAAACTAAATTTGAAAATAACAAATTATTGTTCTCTGGTTTATATTTGCAAATATATAACTGTTAAATTTTCTGCTTCCCCTGCAACATGGACATTATCTTCTGATATACTATGGCTAATTCATTCTTGGTTTGGTTTTTAATTAAAAACAATAAATTCTATAATTCAGCTTTTGGCAAATACTGTACTAAACAAAGGAATATATATATACTTTTTGTTCTTTTCTGTTGATGAAATGAAATTCTTTTTGTGATAATACATTTATTAATGATGCACAGGAATCCTGATGTCATCAGAAAATATTTTGATAGCTTTTGTTTCGGCCAGAGGTGATAACAGAGGAGTCATATATATGCATTTCAATGGTACAAAATACAGTAGCATCAAGTACTAAGAAACAGACCAACTAAAAGTCAAATGGAGAATAGCATTCATTCCTCACAAAAATGGTGTCCAATAACCAATCATTAATTATATAGCTTTGATGGATAACACTTAATTCTGAAAACATTTCTCATGTCCATTGCCTAATACTGCAGAAATGAGTAAAGTATTTATAAATTTGAGTAATTTTTTTTTTCAGTAAATGCCTGGCCTTCAATGATCCCTACATTCCCAGAGGTCTATGGAAGGAATCTTTGATCACTTTCTCCCCTCAGTTCTCATGGTGAGGGGACAAAAAGTTCATCAAAAAGTAATGGAGGTAAAAATAGATGGGACACTGAATTTCCTAAGAACTTTTTCTAGTTCTAAAGTTTCCACCAGATTGGGAACTCTAAAATAGCTTCCGTCTAAGTGAGCACAGTATTTATATTATAATCAATCCATTTCCTTAGGTGATGACATTCCTATCACAACAGGTAATCCTAAAACACAGGTATCTCTCATTTTCAAGACTGAGACAGTGAAAAGAGATGGTATTGCAGTTGGTTGGGACATTTAGTCACTGGTCTTAAATTCATTCGCCCAAAATGTGACTGTTAGGGCTGAACTGTGTTGTCTCATAATTCCTATGTTGAATCCCTAACTCCCAGTATGTGACTCAGAATGTGACTATATATGGAGGTAGGGAATTTAAATAACTAAGTTAAAATAAGGCCGTTAGAGTGGGCCCTGATCCAATCTGACTGATGTCCTTACATGAAGAGGGAATCTGGACACTCGGAGAGACACCAGGGATGAGCACAGACAGAGGGAACTTGTGAGGACACAGTGAGAAAGCTGCCATCTGCAAGCCAAGGAGAAGGACCTCAGCAGAAACTAGATCTGCCAGCACTTTGATCTTGGATTTCTAGTCTCCAGAACTGTTAGAAAATAAATTCCGGCTGTTGAAGCTACGCCGTCTGTGATATTTTGTTATGGCAGCCCTGGCAAAAATAGAGTCATTTTGCCACACGGCGGCACCCTGTACATGTTGTGGCACAGTTTATTCAGTCACCATATACTCTCTAGGAGACAGAGTTGACAGCAACATCATTTGGGCTAACATTTCACTTACGCATTGTTGGCCTGTCTTCCCTGCTACTCAGCACATTTAGATCGCAATTCAGTAAAGCTCACCTCTTGCTTCCTGCTTGTCACATCATCACCCCAACAACAAAATCTAACAAGTGTGTTGTAGGCACTCTTCTAAATGCTTTACATATTAAATCATTTAATTTGCACGATTCTACAATTACTGTGCTCATTTTATCAACTGGGAAACAAACACAGAGAGGTATGTAACTTGGCCAAAGACAGAACTAAGATATAAATCCCAGCACCCCAGTCAAGGACCATTTTTTACCATTATGTGATAGGATTTAAAAATAACACTCTGCCTTTTAGAATGTGAAAGTGTCTTCCATTTTGGCTCAGTTACTCTCCACGGATAACTGGAATCTTTATTACAAAAGTCATATCTACTTTCCACTAAAAGGTTTTTTTTTTCTCTTTTATGTAACACCAATAGCTTTTTGGCTTAGAGAGATAAGCTAAATATAAATTTTGCCTAGTTTAGAAATGGTCATAAATAATCTTTCTATGATAAATGAGAACTTTTAAATATTAAATGTGGTTGAAAAACCCTTGGTAACATTACCAATTGGAAAATCATATTTACCCTTGCCCATAATTATTGATACATCATTAAAGTAATAATTTAAAATCTAAATGAAATACATTAGAAACCTCAAATTTTATCTCCCAGAAAAAAAAAAGATTTTAAAGTTTGTAAAATGCAAGGAGTACCAACCTCTTCCATCATTTGTCCATGAATCTCAATGTTGAATTTCATTAGTATATGTGTTTGAGAAATTGTTTTGTGCATCTAATCCAATCAAACAGCAGTAATGCAAATATATTCTCAGGTTGCAGCATACACAGAATTTAAACAGGACTTTATTTAAAAGAAATAGAATGGAAATATTTATCATTAAATTTCTTGTAATGGAGTATATACAATATAAATTTATACTCTATATTCAGAAATATAACATTACCTGGGTTCAAATTTGACCTATTACTTTGTAGCTGGTGAGATCCTGGGCACATTATTTAACCTTTTTGTTTCCCTGTCTTCTCTCCTGGGATAGTCATAATGCCTACCCCATAGAGTTTTTAGGAGGATTTAACAAGTTAACATTATAAGTTACTTAAAACTGATGATCACAGCATCTTTTTTTTTTTAAGACATGGGAATATTATAATCTGTGGCTAACCCAGGAGGTTAGCGGTTGCAGAAACCACAGGTATTGTGGAGCCCTTCTCTTACTATGTCATGTGAAACCATATCCCCCTATTTCCTTGGCTATCTCATTCCAAGCAAAACAAAGAATCCAACAAACAAGGAATAGAGCTGTGAACATTACTAAAACTCATTAAAACAAACAAAAAATAAACTTGAATTATGCAAATTGCACTGGGGGATGCAGATAAAAACTCTTAACATCCTTGACTATTCCAATGCTATTAAGATCTAAGACACAATTTGTTGCTTCATTGCTGTCTCCACGTGTTTCTTCACCCAAACATATTAAAAATACTCTTTCATGATTTAAATATGGAACTTTTGATTCAAAGGAAATATGAAATACTGTCCTAATGTAATTGTGTTACTCTTATTCTCCCTTTGTATCTTTACACACCCTGGTCAACTGAGAAAGTAAACAAGATAGGTAAGAGATTCTCTGTGCTTTGATCTGACTAGAACACTGCCAAGAAACAATTTCTCTTCTAAAACTTTTCACTGAGGCAGATTGCAAGGGAACCCTTTATTAGTTCTCATGCATGGCACCAGACAGGCATTTGGGGACACAGTTTTATTAGTAGACATTTTATCATGTCATTTTTTGATCTATAAAATGCATGGTGGAGGTGAATGTGTGTGTGTGTGCATGCTTTGTAAGAATATGAATACATATGTTATATTTCATGACAGTTCCACCCATTTCAATTACATGTCAAGTAAAAATGAGAGCTAACATTTATTTAGCACTTACTATGAGCCAGTTACTGTTCTGAGTACCTTAACTATATTAACGAATTTGATACTTTCAACATTCAAATGACATAAGCACTGTTATCCCCATTTTATCCATAAGGAGACTCAGGAATAGAAAGGATGAGGAATTTGCCCAGAACTACAGGCAGAGCAGGTAGGCAAAGCATATTTAACAAGGTACTCTGCCTCCCTAGTCCTCAATTACTGTGCTTCTTTAAACCATATCATAAAATAATGCTTCCTGATCATCATGATGCAGATGAGCAAGATGAAGCTCCTAAGATACCACAAATAAAGCAATAATTTTACCTACTTTAACTTCACTGACAGGCCAAATAATCACAAGAACAGCTTAAAAGGCACAAAGAATTATGCACCCACTTCAGAACATCTCTCAGTGCTCTAAGCCACCAAACAAGCTGTCCAACAGCACACACCAGTTCAACACTGTTGGCCTGTCCTAATTAAAACATTGAATAAAAGCAATCGAATCCATTAAGTCTCTACTGAGTGACTAGTAAGTTATAAAATAGGCATAGTGGGAGGAAAAACAAAGTCACAATGTACTCCACATTCACATAATCAATCTCTATGTGTAGTAGATACAGCTATGGTAAATAATTAAGCAGTTCCAATAGGAAGCATCCAAATAACAATTTCTTTCCCTTTAATATCTGTTTTTATATTCTGTCATCAGTAGCCAAGAAGCTAGCCAATCAGAAGCCAAGATATTGCATGCTATTGAATTCTACTATCAATTTAGTAATTCAAATACATATCACTTAAGTATGAATTTCTAAACAGACTCCCCATGCCTAATTCTTGTATGTAGAAGTATTTGTTTTATTGCGTGCTGCTTCTTTTTTTTTCTTTCTAGACTTTTTTTACTATTAGCAAAACACTAAAATTCAAAGCTAAGACTTCTTTGGAAAAGATGTGGGTGATGGTTTGGTATTAATGTATCACCTGTAATCTTCATGTATATAACTGAGCATCAGATGGCAGAAAAAAAGTTTCAGCCATAAGGCTCATTCATATTTTAGGGGTGAATTAACTTCATAGTGCTGCTGTAAGAAACTACCCACATTTAGTAGTTTAAAATAAATGCATTATGTTACAGTTCTATAAATCAATAATCTGAAATGGGTCTCACTGGGCTAAAGCAAGATGTTGGCTGGGCTGCATTCCTTTCTGGGGGTTTTAAGAGAGAACCCGTTTCTGTGTTTTTCCCCCTTCTAAAGTCTGCCTTAATGCTTGGATCCATGGCCCCGACCATCTTCAAGGCCAGTAGTAGCTAGCTGAGTCGTTCTCATCTCTCATCACTGTGACGGGCTCTTTTGCTTTTCTCTTCCACACTGAAGGAGCTCTGTGATTACACTGAGCCCACCCAGGTAACTCCGGATACTCTCCCTGAATTACAGTCAGGTCATTAACAACCTCAGTCTCATCTACTACTGTAGTCCCCCCTTGCCATGTAGTGTAGCCTGACTAGAGGCTCTGGAAGTCATAAGTGAACATATTTTGAGGGGCTACTATTCTGCCTACCACAAGAGGCCATTCCTTCCTTTGATGTTTAGAAATTATCCATATCAATCTTTTTGTTCAAAATAAAATAGGAAAGCCTGAGAGCTAGTTTCTAAATACATGTGTATCACATATATACATAACATACATATATAACACATATGTATAAAACAAGAACATCATAACCACAAACTTCTTGTACCCCTTACCTGAGAGACTGTGAGGTGTCCTTCGCTGAGCCTGCCCCTCCCTTCAGCTAACCCCCTTCTGCAATAATCAGGTTGGTCTGCTCCATCCCCAGCTACTGTTTTGATCTGAACTCCATTAGACTATGCCTATAGACTACTACCAGTCTGTCCCTCTTGTAACATCCTTCATCCTGTTAATTCCTATGATGCTAATCCGATGACCTCTCCTTGGATTAAAATTGTTGCAATGGCTCTCCATCACCTACTGGACAAAACTAAATCATTGAAAAGACACCTGTCTGAGGATCCAACAGTCATATCACCTGAAACACACAATCCTCTTTTTCACAGCATGGATATACACACATGCACATACACATACACACATACACACACACCCCTCTCTCCTTATTGAAATACTTACTGTACCTAAAATGGGCCAGGGTCTTTCCTACCTTTGTGCCTTTGATAAAATCCTTCCTTTGTGTGCTTCAAAAACTCAGTTTAGTAATCTAGTTAAAATATTTCCTCATGATTAAGTTCTTTGCTGACTTTTCCAGGATAGTATGTTCTCTGTATTCTTTGAAGAATATGATACAGTACTCTATTACCGAGTTTATCACATTACTCTTAAATATGTCTTCTCACATCTGTCATTCTCTCTCTCTCTCTCTCTCTCACACACACACCCTCTCTTTTCTCCTCCCTGTCTTTCCTCTTTCCTTTCTCTTCCTCTTTGACTGGGATTTGATCCTTTCAAGAGAAAAGATGTCATTTTTTAACCTATTCAACATATAACTGGAGCTTACTGTGGCACTTAAATATTTGTGAATTAAAAGTTATTTTTTATTTTCTATTATATACTGTATAATATATATTACATGATTAATTATTATACTAATTTATAATTAGTATTTAGTTACCCTTTCACAAGAAAACTGACATTTCTTCATAAGACCATAGTGCTGAGACATATTTTGAAACCACATAAATAAAATTTCAATACTTCATCATAATCCTAAACGAGAAGAACATATCGAAGAGTCATACTCTTTGAAAGCCTGACTTTGGGAGTTAATTTGGGAGACAGCCTAACCAGTACATTAGTCACATGTCCTACTCATGATGTCAACCCTAAGAACTGGCCTGAGAGGTCACCAGTATTTAAGTCCATAGGGTTGCTCGTGGGAGCTCTCATGTTAGAGAAGAAGGTATCCTGAGCAACTTCAAGTTCCCACACATCATCCAGTGTGGTCTCTTCTTATCAGTAACTCATTTACACAAAGTCTGCAGAAACCACTTCCAGGCAAGAGGTAAGTAACTCCAAACCAACATAGTCAAATTTCTCAGATCTTTCTGCATTCAGTCAATCCCCAAACAATGCAATGAATAGTCAATATACTGAGGTTTTCCCTGTACCACATGAGAACAGAATAAGCCATAATGAATTAGTAATAATTTTTCTTTCCTTCCAGAAGAAGAAGAAATGCTATATTTTATTAGGTACCTACAGTGTGCCAAGTATGGGCCTATGGGATTTACAGATATTGAATCCTTACGACATCTCACTGAGAGGCATGTTATTGTCTGTTTCACCTAGGAAGAAACTAAAGTTTAGGGCCTTACACTCGGCCCTGACTGCTAAGGTTACAGTGCTTTAGACTCCTGCAATGACTAGCCCTGGGTCCTTTTAACCATGAGCTTTTCTACTTCCCCATGAACTTAAGGAAAAAAATAATAATAATAATAAGGGTAAACCTCTCTGACCCCAGGAAAGAAAGAGAAGGGAGAATTTTTCCAATATCAAGTATATAGGCAGATTATTACTCTCCAAAAGAAGCCTATGCATACATATTATATGATTAAATAAATCAACAGTAATAGTTAAATAAAATTATCACAGTTCCTAAAGCTATTATATCACTTACATGTTTACATAGAATTTAATTGTCTTAAGAGAAAACTATTCATGTTTAACTCTGAGACAAATCCCATTGTAATGTAATAGGTTAAATATTTGAAAGAAGGTTAATGTTTTTTTAAATGGTTAAAAATAACACTAAGTGATAGTGCAGAAAACGCATCCTACTCTAGAGATTTCATTCTACTAGCAAAAATTATCAAAAATGACCAAATTACTATCATTTATTTTTTTTATTAAGGTATCATTGATATACAATCACATGAGCAACATTGTGGTTACTAGATTCCCCCCCTTATCAAGTCCCCACTACATACCCCATTACAGTCAATGTCCATCAGCATAGTAGGATGCTGTAGAGTCACTACTTGTCTTCTTTGTGCTATATTGCCTTCCCCATGACCCCCCCTACATTATGTACACTAATCATAATGCCCCTTAATCCCCTTATCCCTCCCTCCTCACCCACCCTCCCCAGTCCCTTTCCCTTTGGTAACTGTTAGTCCATTCTTAGGTTCTGTGAGCCCATTGCTGTTTTGTTCCTTCAGTTTTTGCTTTGTTGTTATACTCCACATGTGAGTGAAATGATCTGGTATTTGTCTTTCTCCGCCTGGCTTATTTCACTGAGCATAATACCCTCTAGCTCCATGCATGTTGTTGCAAATGGTAGGATTTGTTTTATTCTTATGGCTGAATAATATTCCATTGTGTATTACTGTCATTTATTCCTAAAAGAATCTCAAAGGACAACTGGATTTGTTGTTTTGCTTTGTTGTTTAAGTATCTCAGTTCAGTGCAGTTGTCTTGGTCCTAGCATTCTAACCAGAAGCTATCACTGATCATCTCCTTTGTTTTAACAAAATAGAATGAATTATTACTTAAGATATTGTTTGGGAAATATTTTTTTTTTCAAAGTATGTGTTCCTTCAGTGAAAGTTCAAAATCTTCGGTTGTGAAAATTTTGAAGAAAGCTTTAGCATTTAAATAATCAAATTGTGTAGGCAACAGACATAAAGGTTCTTCAATAAAGATTTAGAAGACAACACAATTTTATAGGTATTCCACCTAGTACCTTTCCTTTATGCTTTCTGGTTATTCTTCCTCTTTGTGAAGAATAATTAAGAGAGAAAAAAATCAATGGAACAAACTAGCGAATATCCACTACTTGGCCTGCAGGGAACAGAGTCTGTGGATGAAGTAGCCTATTGAGTTATATCTTGGTTCTCTGTCATTAAAGCTCCCTACTTATGTGGTTGTTTTATTCTCTCATGACTACCATAAAACAATCTCCTTTTTCCCTTCAGTTTTCTTTTGTCAATTTAGTCTGTCAGTTAAGTTGAGACAATTGACTCCAAGTAGCTAAAGTTGAAAAATTCAGCAGGTTTATACAAAAAATCTCTTAAGTCTTTGAAAAAGCATCATTGAACAATGCATTTCAAATCTAAAAAAATATTTAGGAAGTTAAAACACTCCCCAAATCCCATATGTTTAGACAGAACATACTAAATAACAGGGGCTGGAGGAAGGGTGGCATTGATCAACAAACAATATCACCATTTTCCAATATCCTACACTGTGCAGACTGCATCAGTATGACACAAGTAACATAGATGAATACTTTAGCACATTTATTCTGCACAATACTGGCTTAAGTAAATTGGCCAGGTTTCTTTAAATTTTTTTTTTATAATTTTACCCAACTGTAAAGATATACAATTTTCTGTGATATTCAATAAATACTATGAATAAGGCAATTCTTTTATCTTGAAAGAAACAAAAGTTAGCAAAAATAAAATTCAGTGAGAGAGGTTAAAAAAGAGGAATGACTGCATGGGGGTGTTTTTCTTAAATTAATCAGTAAGAAAGTGTTTAATAATTATAGTGTCAAATATTATAAAAGCTAAAGATAATTGACAACCTAAAAGGCGAATCATGGTTTAAAAAAGAACTTCGTATTTGCTAAATTGTTCAGGATTCTGTTTTATCTGTGTATTACAGAATTGCTTCCACACTTTATTTATAAAACTGGTAATTTTACATGGAGTGCTTTGTTTCCATCAACTGTTAATTATAATGTTTTTAGCTTGTTTAACCATTTCATCAAAATATTTGCCCCTTTATTACTCCAGTTAGTCTCTGAACCAATGAAAAGACATTATTGTTCTAAATATAAACATTTTTTCCATTATAATTAATTTAAATGATCAAATTCTACATTAAGTTATAGATGTTGCAAGAAAATACAACACCAGTCAGTTCTGAATATAAAACACTAAGCAAATCAACTATCTTACTTTGGGTATTTGCATTACTGGGATATAATAAATATTAAAATGTATATAAATATCTTATGTAAAATGCAAAATTTACCCATCTGACTGTAAAGTACTATAGTAAAACATTGAAGCAATGGAAGTGATCAAGAGGTAGTCAATAAGTGGAGCCTTCTTTTCACCAAATGTTGTTAACCCAGTCTTGAGACGAAATGAAGCAGAGTTTGCAGGCATTGAAATTAGTTCTTATTTGAGGGACCCAGGTCTACTCCATAAAATTTTCTTTAAAGCATTTGTCTTGAACCAGTGAGATTTTATTCATTTTGAAGATCTGTAGCATTTCAAAAATTGTGTCCTGGAAGCAAATCATGACTGGTAAATGAAAGTTTGGTTTACTTGGAAATGATCACAGTATTACTGACTAAACTTTTAAAATTTAATAAAATTGGAGAACAATAGCCATCCCTGGTCAAGTTCACATGTCAAAACAGCCTTTGATGACATTTTTTGCAGCTGACTGGATGCTATAAATGGAAATGTGAACTCTTAGGAAAGGACAGAATTAAAGAAAACTTCTCCAGCAATTATGCATTGGTGGAATTAATAGTTGTATAGTAATTATAAAAACAGCTGAAGACTAATAAATTTGCATGTAAAAACTCATTCTCTGATAAAGTATTAAAGAAATAATGTAACATCACATAATGACTACATAAATGATTTTAGGAGGTATAATTTACATACTAAGACATGCTCTCAAGTATGAATATTAGATGTTCAATCACTTTAAAAACCCTTCAAAACTCCTAAAAGTGCATAAAGGACAACTGAAACCAAAAATGGGATAGTCTGAATTATTAAAATAACATTAAAATACAGAATACTAGTGATATCTGAGTCAGAATAAAATGGCATTAATTGAAACATGACTTCATGTGACTCTGACTCAAAGATCCTTGACATGTGGGAGAGAAAGTAACATTGGTAGCATGATGGATCAGCTCAAAATTAAAATATACTACAAAGGTGAAATTCATCTTCAGATCATAAAATCTCCCAAACTCTAGGTTCTTCATATCCTAATACTGCCCTTAAACAACCCCCAAACTCCCATTTTCAGAATCACACTTAAGCCAACCACTTAGCAAAATATAGTCCACGGTCCAAAGATATGCCAGATTTAACAACCACCTCTCACACACACACGCTCTTAAAATCCACAATTTGGTGCTAGTCTCAGCAGTTATCCAAAAGAAAGCAATCTCATGGTGTTATGCTTACGGGAAATACAGCAAACCATTCAAGGAGATGTTTATATGTTAAAAGAAAAACACTAAATATATTTAAAGTAATTCAAGCAATTAATGTAAATCCAAAGTTAATTTTGGTAGTAAAAATATGCCATTTCCCCCTATTAAATGTGATCATTTTTAACTGAGGGTCTCTTCTTGGGTTTTATGTGTAATTCACTTAACTGCTTTGCCCCAATCTATTCACTGGAATTTGCTGGCCCACTTCCTAAGGGCGGATGGGTTACACATACAAAATACTAAATTCTCCAATGACTTCTACAGAATGATAATAAGGTACATTTGAACTTGGAAATATTATTTTAGTAAAATGCTGCTAGCAAAAGTAACCATTTCTGAGAAAAAAGTCATCATTCTTGGTTAACTGCACAGCTTGAATGCTTAAAACTTTCTGAGCTTTTTAAGACACTTAGATTTGTAAAGGCAAGAAAGCTTGAAAAGACTGCCATTTGCCACTTCTGATCAGGCTTACAAGAAATGGACTCGGAAAGCAAAAGTTTAAGGATGATTCAGAGTAATTCTCAGGATTCATAGTGCTCTGGTTTTCTGAGATAATGTTTATCACCTATCGATTATTTTAGACACGCTTTTTTATTTGCTAAAGTACATTCTCTTTTCCATCAATTAAAGTAACAAGGAGAATAAAAGGTTAAGGTGACCACTCAGCATCATACTTCGAATCATCATATTTCAAAAACACAACCAACTTTTAAAATATATTTTATATTAACTTGTGTTTCAACCATTCCAGATTCCATGATGCATTTTAATACTCATTTTATTTATTCCAGCAGTATGCAACAAATTTTTTAAAAATTGAGTTCAGATAAGAAACTGTTAACTATAGTCATTCTAAGTTTTCTCTTTCTCTTTTTTTTTTTCACTGTACTATCCCAGGGAGAAAATAAATGTAAAGAGATGGGCATTGGGGCATGTGGCAGATACACTGAGTATATGTTTCAGTCATAAAATACAAGAAATATCCTGTATTTTAAGAAAATTAGAAACAACATTTATCTCTACTTAGATTTCTCTTTAAATGCAAATTTCATTACAGATGATTGGTTAATGTCAATGCTGGTTTATGGCTTCACTCAAAAACAGTCATTTTTCTCAGTATTGATTTATGTGTTTTCAGCATCTTAACAGCAGATCTTTCATTTCCATCTCTGCATCTGTTTCCAGCACACTTCACAAACCCACGTGATTTTTCTGATTAATCCCAAACATAAGCAAAAAGAATTCAAGCCAGTATATTACTCTGATACTTAGCAACAAGTCATCCTTTGAGTGAAGCTACCACTAATGTTGTGCTCCAAATTCCCTATCTAGTAACTTTCACAGCTTACCTTGCTGTAACAATTCCCCCTCTAAGGATTAGAGGAATCCAACCCCTGACCTCAATCTGAGGCTATGGTCCCACCATCTGTTAACACTGGCTAGTACCCAGAATCTACTTGCCTCTTGAACAGTGTTTGTTCCTTTTCCACTGGACTCTCAAAATCTACATATGGGAATACACTGTATTTCAACTCTCCTTGTTGTGTATGTCCTGTTCTGCCCTGTCACCCCTATCTTCTCAGGTTTCCTACCCCTGCTTCCCAAAAAGTTCCTTCCCACTGCCATCAAGTTAATTTTTCACAATGCCACTCCATGTTTACAGAGCAATTCCCCAATATCTTTACCTAATACTTTCATTTTTAATTTTTGAATATTTTATATGTTTGCAATTAATCTCAAGTATGTGAGGTATGGATTCAAATTTATTTTCTCTTCCAGATGACTGTTAACCAGTCCCACATCCCAACATCATTTCTCTAAAAGCCCTAATTTTTGTGGGGGATAGACTCACTAGATTTTTCTTTTCTTTTTTTTTCACCTTCTGAACAAATTACTTAACAAATAATCTTTAAAAACTACCTCCTTGAGACTTACTGTTTATGAAAGGAAACTTAACATTTTAACTGTCACAATAATAATTATCACAAGTGTATCACATAAACTAAATTCTGTAGCATCTTCAAAATGATGGCTTAAGTATTTTGCTCTAAAAGAGCTGTCATCCAGAGTTGAGAGTAGTTTAGGGCTTCTGATAAACTAGCTCATGAAAATTACAGGATATTTATAAATGCTTATGATTCCTAACCTATTTCTAATTCACAACCTCCCCAATATTCTAAAGCAACAATAAAAACAATATTTAAGAATAATAATCAAGAGTGGAATGAATAAAACAGGAGACAACTTCCTTAATCACAAGTCATATAATTAGCAATGGTACGAAATAATCAATATATTACACAATAATAGATATTTGAAACACTGCAAGCAATCAAGAAAGTTCCTTAATCTGCCAAATATACTATTTCCAGTTTCCAAGAGCTGTGCTGGAATAGAATTTAGAAATCAGAAAATCTCCACCAAAATGAATTCTACTCATCTTTCCAAGAAGCCTCAGTAATAAAAATTCCTAAAAAATTATTTTGGGGCACAACATCTGCACCTGCAGAGGATTGTTGAGAAAGCAGTGAATGCAAAGCTATGAACTATGGAGAGGGCAGAAAGGTCATGTTATCTATTTGTAAGTATGTTTAATACTGAGAATTGAGGATTGCTGACTTTCCTCTAAATGGCATTGTTATCTCCTCAGTTAAGGTGTGGAACTCAGTTCAAAATTTAATCTATTATTGTAGTACTTTTCCAGAACTAGTAATAACACCAATCTTAAGATATAATCAGATTATTGCAAAATTTTATTTAAAAGGCTTTAATTTATTAGTAACAATTTCTGCATTAAAACTATCAATGGAGAAATTACACCAACAAGCAAAATTTAATAATAGTCTCAGGATTCACACGGCTTCTCTTTCACCCATCTCTGCAGTAATTCATATAACCATAGAATGTTGGGATTGGTATATATATATATAGTTCATTATAAATATAAAGACTGTCCCAGCAATCAAATAAGATATGGATTTTCAGCTAAAATAAACGTGATTTAATTATAATGGCACTTATGCAATCTATGGTACAATTTAGTGCAAGTTGTTGAAAAAGAAAAAGCAAGGATATTTGAAGTTTAATGAAAAGTGATAATAAAATCTTATAAGATCCTTATCTAGCCAAGATATTAATAACCTATGAGTAGCTTAGTAACCCCCTGGTAGATACAATGATAAGTTCTAACATATACTTAAGAAAATAGCTTAAGTTCAGCCTTAATAGTCCTGATGAAAATGAAAAATATAAATAATAGTGAATCCTTTTCTCTAAATGAAAAATATAAATAATAGTGAATGCTTTTTACTATTATTTATTCTTTCTATTTTTGAGTAATCTAGAAAATCCTCTAAAATCAATCCCATTTTATTTGAGGATTAAGTTTCAACAAATGTCAGAAGAAAACCTGCAGCTCATACCCACCTTATGCTTCTTACCATATATTCTTTTACAAATTGCAATGGGGCATATCATTTTATAAATATATTAATATTAAACCTTTTAAAAATATATTACTGCTTATATAAGGGGCTAGAAACTACTGTCTATAAAAAGAAAGTGTTTAGAATGAAAATAGTTAAATTAGTTAATACAGAGTTTCCCAAACTTCTCTCTTTATCACTCCCTCCCTGCCTCAGTAATGTTTTCATTAGTCCCTTGGCCAAAAGAAATATGTACTTGTTATTCATTAATTAGCTAGGTTCAAACGACTTAGTAATTATTTATGCCCTTAACAACTTGGTAGTCATTTTAAAACTAGTAACACAAAGCAAAAGAAACAGTATTTTATTTCATTCTTAAATAACCACAGTTCCTTACCAGTGGCATGTGGACACCTGGTTGGCACTATACCTATTTCCCAAATCCTGGGATCAGTTGGAACATCACCACACTCATTATCTGTTCCACATTAATTTTTCATATGCAGTTGCTTTATATCACAGAAACTGTCAAGCCTAGCTTCACAAAGATAGGGCATCATTGAAAACAACGTAATGCAATCTAATGCTGAAATGGATCTAACTTGAACAAATGGTTTGCAGGGTGTATGACAAATGTTACTGCATTTTCCTTGAAAAAAAAATGTAAACATTCTACAGTTCTGGTGAGTTCACTTGGGCATCCTGATACATAGTTTGGGAACAGCAGGGCTGAAGAGTAAGTGTTAAAATGAAAATAACAAAGCTCAGTGTTAGGCCTCTAACACTGGCAAAAAGTCACTAATTTCAAAAACGTTACTTTTACATGGTAGGAAATAAACAGAAGCAAAATTAAAGATCATCAAGTTTACAAACGTTTAAGGAGTGCCGGCTGTGTGCAAAGCAGTGTACTAGGCACTGGGAATACGATGCTGAACCAGGAAGCAAAAGTCACTTCCTTCCTGGAATTTACATTCTAGCAAAACTAATGAATGAAAAATATCCAAATAAATATTCATTTTGCAATTTCACTTGTGGTAACTGCTACAAAAGAAGCTGATAGATAAATAAGACAGGGTGATGTGAGAATACATAGAAGGTGAAGGGAAGCAAGCTATTTTAAGGGATAGGAAAAGTCTTCCTTAATTAGGAAATAACATTTGCAGCAAGCTCTAAAGTAGTGATTTTCAATCCAGGATGAATTTGCCCAGCATAGACATCTGACATAGTTTGGAAACATTTTGATTGTCATGACCAGTAGGAATGCTATGGCTACGCTAGTGAGCAATGGCCAGGGATGCTGCAAACAGCCAACAATGTATAGGCCCCTGTGTACCACGACTACCCCAGCAAAGATTTATGTGACTCAAAATATTACTAATGCTGAGAAGGATTTACATATGCAAGGGTGTGTATATGGGTGTGTGTAAGCTCTAAAGTAGTGATTCTCAACCCAGAAAATGGGGGTTCGGGGTGGGCGGCATCAGTGTGTTTTCCAGGAAAAGGTGACAGGATGTGAAGACTCTGAAATGGTGATAATATAGTCCATCTAATGAACCAAGAGAGGGCTAGTGTAGAGGGAGGCTAGTGTATAACAACTGCAGTAATTCTCAAAACTCACTCAAGGACATTAGAAGAAAATGTAATCAAAAAGGAGAGTCTGCCTAAATAATTCTTAGGGTAAAAAGAAGAGTAGTGGCTGTTATTTTAATTACTTAAGCAAATGCCAAGTTATATATAGTATTCAATTCTTCGTTCTGCTATGAAATGTGACATAGCAGGATAAGTAAGCGATCTGCACAAGGACCTCCACAGTCATTAATTGGCTGTATCACGGCTTCTGTCGGCAACTGAGCAGGGATGAGGCTCTGCCAGGTGATCAAGCATAACTTGATCAAAAAACCTGAAGGGGAAAAGAAAGGAGGGCACTTTATAATTAGAGAAGCCTTCACCCCTTAGCTTCCATTATAAATGATTACTTTCATTACTCTTACCATTGTTATTTCTTTTAGCCCAGAATATAACTGAGGTAGTTATAGCATTTTTCATACTTAGGCAAGTCAGTGATAGTAGGCTGACAACAAACAAGGGTACGGCAGCTTCAGACAGAGATAATAGCTCATTATTTGAATGATAACTTTGGACGATTCAGGGGGATACCCTCACCTCAGCTGTATCTATAAACCTCAGAGAGAGACTATGATGAGCAGCATACGCTCTTTAAAGAAAAAGTTTTCGCATATTATCATCTATACAATAAGAGAGACAAAAAGAAAGGATGTGTTTTTTATTAAGCACCTAGTTTATACATGCCAGATTCTGAGCTACATCTTTTCACTTTTTTATATTCAGCTTCTCAAATGTCCTCATTCTAAGGTAGAGAAAGCTGAGGCCATACAGGAAGTTAACTTGTCCAAATCCACCACCTGAAATCTAAAAGTTAGAGCCAGGGTCTGATTCTCACTGTTTCCCAATAGACAAGCTCCTACCATACCACATTTCCCTGCAGTTTCTAGAAAAGGAAAAACCAAAACAAACAAAAACGAGGCTTCCTCATCTCTGTTACTGATCCTTTGGGATTCCAGTGCTTCGGTGCTCTCTCTAGCTGCTGTCCAGACCCTGAAGTGAGCGCCTGCTTCCAAATCACCAGCTCTTCCCCTCGCAAGGAAACACTATCCCACTCTGTGTCCCCAAACAAATGATGGATGGCTACATAACCACCACTACTTCAGGTCCGCTAGGCTACCAACAGCAGAAGAAATAACTCAACAAAATACATCCTCATGTTGGTAAGAAATACTGGTACTCCTAGCAGCCTACACCTGGGGCAGAACCATCTGAACAGGACAAAAACAGGGTCGTAGAGAGGAAATCCAACAGGGAATCAAAGATTCCATTTATTTCTTCGTATACTGCACTAGCTTCCAAGCCTGACTGGGTAAGCCACTGCTAAGGGACTGCATTCATTATGGTAGAAGCACATAAAGCAATTTAACAAGTACACTCTAACACATTTAAGCTTTTAACCAGCAGGCAAAATTCTCACAAAATTCATTGTCAGAAATTTGAATCCCAAAGTTACACATATAAGCATACTGGGTTGGGTGGGTATTTCCCTCTATAACTGTGTTTTTATCATCACAACAGCTCTGCAAATCCTCAGAATTTCATGTTACAGATGAAGAAACTAAGGCTCAGAGAAATTAAATAACTGGCCTGCATGGATAGTTCATGGTGGAATGGACAACTGGCTGCACTGTCCAGCAGACTACCTGTAGGGCACTGTTTCCCCAGCCCCCTACCTTACCTCCTTCACCACTCCCTCAACCCTTTCTTTCTTTAGGCCAACCAGCTTAAAGCTTGCCAGCCCTCTCAATAAGCAGTGGAGGTTACTGATAATCTTGTCAAGTTGATATTCAAGGTAATAAAACAGCCACAGGGTCTCATTCATCCATTTTGATTACCAATGTGTTTTCCTGTTTCTGATCCCATTTTCTTTTCTGCAGGCCTTGGGGAGTGGATTTCGTCCTATCCCATCCCTCTGTGTATCACTTGGCTGCCTGTATACAAGATCTTACTTGTCTCTCCCAACAACTCCTGGAGACACAAGATGTTATAAGTCCTGTTGCACACGAACACACACAAAGAAACCAAATTCCCAAGAGGTGAACTGGCTGGCAGCACTTCTGTAAAGAAGTGACTATCAGGTCTTCAAATGTCTAATGCAGAAATCACTTATTACAAATGACTGCCTCCCTTAACTTCAACCAGTCTTAAATCCTGGCCCACTTTCCAGGTGCACAACTGCTGAAACTGAAACATCTCTCTATATTCCTCTACTGCTAGATCAATCTCACTAAAATAACAAGCCTTTTTTTAAAACAGATATAACATTTGTTATTTGATACATAATATTAAAGGTACTTCCTTCCTCACACTGACATGCAAAGTAATTTCATCAGAAGGTGTGTCTGTTTCCTTTCCTAACAGACACTTGAATTTAGTGGCTTAACACAAGTTTATTATCTTACACTTCAGGAGGTCAGAAGTATAAACCCAAGGTATTGGTAAGGATTGAGTTACTGCTAGGAGCCTTTGAGAAACCATTACTTGCCGTTTCCAGCCTTTAGAGGCTACTCACATTTCCTTAGCTTGTGGCCACATCAAACTAGCCTCTACTTCCATCAGTAACAACTCTTTCTTTGCCTCCTACCTCTTCCTTTCACTTATAAAAACACTGTGATGACACTCGCTCTAAGTGGAGAATACAGAGTAATCTCCCCACTTGGAGATCCTCAATTTACACACCTGCAAAGTCTCTTTTCCCATATAAGCTAATCTACTCACTGGTTCTGGGGATTTTGATGAGGACATCTTTGAGGGGCCATTTTTTTACCTACCAATAAGAGGTAAATTTTAAAAAGCAAGTATCACAATCACATTTTACAGAATCCATACAGCTCTGATATAGTCATTTCAAGAAATTAAAATAATTAATCTGATCCATAATTAATGATAAAAACTAAAAGCATTCCCTTTAAAGTACAGAATAGGAAAAAAGTCAATGAATATCACCTATTCTCTTCACTATGCATGGGTGTCCTAGAAAGCATAATAAACCAAGAAAAAATTTTCCAAAAGCATGGAAGGGTGGGAAGATTAATAAACTTGTAAGTCCCTCAAAATAAATGTTATGAAGATTGCAATCCTATGAAAACTACAATTTTCCACAAATAAATCTAAAAGTTCAGTGAAATTCCAATCAGCATTCCAGGGAATATTTTTCTAGAACTTGATAAACTGATCCTAAAATTACATGAAAGGTCAAGAACCAAAAACAGTGAAGTGGGCACATGCCCTACAAGATATCATAATTTTTTTAACTCTGACAATTAAAATAGTGGGCTATTGGTACAGGGGTAGGCAGATCTCTGAAATGAAGCAAAAGCCTAAAAACAGATGTAGGTATAAACAGACACTTGTAAAGTGGAAGTGGAATTTCAGTTTGTTCGGGAAATATGTGCTACTTCTTTATTAAAGTCAGCTTTCTACATGGGAAAAGATGAAGTTAAATCATTACTTCACATAGTATAGATAAATGAATTCAAAAGAGATCACAGACCAAAAATGAAAAATAAAATTTTACAACATTTAGAAATATAGAAGAGAGTGCACTTAGAGTATTAGATTACTAAAATAAAAGCAAACTAATTTTCAAGAAAAAGCCCAATAAATTAAACAACAAAATGAAATCTACTGTGTAACAAAAATTCCTCCATAAATATTTAAAGCCAAAAACTGGAAGAAAATGGTAATGAAACATGCAATTCATAAAAGGCCATATGCAAAATAATCAAAAAATGCTTACATATCAAAAAATAAAAGATAATTCAATAGAAAAGCAATGAATAATCTTATGAGGAAAAGTTAAGTTTTATTAGAATTAGGGAAATATACAGTAAAGCAATGACAAGATATAATTTCTGAGTCACTAGACTGGCCAAAAATTTTAAAAATATAATAACACCAAGTGTTATTTAGGATATGTTTTTTTTAATAAAAATGTTCATGAATAGCATGTAAGAGTATAAATTGGAACAATCCTTTGGATAACAAGTTGGCAATGTGTTACAGTACTTAAGAAAATCTGTTGCTGTACATCCCCTATGACCCCCAGTTCTTTCAATAGTTCTATACCCTTGCAAAACTCTGCTTATCTAAAGAAACTTCTAAAATGATACTCACTTCAACAAGGTTTATAGTACATAAAATTGTAAAAAATTCCTCAAAATACTGATCAATGAACCCTTTATTCACATAATGGAAGCCTATAGAGCTGTTAAATGCATGAACAAAATTTGTCTTCAAAACATAAAATGGAGTATTTTTAAAAAGCAAGGTGTAAATGACATAATTTACCCACATTAAAAAAAAGATGGAACAATCAATATTGATTTTTATGGATGCATACACATAAAATGAAAATAAAAACTGTGCATGGTGTGAATGCATGTCATTTCAGAACAGTAATTTCCTTGAATAAGAAAGTAGAAAGAAAAGTGTAATTAGGTCTTAGCGATTTATGTTTTTAAAATCCAAATGAAACAAATATTTCCAAATGTAAACAACTATTAAATTTTGGATAGTGGGTACACAAACATTTCTTCTCCCATATGCTTGAAATATTTCATAAATATAATTAAATTGAATTAAAACCAGTAGGAAGAAAGCCCTTTAGGTATGCTGCAAAAGGAACCAGCTCAAAGGGCAAATAAGCAGAATTCTAGAACCACACTGATATCAAAAGCACAACCACTTTCTGGTGTATGTAAAAGTCATTTGCAGTCCAAACACTGGACTGAGGTGTCTGCTCAACTGTACAGAGGAATAAGTATTGACATTATTGTCCAGGCACAGTGAGTTTGTTGCAAGGTTCAGTCCAATTCCATGCACATCTGTACTTTGCAGCTGTGACACTTCTTCTGAGTTGGCTATAGACATGAACCCTATAAAAGGGCACTTAATGGAAGGCTTAGGGGCCCCACCTGTTCAGGAGTCAGCAAAACCGGAGCATTTTAATTCTTTGCTTAGGAAACTTGTTTTACTTTTGTCAGAGGCCCCAAGGGCAAACCCAGAAGTCCAACCAACAGTGTAAGTGGCAAGCTTGAAATCACTAAGCATAATGCCCTGAAACAAAAGCTAAAAAAGAGCTGCCAAGACCAATACTGTAGTAGCACCCATTTCCTTTACACTGGGCTCCCAAGTAGTCAAACTGTCTTCCTGTAAATTCAATTTACTATTTAAGCCAATAAAAGGATCGGCAAGTGTTCCATGTCAAAAAAGCAGCTTTCTCCCTTAACACATGATGTTGTCCAAGGTTCCAATCCCTCCAGGCACGTCCAGCATTAGTAGGCAAATATACCTGATTACCCAGAGCTCTGACCTTACTACCTTGGGTGCTTTATGTCTTTAATTTGTATGCAGTTGCATTTAACCTACCACTTTCTCTGAAAGTCAACATATGTCATACATTCTGAACCATGTGCTGACCAAATGCTGTTCCTGCCCCACTAAAAACGATCCTCGCTCTGGAATTCTGAGGGATTCTCCACCAAAGCCCTAAATATGTACTCAGCTTTCACACAGGAAGTAACTGTCAAGAAATTCCCTATTGTCAAGAGATTCATAAAATGTCTGAAATTAAGGACCTTAGATAGCTGAGATTATGCACAATAACCTTGAAATGCTGAGTGTTTCTCCAATTTTAAGCTCAGAATTTTTAAAGATCCTATCAAAATCAGAAAATTAAAATTAAGTTTACAAAATAGAGTGAAGTATCCAAATATTTTTTTCTACTACTTCATACAACATAATAAGACCTCATGTATAAGAGAAAAAGGTGAAATGTGCACATACATAGAGTTGAGAGATACAGAGAATTTGAGGAGGGAAAAAGGCAGAGTTTACTTGGTTGAGTGAAAATTGTATCTTAAGCTTCTATTTCCACTTTTGATCATCTAGAAGCACTATTTCTGATAAGGGAACAGCCTGAACCAGCTGCCGCAATACTAAACCTTCTTCCCAAAAATATCCACTTGACTTGTAGTACTGTTCTACTGCTCACAAATAAAAAACCAGCAGCTTTCCTTAGTTGCTCATCTAGACACAGCCCAAAAAAAGGGTAATGGAAAGAACATTCTGTGGCATTCAAATATGTCTTGATTTATACTCTTAATTTGTAACATTTTATCTATTAATATGTCATATTTCCCTCTGGTAAACCCATACTTGCTGTGAAAATATTTATGTAACACTTTGACATTTAAAAGCACCTTTTAAATTCATCATTAATGTATTTCTAATAGCCTATCTAGTTATCATCATTTTTCTTTTACCTATTTAAGTTAGAAGAATACAGAGCCTAGAGATATTAAGTTTTATAATTTCTCCAAGATCATATAGTTTCCCAGAGTAGATATGAGTTAAAATCCTCTCACATGTATCTGGAATCTTTCAACTATAAATTTCTTAGGTGTTAAAATTCATATATTTATTTTTGTCCTAAATATTCAATCAGACTGAAAAGAAAGGCCTTTGCTTTCTTATGCCATATAGCACATTTAACAAAAATGGCACTATGAAAATATAATGCTTCATAGCACCAGTTTTATAGAAATCCTATATACAGATTTCTAATACATAAAAATATGAGTTTATTTGATGTTCACCAAATTATCAAACATGAGTCACAAAAGGGTTAGAGGATATCAGCACTTAAGTGTATTATACAGTGTTGTTTTAAAAAATAACATGTATAAAGTACTTATGATTGAACTTTGCAAATAGATGGTAATTAGGTGACAGTTGTTACAGTTACCATCATTATTATTTATATTCATAAAAAATAGCTAAGTCCCTTTGGTACTGGTATAAAGTCCTATTGTATCTATAGAAAATGAAGGATATAAGAAACTTGTAGAATATAGGCAGCATCCAGATCTAAATATGAAATTCCTAATGACCTAAAAAGACAGAGATTAGATTCTAGAATTGATTAAATGCTGAAAAGAAAACATATACCAGGTACACTGTTTACATAAAGAATAAACTGTCTGGAAATCCAGGAACCATAATGTAAAAATGCTGAAGGATATCAGAATGAAAGTAAAAAAAGAATGTCTTCAAAGTGACATCATTAGGGGCAGATGGTGTGGAAGAATAATACCATACATAAAACTTAACAGAATTTGTAATGACATCCTCCAAATATCTATATGTTTATCCTCAGTTAACAGATAAAGGAACTGCAAGAAAGTTTAATGAACTCACCTAACATCAAAAAGCTAGTAAAAGCCAGAGCCAAACTCCAGATCCAAACTGTCCACTCTATCACACTAACATTCAGATGGAATTATTTGTTATATTTTTTACACTCATTTTGTGTAACTTAATTTCTATGTAAACTTAAGAAGCAACAGAGGACCTGCTAGTCAAGATTCAATATCAAACAATAAGGAAAAGCAAGTTTGTGAGAAAAAATGTTAATGAGACCCTTAGGATAAAATGTCTATCTTTGCCATAAAGCCATTTAGACTTTATGAACATAAAAGGCTGACCATTGTAAGAAACAATCTAGAATATTTGTCATAAAAATCAAAATTATTGAATTTAAGTGCCTTCTGTGGCCACACATACTCACAGGGATTCTTAATGTTTTTTGGCATGAATTTCTTAGGCAGAATAATGTTTGTAAGTGCATAAAAGATCAGATTAAATAAAATGTTAAGATAATTAGAAATTGATCAACAGAACTAAAATACATATGACAAAATTTGTCAGTGAAAACTAAGCAATATTTTTAATTTAATGAAAAATTAAGAATCAATAATCTAAGCTTTCGTTGCAAGAAGCTAGGAAATTATGGCAAATAAACCTCTAGAAGATGTAGAAGAAAGGAAAAAAAAAGAATGTTAACAGAAGAAATTAATGATGAAGATGCAGACATACAACAGAGGAACTCAATAAAGTCAAGTTTATTCTTTGACCAACTTTAAAAATATTGAAAATTCTCAAGCAAGACTGATGAACAAGGGAGAAAATATTTATTACCAATTATACTGAGAGACAGGCATCACTATAGATCTTTCAAATATCAAATTTCATCAACAAATTTAACAATAGACAAATTCCTTGGAAATAGAACTGACCAGAAATTAGTACTATACCTAATAAAGAAATAAGACTTGCAATTAAAACCTGCTATAACCTAAATGTCCTTCAAGTGGATGAATGGGTAAAGAAAATGTGAGACGTACATACAAATACACACACACACACACACACACACACACACATTCTATAAATATATATATAATGGAATATTATTCGGCCATACGAGAAGAAACTCCTGCCATTTGCAACAGCATGGATGAACCTGGAGGGCATTATGCTAAGTGGAATAAGCCAATTTCATAGAAATAGAGAATAGAATGGTGGTTGCCAGGACCAGGGGGAAGGGAAATAGGGAGATATAGGTCAAAGGGCACAGATTTTCAGTTATAGGAATCTAATATAGAGCATGTTGAATGTAGTTAATAATGCAGTATTTTGTACTTGAAAGTTGCTGAGAATAGATCTTAAGCATTCTCAAAACACACACACAACTATATGTTAAATGTGTGAATGGATGTGATCTACATGGGTGGACCATTCCACGATGTGTATGTATTATCAAATCATCACGTTGTGTACTTTAAATATATACAAGTATATTTGTTAATTATTCCTCAAAAAGTAAAAAAAAAAACCTAAAATCTCCAGATGCAAATAACTTCACTAGTGAATTTTATCAAATATTAAAGCAGAAACAATATCAATCTTAAATTCTTTCTAATAGAGAAAATATCTTAAACCTGACAAGGGATACGAACACACACACACACACCAAATTGTAGACTAATATATCATAAAAATAGATGAAAAGTCCTAAGTAAATTCACCATTGTATAGAAAAAGATATTATAACATATACTGAAGTATTTTTTGAGGGAAAATTTATTCAAGGTTTATTGAAGGAATTCTAGATTGATTAAATGCTCCAAATCAATGTTAATTAGTACATCAATGGAATAAAGAGAAAAAAATGACTTCAAAGGATATGGAAATAGCATTTGATAGAAGCCAGCACTTACTCTTGATACAAACTTGGAATAGGAAGGAATGTTGCTAATCTTTGAAATTTTTCTATAAATCTGACACTACTCCAAAATAAAAAGATCATTTGAAAATATATTATTGGGAAAATTGGAAAAATACAAATAAGGTAGGTAGTAAAGGATTACTGAATTAATGCTAACTCCCTGGTTCTGATACTTATACTATAATTATGAAGGATATTAACAGTAAGATGGCTGAAGTGTAAGTGGGAATTCTCTGTATTATTTAGGTAACTTTTCTGTAAATATAAAATTATTTCAAAATAAGTTTTTTAAAAGAAATGATATGGTGAATCTCATGGATAAATGAGCATTTATATCACATAATTGAAGTAAATATATAAAAAATCAGGGGAAGTATCATCTGAGTGATATTTAAAATCTGTCATATTTTAATGTCAAAAGTTATTCCTTTCCCCCACACCTGCAGCAGCTTCTTGAAGCCTTTTCCACTTCCATTCTTTCAGAGTTGTCAGATACTATTTTCAAAACGCAATTTTAAAACTGTGAATAAAAGCCATTCACATGATTAAAACAAACCAAAAATATGTATTTTGTAATTTTATGTATATATATTTACACTCTATAATGTAGCTTACTAAAACAGACTTAAGTATGAGAAAAAAAAAGAATTCCCACTGTAAATTAAAACTTGGTTAGAGGACAAGGCATTTATGCTTCAGTGCTAACATTTAAAACAAGTTCTACAATTAAGTTGATTTCTTACCATCTAAATCCAAATAAAGGCAACAATAATTAAAAGGAAATGTAATAAAGGAGACATTTTTCACAATGTCATTGTCAACACAATTTTAATAAGCTAACATGTCATGCTGTTTCTAAATGGATTGGTGTCAATCAGAAATGCTATTAATAAACATTATCATAATCCATTTAAGGAGGAGTAATTGGTATAACCTGCATTGAAAGTAATGGGGAGCTGTCATATTATTGGCCTTTGACCTCATAATTATAGTTTTAGCAATCTGTTGCAAAGAAGTATTTCAATAGCTCAAGAAGACTTCCGATAGAAACAATGGTCATTACATTAAAATTCACTAGACAAGATGTTTGGACAGTAAGAGAGGATCCGAGGTCAGTACGAATGCCAAGCACATAAGGTCACTATCTTGGCACAATAACTAGAACATAAAAACTGTTCAATGTTATTTCTTTTTAACTGTGTCATATATTGATTATATCTATTAAATGTTTTAAACATTACAATTTGTTGTATCTTATGTATGCTTTCTTTCTGCTATTCATCTTTTAGTTCTTCTCATGATTTTTTAATGTTCCAGAAATTTTAATCTGCGTCTAGTCGTATTATCAATAGCTTTCTTTACTTATTTAGAGTTCTATATCTTTTTTCCAGTAGTTTAATAGAATCCCAAATTTCCTAACACTTCATGTTTTACTGGAACAATTACTATCCCAAGTTTACAGTTGAGGATTCCATAATAGAGAGAGGTACCAAGGTTTACATAGGATGTTACTTAAATAAAATATTTGAGAAATGTTTGGACTTAACAAATAATATGTATTTGAGAAAATATAGCAACTTACAAACAGTAAGTATTCAGAAAAAGCTAGTGGCTACCTGTTACTGTGTTCATCATTATTATCATCAAATAAATTTTCATATTTCCTATTCCATAGTATTTCCAATTCCTAGAACCAAATAGATTATTTTTAGTAAACTAGTATTTTACATCATAGAGTTTTAAATAAAACTGTCTCCATTTCTTAAGGTTTTTTATATCCTTCTATAAAACGTGATTTTTTGTATCTTCCACATTCCATCTTAGATTTATTCGTATGTATTTTGTAGTTTGTTATTATGAATGGATTTTAGTTTTTCCATCACATTTCCTAATTGGTTATTGCTAATGCAAAGGAAAACTATTGATTTTTGTTGTATCTTTTTAAAATGATAACAGTACAGTTTAAAATAAAAAACAATCTCAATTTGACAACACCGAAGATCATTTCTATATTTAAGGATATCTTTTGCTCTGCACTCAAGATAACATCAAGCCACTTCACTTGCATGGATAGTTATAAGAAGGCATTAATTGAAATAAAAATAAAGAACCTACATTTCTTTCAATGAATAAAAAGTGATCTTAATAGCTATTATGGGCTGAATTCTGTGTTTCCCCAAAATTCATATATTGAAGTCTACGACCCCTCAGAATGTGACTGTTTTGGAGATAGGGTCTTTCAAGAGGTAATTAAGTTAAAAAGACACCATCTGGGTAATCCCTGGTCCAATATCGCTGGTGTCATAAAAAGAGGAGATAGGACAGGAAGACACAGAAGGAAGACCAGGTGAGGTCACAGAGAGCAGCTGCCTATCCACAAGCCAAGGACAGAGAACTCAGAAGAAACCAACCCCACTGACACCTTGATCTTGGTCTTCTAGTCTCCAGACAGAGAAAATAAATGTCTGTTGTTTCAGCCACCCAGCTTGTGGTAAACCTAGCAACCCTAGCAAACTAATACAATAGAAGCAAACAAGGAAGTATTTTATTTTTTTCTGGAAGATAAAATCCTATGATTTTATTACATGTTATATGAAAGATCATTTTAGTCATTCAAACTTTCACTGTGAAATGTAATAAATATGCAGAAAGAAATATATTATAAACGTATATTATAGCTCAACGGACACAAATCATATAAGGTGTTCTTTGGAAAGCATTTATGGTAAATATTAATAATAAAGTTTCAATTGAAATGCCACATATTTTGGGAAATTATGAAATAAAATTCTAAATGCCCTAGCTTAAAAAATAGCAATGAGAAAATATTTTTATATCTAATGAAAAAATATATTATCCAAATTTGTGAGATAGAGTTAAAGCTTTCCTTTAGAGGAAATGTGCATTTTAGAGGGAAATTTATAGTATATAACTGAAAACAAAAAGGCTGAAAGCCAACAGAATAAACTTCTGCTTTTAAAAATCAGGAAAATAAAAATTCATCCAAGAGTTATAATTTTAAAGTTTAGTAAAATTAAATAATTTTAATGGAAAAATAGAGGGTTTTTCTGCCATTGTGATGATCATATACAATGTTCAATTTGCCACATCCCCAATACTGCGAATTTTCAAAGTTTATTTGAAGGAAGATAATTCCTTATTACTAAAGGCAAAAATGAAAAATACAAATTTCTGACTATAGGCAATTCTGAATAGGAAGTTAGAAAGATTTTTGTTGTCATCCTAGCTATACAACTTCTACATTTTTTCAATCTATCCATAATCTATGAAGAAAAAAGTTGCAATAAAGGGGAAACTAGCAGAAGCCTCTGGTTGATCACCAATCTATAAGCGTAAATCAAAGCCTTTAATAAGTTCTATCTTGTTATAAGGCTGTATAAGAGGCACACGGCTATGAGACTAAGGGTAAATTGATAACAGTGCTTGTGTTGTGGCTTATGTGTTTGTTTGTTTATCACAGACTGACATAAAACCATGGAATTACTCCACAGTTCAGAACCTATTCCAATAAATGGTATAATTTCAAGATAAGAATTCATGTAAGGTCATATATAAAAAATTCTAAATGGCTTTGGAATCAGTAACTATTATATTAAGCAATCACAAAACATTTAAATTTTTAAAGTTCTATAATTTACATATGTTTGTTTTATCTGAAAGGTTGTTCAGTATATTTTATCTGTAATTAACAATAATTGGTAGTACAACACTATTATGAATTAGCAAAACTTATGACCTAACCCAATAATTACTGAAGCTAAAACGAAGGTTTTGTTAGTGGATTAATTATATCATAATATAAGTGGGTTCAAATAAAATATAAAGAAGCTACCGACCTATTTCATTTATATGCTGCACATGTTTATAGAGGTCTACTGTTTAGTATTGTTCAATGGAAGAAATATGAAAAAAGATAATTTCTGGAATGGTGGCATCTTAATTGAAAAGCATAATTTTCACATTTTTGAGTCTATAAAATGTAGGTGAACAAATATTTATTTCATGGTTAATACGTACACACCACCACTCTCTCAGAAATAACCTGTTCCCATTTTACAAATGAGAGAAATAAGTATCAGAAAAGTCATGTTGCTTTACCAAGGTCATAAAACTAATCAATCAAACCAGTATTTAAGCACAGTCTAAATTACAGAGAAGCAAGAGACAAAATATTTTAGGCTACAACCCTTGAAATGAGTTATGCTCTCATAGAGTTCAACAATTTGAAGTTATCTATGCATTATGACAATCAGATACACCCCAAAATTGTTTTCCTTATTTGTCCACAGCTATAGAACATCAAGAATGACAGAAAACTGGGTTACCATAGAGGTTGGCAAGCTAACTACCTTCACGAACCATGATGAAGCAGATATCCTGAAACATTTGAGCAAATCCAACTTTTCAATGGACATGTAGATGATCCTGTTACAAAATACATATATAAAAAAAACTTTAATTTTTTGAGGTTACTTGGTATCAACTAAATGCATTTGAAAAGTCTTTTACTTGCCAGTGAATCTATTATTAAGTGTTCAGTGGCTAAATTCTTAAATGATAATTTATACAAAATGAATAGCTTTTATAAAAACAGCTTGACTTCTACCTTGACACAATTCACCTCATCACTGCCCATTCCAGCTAAAAATAAAAGCAGTGATTCTCATTATTCAGTGCATCTGGTAACTTTCAAAAATAAAATGGTAATGATTTCTACTAATGTTAAATAATTAAAGTATTAATAGTTCCCTATTGCAATGAGCGTGGTCAGCTAAAACTTGCAAATTGCTTTTGCAAGCCACTTCATTTCTCACCATGAGCTAAGGAAAAATCATGTGGCTGATAGAAAATTGTTAACATCTCTGTATCTGATATATTTACCAAATGTCTAGTCTCCTGAGATCACATAAAATAATGTGTTTTCTAATATGTCTATCAGTCTTCTCATTGACAGTTTTAGTTAAAAAAAAATTTGGCTTTTATCATTGCCTCTTGAGCATGTAAGTCATTATGTATTTTATTTTCCTAATACATCCAAATGAAGAAAAGTATAGGTTTATAAGCAATTTGTCAATCAATGTATGACTGACAGTTTTCAGTTCACTAGTATTTATTCTAAACTAGATCTTACAATTGAATGAGTTTGTTTCTAAGGCAAAAGACAGTTCACCAGGCACCTTAGAAATGCCACATAGAATTGCTTCCTCATTTGCTCTCACTAGTTAATATCATACTCCACAATAATTTGAAAGGAAAAACCAGCTTCTAACAGAGAACCCACATTAACTTTCTACTTTTCAGTTCCTAAAGGAATAATTAATAGCTCAAAAGGTATATGTTTTATAATAAGCATAATATTGACTTATCAAGAGGTGCATTTTTTCCATTTAGCACTTAATCAAGGTGAATATCATACCTTTAAGATGTCAACATGTTTTTATTTTTCTAGGGCATTTTATTTGAAAGGCCACTATATCTTTGGCACATGGAAGACAAAGAGGAGAAAAGCAGGGGATCAATCAAACTATTTTAAACTGGTTTAGAAAGAGGGGTCACATTACTTATAAGGAATATGGGTTAATTGGCGTGTGTGCAAAAAGTACGACTTTGGTTCATAAGTGAAATTGTAACTTCAAAGGTAGCCCCCTTTTGATGGAGCCTCTCAGATGTCTCATGAACCAAGAGAAGGCTGAGTCTCTGGGGGGGGGGGCTCTCAATTATGACCCAGAGTGTGGCGATTAGATTGAGTAATTAGAGATTAAAGAAAATGGGAGTTTGCTAATCAAGGTAAAGCAAACTAAACAGAACATGGGACTCTTAGTTCCCCCTGAAGGTTGTAAATACACTCTTGATCCATGTATTCTTGAGATGTTTTACAGGAACTTAGATCCCTACCAGATGGGACACCTACTGACTATAAGCGTGTAGACCCCACACTGGGTGGAGCCAGAAGATCCCTGAAACAATCCCCAGTCTCCTCCCCACTGACCACTCAGAAGAAGTGACACAAGCTGATCACACACACTGCAGTTCTCTCCCATAATTTTGCCTTTAAAACTCCTTGCTTGTAGGCCAAAGGCAAGCGTGGACTTTGGTCATTAGCCGGTCATCCTCCCTGCGTGGTGTCCTGAAGAAAATGCTCTCTTCTTTCACTACATCTAGTTTCAGTGTTTGGCTTTGCTGTGAATCAGGTAAATGGATCCAGGTTTGTTTGGTTCAAAAAAAGAATTCAAGTGGAAGAAAAGTCATATATCATACCTTTAAAAAAATTGAAGCAATATAATATGGTTTATTTCAGGCTTTTAAGATTGTAAAGCTGTTTACTTGTAGGAGGGCAGATGAGGGGTAATGGAAGGAGATTTCAGATTTTCAGAAACATTTATGTTGTACCCTTGCACCCACTCCACCCCCACTTTCCCAGAATAGGGATAGAAAACAGATTAGATTCGTTCTTCTCTAATGGCTACACAACAAAAAAATCATGGACACTGATTTTCTTCTAAAAAATACACCTTGTTACATAAGTTTTATTAAGAAAATATAAACAAAAGATAAGAAGTGAAGTAGAATACTAATTAATTTTTCTCAATTTCCCCAAGAATTCTTGTCTCATAACTTTTCTATTTTGCAAATAATTCTTCACAGCTAGAGAATACAGCCCTAATCACATGAACATATGAGTAAAAAGAATAATGAACAGCTCAAAAGGTATATGTTTTATAATAAGCAAAATATTGACTTCTCAAGAGGTGCATTTTTTCCATTTAGCACTTAATGGTCTATAAATACAACTCTAAAGGAATTTATGCAATGTACCGCAAGTCATTGTACACCACCTATTGCACAAAAGTAATGTTCTGGGGTTCCCCTGTTCTTTCAATAACAACAGGAAGAAGTATTTTGCCTGTTTGAAGCTCCAACTGTCATTTCACAACAGGCAGACTAGATTTTATTGCCATGATCTGACCAATATGCTATTATTGCTCATTTAGATAAAAACAATGTTGATGTTTGATATTATAAGTTAAGAAATACGTTTCACAATGTTTAATCCAGAAAGCTGTAGCAAGATAATATCCGAAGGAAGAGTTTGGTGCCTATTAATTTCCTATGTAGCTTCAGAAGCCTTGGTGAACTTTCTTGGTCTCGCTGTGATTCTTTTCTCTTTTCAACATAAATAAATTTCAAATTCATATATGTTATATATGTAGATATGTGAGTGTGTGTGTGTGTGCATCCTTACCACCAGTAATGATTATGGGAATGATACTACTACATCTTTATCAATCTTAGAATCATAAATTTAAAAATTTTCCATAAATTTTCTGGGAAGCAACCAGTTAATTGATTTTATTATATACATTTTATAAATAAAATGTTTAAAGTTCAGAGGGCCTTCTACTTCTAGGAAGATAGAGTATACATACTTATTCCTGTTCCTCCAGTTAAGTACAGCTAAAAATCCTGGACATTATATGTAAAGGAAATTGAAAGCTGAAAAGAAAAGGGCAAAATGGCAGTGGATCTCAGGGCCTAGAGTCATGTAAAATGGGGACTAGTCATTTCAAGAACAAGGAAAATCTTAAACTGAATGATAAGAGACATCCAACAGAAGCCAAAACCAAGATAAAAAAGTTTACCTGAGAAAGAAGTTAAAGGAGACAACCTAAAAATGCTTTAATAAGGAATTGTAAACACACTTGAAACAAATGGGAAAAAAAAGCCTCAATAAACAAGAAGATATAAAGATGAATAAAATGGAAACTTTAGAAGTTAAAAACATGGTAACTGAAATAAAAATTATGAGGGCAGAGAAGGACATTAAATAATGATAAAATACCCAAGAAGACATAACAACTCTATGTACCAAATAGCATAATGAAAAATGTGTGAAATAAAACCTGAGAGACATGAAAGGAGAAATACACAAATCAAGAAACATAGGTGGAGAATCCAAAAGCTCTCTTTCTACAAATAATAAAATAACTACACAGAAAACTAAGAAGGATATAGAAAAACATGAAATGAGATCAACTAATAGGATCTAATCAACATTTATAAAATAACCACTTATCAACATTAGTATATATCATCCTTCCCAGTTCCCAAAGAACCTGTATACAAAGATTAAGCATGTACTGGGCAACAAAACAAACCTCATCTATTTTAAGAGGTTTGAAATCATGCAGCATGTGTTCACTGGCCACAGTGGAAGCAAACCAGAAATCAGCGACAGAAAGTAACAGGAAAACCTCCAAATTCTTGGAAACCAAGAAACACACTTCTAAATAATTCGTGGGTCAAGAGGAAGGCTCATGGGAAATCAAAACATTACTACAAGAAAATGAAAACACAACATACTGAAATTAATGCAACACAACTAAAGCAATGTTAAGGAGTTAAAGTTATAGCACTAAATGCATACATTAAAAAAAGGAAAGGTCTCAAATGAATAATCTGAAGCCTTACCTCATGAACCTAGAAAAAGCAAAAGCAAAATAAGCCCAAAGTAACCAGAAGGAAAGTAAATAAAAAAGTCAATAAAATTGAAAACAGAAAAGCAACCCTAGAAAAAATCAATGTTACAAATAGCTCGTTGTTAGAAACAATCAATAAATCCAATAAATCTTTATCAAAGGTCCAACAAACAGGGAGGAAGGAAGGAAGGAAGGAAGGAAGGGAGGGAGGGAGAAAGAAAGACAGAGAGAGAGAGAGAGAGAATGAGAGAAAAGACCAATATCAGTAAGGAAAGGAGGGCTATCACTACACATCCTTTGGACATTAGAAGATTAATAAAGGAATAGTATGAACAACTCTACATGCAAAAATTTGACAACTTTGATAAAATAAGACTAATTCCTTAAAAAAACACAAACTAACAAAATACAATATGAATTAGAAAATTTGAATAGCCTTGTAGCTATAAAGAAATTGAATCCTAATTAAAAATTCCCCAAATAGAAATCTTCAAGCCTCCCCACAAAACTAATAAGTGAGTTCAGCAATGTTGCAGGTGTGTCTTAGTGTGTTGTGGCTGCTCCAACATAATTATCAAAGACTGGATGGCTTATAAAGAAACAGAAATATATTTCGCACAGTTCTAGAAACTAGGAAACCCAAGATTAAGGCACCAGCAATTTCATTGTCTGGTGAGGCCCACTCCCTGGTTTACTGATGGCCATCTTTTCACTGCATCCTCACGTGGCAGATGAGATAAGGGAGCTCTCTGGGGTCTCTTTTATAAGGACACTATTGTTTATGAAGGTTCCACCTCATGACCTAATTAACCCTCAAAGCCTCCCCCCTCCTCCAAATACTATCACAATGGGGATTAGGTGTCAACATACAAATTGCAGGGCAGTCCCAAGCATTCACTCTGTAACAAGGTAGAATGTAAAGATAAAAAAAACATATTTTATTTCTATATACTAGCAATGAGCACACAGACACTCAAAAAATACACCACCAGTTAAAACAAAAAAAATAAACAGGAGTAAATCTAATAAAACATATATATATATATATATATAACTTTTATGCTGAAAAACTACAAAATGTTGATGGAATAAATCAAAGAAGATCTGCATAAATGGGTAGACATACATTGTTCCTGGACTGAAAGACTAAAAATAATTACACCTGGAATTGATCTCCTGGTTTAAAACAATTTGTATAAAAATTTCAGCAAGATGTTTTACAGACAATATAAGATCACTCTAAAATTGATGAAAAGACAAAGGAACTAGAATACTAAAACAACTTCGAAGAAGAAAAACAAGGTAGGAAGAACCTATCTACCTGACTTTAAGACATTTATATAGTTATATAGTGATATAAGACACTTATATAGAAATTAAGACTATTTGGTATTGTCAAAGGGATAGACAATGAAAATAATAAATAATAACAATAATCAATGGAAAAAAATTCTACAGAATGTAGAAATAAACCCATACAATATACCTAACTGGTTTTTGACAAAGGTACAAAAGCAATTAAACGGAGAAAAGATGGCCCTTTCACAAATGGTGCTAGAGTAATTCAACATTCATTGACACACCTTGACCTAAATCTTACACCTTATACAAAAATTAACTCAAAATTCATCACAGACTTAAATGTAAAATATAAAACTAAAAAAAACTGTGAGAAAAAATAGGAGACATTTTTTAGGATCTGGGACTAGGTAAAGAGTTCTTGTACTTGCACAATTCATAAGGGAAAAAATGTTTAGTTGGTCCTCATCAAAATTAAAAATTTTTGTTCCATGAAAGACCCTGTGAAAAAAGAAAAAAAGACAGGCTCCAGCCTGAGTGAGAATATTTACAAACCCCATATCCAACAAAAAACTAGTTGTTGAATACATAGAATACATAAATAACTTTCTTAGAATATATAAAGAACTTTCAAAACTCAACAATTAAAAAAAATACAATCAGAATATCAGTAAAGGAAATTAATAAATCTTTCTGAAGTGGATATACAGATATAAAGATGGCAGAGAAGCTCAAGAAGTAAGTTCAATATTATTAGCCATTAGGTAAATGCAAATTAATTTAGAGATATTTATAGGAATGGCTAAAATAAAAAATTGTGTCAACACCAATACTAGCAAGGATGCAGAGACTGGATCACTTACACACTGTTAGTGAAAATGTAAATGATACATTTGGGAAAACAGGTTGGCTGTTCCTTAAAAAGCTAATCATACAGCTACTGTGTGTCCCAACTCTTGGTCATCCAGAGAAATGAAAAATTACTCTCATACATAAATGTATACATGAATATTTACAGCAGCCAAAGTAGAAAGAACTTAGGCATCTTCCAAAGGGTAAATGGTTAAAGTATGCTAAATCAATACCACAGAACTCTACTCACAATACAAAGGAATGCACTATTTATAGAACAATCTGGATGAATGTCCAGAGAATTATGATGAGTGGGGAGAAAAAACCCCAAATGTTACATACTGTATGCTTCTATTTGCATGACATTCTTGAAATGACAGAATTAGAGAATTAGAGAACAGATTAGCACCAAGTGTTAAGGAAAGGGTGAGCATAGGAGGCAAGAAGGCATGGCTAAAAGGGTAACATGAACAATCCATGTAGTCATGGAAATATTCTGTATCTTGACTGTTCCAATGTCAGTACTTTGGTTGTTGATGTTGTATTATAGTCGCACAAGAATCTACCATTAAGGAAAAATGGAGTAAAGGGTGTATAGAATCTCTATTACTTCTTAACAACTGCATATGAATCAACAATTACCTCAAAATAAGAAATTTAGTTAAAAAAAAAAGTTCAAAAATATAACTGGCTCTGAAATTTGCAAGAAATATTCCGAGGCCATTTTTTCTGAGTCACTTTGCCTGAGTTAATCAGAGTTAGAGTATGGGACAGGGTGAAAACTAAAGCTTGACGTGAAAAAAGCAATCAGAAAGCAAGGGCTAGCTAACTGGTTCTAAAATAGGCAGATCAATCAGGACGAAAAGCTCCATCAGAAGTAAGGCCAATAATATGAGATGCTAAGTCAAAAAGTCTACCAAAATTTTAAGTTTTCCTCCTGGACCATGGGAAAGCCAGAAAGCAGAACCCCTGGGAAGAGAATATTGCCTAGGAGTTTCAAGTAATTGGCCATCTTACTCCTAATGGGTACTTCTCCACTTTTCACTGGTTCAAAGGTTAATTCCTACGTAACAAGACTATTTCTCTCCCTCAGAGCAGTTCGCAAATCAACTAATGAATATTTATGAAGGCCTACCAGTGGGAAAGGCATTGCCTAAAATCTGTCTGGAAGGATTTAAAAATGTAGTAAGACCACAGTTACAAAAGAAAGTTTCCTATAAATAATCCCATTGTCTACATTAAGTTCAAGAGTAAATAGGCTGGCGTTATAGCATAATGTTTTGCTCCACCACTTACTAACTAGGTATCTTTGCACAAGTTTCTGAACTTCTTTGAGATTCTCAGCTTCTTCACTGATACAATTAGAATATTTTAAACATACAGTGTTTCTCTTAGGATCAAATAAGATAATAGACTGATTATTGTAAAAAAAAAGTGAATAAAAATCGTGTCTAAATTTAAGTCTTATGTTCCAGGTCTACATTATAGAAGGAAAAAATAATCAGGTTAAAAGATATCTGGTGAAAGCTTATCTTCTACATTCTACAATTTAAACTGCCTTACAATCTTAAAAAATAAATTACTTTCATCACATTTCCATCCTAAAATACAATTTTGTGCTTTTTGAAAACAGTAAATGCACTTTTTTGAGTGTTCTAATTAATACCTATGAAATTCATGATCCAAAAATTTAGGCTGAGCCTAACTGAACCCAAAAGATATAATGGACTTCCTAATGGAAATATCAAATACAGTTCCAATAGAATTTTGAATAAGAAATTTATACACAGAAATCTTTGCTTTCCTATACACTAACGATGAACTAGCAGAAAGAGAAATCAGGAAAACAATTCTGTTCACAGTTGCATCAAAAAGAATAAAATACCTAGGAATAAACCTAACCAAGGAGGTGAAAGACCTATACCCTGAAAACTACAAGACACTCATGAGAGAAGTTAAGGAAGACATCAATAAATGGAAATCTATCCCATGCTCATGGATAGGAAGAATTAATATTGTCAAAATGGCCATCCTAACTAAAGCAATATACAGATTCAATGTTATCCCTACCAAAATACCAACATCACTCTTCAGCGAACTAGAACAAATAGTTCTAAAATTCACAGGGAACCGCAAAAGACACTGAATAGCCAAAGCAATACTGAGAAAGAAGCATAAAGCTGGGGGATTACGCTCCCTGACTTCAAGCTCTACTACAAAGTCACAGTAATCAAAACAGTTTGGTACAGGCACAAGAACAGACCCATACATCAATGGAACAGTACAGAGAGCCCAGATAAAAACCCACACATATGTAGTCAATTAATATATGATAAAGGAGCAATAGATATATAATGGGGAAATGACAGCCTCTTCAACAACTGGTGTTGGCAAAACTGGACAGCTCCATGTAAGAGAAGGAAACTGGATTACTTTTTAACTCCATACACAAAAGTAAACTCAAAATGGATCAAAGACATGAATGTAAGTCATGAAACCATAAAACTCTTAGAAGGAAACATAAGTAAAAATCTCTTGAATATAAACATGAGAAACTTTTTCCTGAACACATTCCTTGGGTAAGGGAAACAAAAGCAAAAATGAACAAATGGGACTACATGAAACCAAAAAGCTTCTCTACAGCAAAGGACACCATCAGTAGGATAAAAATGCCTCTGACAGTACGGGAGAATATATTTGTAAATGATATATGCAGTAAAGGGTTAACATCCAAAATATATAAAGAACTCATATGCTTTAACAACCAAAAAGCAAATAACCTGATTAAAAAATGGGCAGAGGATCTGAATAGATACTACTCCAAAGAATAAATTCAGATGGCCAACAGGCACATGAAAAGATGCTCCACATTGCTAATTATCAGGGAAATGAAAATTAAAAACACAATGAGCTATCACCCCATACCAGTTAGGATGGCCAACATCGAAAACATAAGGAATAACAAATGCTGGTGAAGATGTGGGGAAAAGGGATCCCTCCTACACTGTTGGTGGGAATGTAAATTAGTTCAACCATTGTGTAAAGCAATATGGAGGTTTCTCAAAAAACTAAAAACAGAAATACTTGTTGACCAAGGAATTCCACTCCTAGGAATTTACCCAAAGAAAACAAGATCCCTGATTGAAAAAGAGATATGCACCCCTATGTTTATTGCAGCACTATTTACGATAGCCAAAATATGGAAGCAACCTAAGTGTCCATCAGTAGATGAATGGATAAAGAAGATGTGGTACATATACACAATGGAATATTATTCAGCCATAAGAAGAAAACAAATCCTACCATTTGCAACAACATGGATGGAGCTAGAGGATATTATGCTCAGTGAAATTAGCCAGGCAGAGAATGACAAGTACCAAATGATTTCACTCATTTGTGGAGTATAACAACAAAGCAAAACTGAAGGAACAAAACAGCAGTAGACTCACAGACTCCAAGACGGGACTAGCAGTTACGGAAGGGAAGGGGTTGGGGAGGGTGGGTGGGGAGAGAGTGAGAAGGGGATTAAGGGGCATTATAATTAGCACACATAGGTAGGTCACCGGGAACGCAGTAATGACTCCATAGCATCTCACTATGCTGATAGATAGTGATTGAAATGGGGTGTGGGTGCGACGTGATAATATGGGTGAATGTTGAAACCACAATGTTGCTTGTGTGAAACCTTTATAAGATTGTATATCAATGACACCTTAATTTTTTAAAAAAGAATATATCCCTTTGCTGCGAGTTTCTATTTTTATTTCATGGTAGCAAGAAATGTGGCTGATATAAGCATCAATTTTGGAAATATTTTGGGATTTTCTCCATGACCTAACATCTGTTTAATGTTTGCAAATATCTTATAAATCTATAAAGATATTATCAGTAGGTACAGCAGACATTTTACAATATATCTAATGCACTGCATTCACTAATCATTGTGAATAACAGCCTCTACATCCCACTTACATTTTGCTGTTGTTTGATGTATTACTTTTGACAAATATGGTGTCATTGTAGATTTGTTAAATTGCTCTTATATTTCTATAATTATTTTATTATTTTGTATTTATGTTTAAGTCTCTTCTATTTATTACCTAAAGGTTTCAGCACTCTTCTGATAGACTGTACCTTCTAACAATTGTCTATTTAATACATTAGCTTCTAAATTATATATTACTTGATTTTTTTAAATCATTGAGTTGCTTTTGTCTGGTATATCTTTGCCTATACATTTCCTGTAATATCTTCATCTCCCTGGCTTTTCTTTGTAATTTTAAGTATCACAGAGGTGAATTTTATCAACTAATCTTAGAGTTCCTTTCAAACATGACCTCTGATTGATCAGTGGGAAGTCCTAAAGCTTCGGTGGGCTTTGTCTTGTTCTTCTCTCAGTTCACATTAGCATCATCTTTCCCCCAGACTCACAGGAGGAAATTCTCACTTAACCTAAACAACTGTTATCCAGGAACTGAAGTTATAAACACTGAAGCCAGCAGAAGGGCAGAGAGAGGGCCCCAAATGGACCCCCTCTTTAGCAGACTGTCTTCAAGTATGCCTGCATATCACCTCTAAGGGGGAGACATTTTTTTGTGAGTACCATAGTAAGCAATGTCTCCCTGCTCTGAAGTAAATTTCAGCTCCAAATTTTGTGTTTTAAATTTCTCACCTCTGATTTACCCCTTACTCCATTTCATTTGTTTAATGTGTTTTAGAAATTCATCAAAATATCTTATTTACTGATTGTGTCCTTTCCTGCCTCCCAGGATTCTTATGGACTCATTTCTTTGTACCTACATTTTTCTGTCATTTCAATGAAATCTGGGAAAGGAAGGGAGCTACACTCATATGTTTAGTCTGTCATCTTAAACTTCAATAGTCTAAGTTCCCGTTTTAGGTATGATTTTCCACATAGACATTGGAAAATTTTTTGCTCAAATCTTTATCTAATTCTACCTACTTCAAGAAGATCTGAATGAAGAAATGACCAGCAATAGAATGATTCAATTCTAATAATTTTTAACACACTCAATTCCTTGTTATCCATTTAAAGACCAAAAAAAGAAAAAAAGAAAAAAAAGCCTAAGGGGGAACAAACTTTCACCAAAATATAATATTGGTAAATGATATAGAAAAGCTCAGCAAAATATGTTTTTATTGCTCTATAGAGTAGTTTGAATTAAACTCTGGCAAATATGTCACTAAAAGAGGTTTATGAAGTATCCTGGAGACAGTCAAGCAGTGCAATATACTGGTTACCAGCACCTGGCCTGGAGTCAGAAAGCAAGGGCCCTTATCTCACGTGCACCATGAGCTTTGGGAAAGCTACTTAACCTCTCTGACAACCAGTTTCACTATCTATAAAATGTGTAAACAGTGTCTGTCTACCTCATAAAGTGATGAGAGGTTTAAATAATATATGAAAACAATTAAAATAAGGACTGGTACATAATAACTGCTCAATAAATACTTCCTAAGATTATTAAAAGTTGTGTTTTTCAGAAAGGATGGATTTAGTACTGCCCAGAGACAGACTGTAACCACCCAACATTAATTCCAGTTATAGGATTCTCTGGAAAGCTATGTTGTAGTGAGTAAAATATTTAGCTCTTTGATACCCAGTACAAAAGCTCAAGAAAAATGACTGAAGTGCTTTGTCTTGGTCTTATTTGGAATTTGTATTATTTTCTGTCTTGCAGAAGGCAGAGCCAGAACTGGTAGATCCCACCAATACATATTTTTTTGGTTTTGATTTCTTATCATGTGTCACAGTAAAATAATTTTACACCAGTTTTATATGAGACACTTGTCATTTTTTGGTTATGTAAAACCTTCACCCAAAAAATACAGGAAAAAGATTTAAAAGAGTCAGTGCTAAAGCAGCCTCTTTAAAAGCAAAAACCCACCATCTGCAGCAAGAGGACTTCAGAAAACCCAGGGGAGTCTTCTTCCCCAACTGTCAACACCAGGAAACGCGCCAAGGGGACAGCTGCTAAAATTGGAAAGTCTCATCTAGGGCGTGACATCAGACTTCTATAATTTTTACCTAAAAAAGCATCAGTCACCACAATGGCAACAAAGTATTAAGGAGAAAACAAAAGCAACCTCCCTAATGAAGAATGGCTTCCATTAAATAGTTAAAAAGCTACAATTCTATTAAGGAAAATGACCATCTCGTTCGTGGGATGGGAGGTAAAATCTGTATTGAGCTAGTTTCCAAGAGACCAGGAGGTATTTTTTTTAATCACTGGAAACAACAGGGAACATATGATCAATCAGGAAAATAATAACAGAGCCCATTACTAAAAATAGTTTCCAATGATAGTGCAGAGTTAAAAAAAAACATGAAGGAAATCTCTCCTGCTATTTTAACAATACACTGACAAAAATCTGATAATGAAAACTGATAACTCAAAGACAGCTTTCAGCATTAAAAATGGAAAAGTCTATAATTAATATCATTTCCCAGGTAATTTATGGCCCAGAAACTCAGATACCTTCAGTGACATGTATTTCATGCTCATTCAAGAATTGTTGAATTTGGATTTTTACTCCCATTAGATTTCACTTCTATCAGAGAAGAAATCTGGCTATCAGAGTCTTCAGCGGTGTTAAAACCAGGGTGAATCTGAAAGTGCACTTGCTGGCTGGCCATGGCTTTCGTTTCTAAGGAAGAGGTTGCAAAGGCGAGGAGCGCAGGTAACATGAATGGGTGAAGCCAAGTGTGAGGCCTGAGGGAAGCTGGAGAGAGGGCACCCCAGGTGCAGGGGATGAATGCCGCTCTGCTTACACCTAGAAAGGAAGCCTGGTACTGTCATATCTCATTTTTCAAGAGAAATTGTAAAAATCCATACTTCTATTTGAATCCCCGAGTTATGTAAGTGTTGGTATAAAAAAGGAAAAAGAAAAAATGTTAAGCATTCTTTGAAAACTATGGATGCCATAGTTTTTAATAAGCTAAATCCAATACACAGGTTTCCAGATGGTAATCTCAGGAAGGTCTCCATTATCATTAGACCTCATAAGGGTTTTTTTTTTTTTGCTTTGCTTGGAACTGTGATGATTTAACCAATTACACCAAAAAAATCGTATGACTTGTTATATGAAGATATAGCCCATGAATTGCAAATCCTGTTTTTGTATGTAAGAGCCCCAAACTGGCTAAGAAAAATTGGATTATAAAGCTTTATTTTGTACCCCAATATCAGATGTGACACTAGATTTCTCAAGAAATGAAAAGGAAAATGAGAGAAATCTAACAGTCATTTACTTTATTTTCTAAAAGGTAAGAGAACAACATTAATTTCTATTTGTGCTCTAAGTGACAAGAACAGCAAATGTAACCCAGTCTGGTGATCGGCTTATTCATTGTTTGAGGAAAATTAAATAATTAATAAGGACAGTGTTTTAATGAGATATGAGCCACTAAAGATGACTCTACTACCAGAGACTCAAATAAATATGTCCTGCTTCCTCCTTTTTAGTATATGAATAAAAACAACCACAAATAAACATTCTCCAAAGAGAAAAATGAATGAAAAGAGTACCATAGGTATTTTATCAACTTACTTCATTCCAGGAAACCCTTACTGTCTACTTTTATTTCATTTTGTTCTTAAGGCAAGTTGGTAAGGAGATATTCTTCCCATCTCCATCTCTACACCTCACTGCTTCTCATTTATAGAGAAAAAAACCCACGTATGTGCCCATATGACATAGCCATAATAGTCAGTTGCTGAACACAAATGAAAATACTGAATTATTTCCCAAATACCAAAGCATGTAGAGCACATTATATTTTGAAGTGTTAGCCTGAGTACTCTTCTGTAGGCTTTTTGTACATTCTCCTGAATGCTGACTATTCTACACAATGCCCCATGAGTTATGAGGTTTTCCACTCTGGTATGAACAAGAACTCGCCATGGCCTTGTGTGATTTCCAGCTGCTCTTCCCTCTAATCTTTCTGGGTACTTTATTGCCTAGCCATAGGGAGTGTCCTCACGCACCTGAGCTGAAGATTGTAGGCTTCCACAGATCTCCAAAATTCTCTGTGCAGCTCTCTGCTCTCAGGTATTTTTCCCCATGAAGAAAAGCCACTTTGACCTGTCTGGGCCCTCAGCAATTCTCCTCACCTCAGGGAAACCTCTAGATTCCACCTTCTTGGCCACTTCCCTGCACCACAGTCTAGCAACCATGTGACCAGAAGATGGGACTGTCATGTGGCTCTTGCCTTTAGGGTTCATATCCAGTGTCCTGAAAATGTCTATGTTTAATATAGTTTGTTCTTTCTTATGTTTAAGGTGGGAGAGTCCCTGTTACTCCATCTTGGCTTGCATGAAGTTTTGTGGATTTTTTTTTCCTTTCGCATATACAATTTTAAGAGTAAGAGTATGTTCATTATTCTCCACACTCATTACTCTTTACACTTTGTATTGCTTCATTAAATATATCCATTGTAAACCCTCAGGGTTGGCAAGTGGTACCACAGTAAGTTAAACCAGGGTGGCTAGAAGAATCCATCGTTAGATATTTTGTTTTTTCAGCTTTTTACTTAGGACCAATGATCCCGTGTGGGGTAAATGGCAGAATTTCCAGAACTCCCCCGCTGGCCTTAGTCCATTTACATATCAATAGGTGTTTATGACTACAGAGCCTCTGATCCATCTGGGGCAAGGGGTGGAGAGAAAGCAGCCATGCTCTCCTCCCCTCCATTCCTGGTACATAATTGGTCTGGTGTTTGCCGGTCACCAAGGACCTGCCCGTGGAGTTCCATCCAGAAGGGGCAGGCAGGGAAGACAGTGTGCCCCATGGCTGTAGGTCACAGATGGGCAAGAGCCTGGCTAGAGATCCTGAGCAAGCTGTAAGAAATAAAAGACTTTCTCCCAACCTGCTCATTTCCTTGAATTACTTTGGTTTCACTGGGTTCACAGGGTGAACTTGCCCTGGGCCAGGAACACCCTTCCCCCTGGAGCTACACCCTGTCACCTTCTCCTGCTCTAAAAAGGCAAGATACCATGGCAAGAAGGTAGGGCACATCTTATGGCTTTGAGTGTCTCTTAGTTTTGAAACAGGATCAGGTTCTAGACACTAAAATGACCTCTAAGTGCTGCAATAATTAAGTTTGTGCTTTATTATACAGCACAATGTATGATAATTTGAGGAAAACTATATAGTCCATAGCAATGTGAGAAAGAGGAAGAAGCACAGGAAACACATACTTCAAGAGTGATTCAGAAGACACTGCAAATTTCCAAAACAAAGCCACAGCATTGTGCCCTCTGCACTAGGACATCAATAGAGACACAGCAGCCTTTTTCTAGCAGTCAGGAATTAAAACTTAAAATTCAAAATTGAACTTTTTACAGATTTTATTGTACCAAATTAGACAGATAGAGCTAAAGTTGCTTAAGACAAGCCATAATATTTTTCTGTGAAACAGACCAAGGCTTATCACTCATAATAAAAATTTCTCAGTTCTTTGGCTTCTCCTAAAAGACACTATGGGAGGAAAAGTAAAAGATATACAAACGATGACTTTCTTCAGCAATTTTGACTATTCTGAAGAAAAAATATTTAAGTGGCAATCCATTATAACATATAAAGGAAAGACTAAATTTTCAGAACAATAGGCAATGTGTCTATATATGCCTAGTTTCACTTCTAAATTGGACTTCTTGATATTCAAAAACATTTTGTACTAACATCGATAATCAAACAAGTTTAATTAACTAAATCCAGATGAAAACGAATTAAGGTAGAGTCTGACTAAATGTACTTCCAGGGTTTCCCTTCATATATGGGGAGAGGCTGCCACAAAATTAAACCTCTTCTTACCCTGTAAGGTTGATTGTCTTGCAATCTCAGGTGGATTGTGTTAACAGGAACACAGATGAAGATATTCATTCCAATGGCCTGGAAACAGACTCACAACTGGGTTCAAATTCTAGCAAGCTGAAATCATCACTATTACTTGATAGAACATAAATGGAACTTGTTGATTAAGCAACCTGAACTTGGTGTGGATGGAAAAAAAAAAGGCTTCTTTTTTCTCTATTTTCTGCCTTTCAATTCATTCTGCTAAATCTTGATTCTTCAATGAATGACAACATCTCAACCTTCAGGTACCTTTCAGGTATGGAACAGTGCCTTTATTGATCATTAAAATTCACTTTTACTACTAAATGGTTCAGTGTTGTCTATAATGAGACTTTAATCTCAAATTAATTTCTTTCTTTACTCTACATCAGTAGGGGCATTTAGTCTGATACTTCACTCTCTCCATCTCCTCCCTCACCATATTTCCATCTGCTGGTTCTGCAAATTGACAAGGGCAGTGGGAGTAGGGATCAGGGGTAGAGGAGTGAAACACTGGTGCCTCTCTAGTGCTCTCTTGTTCAACACAAGCTGGTTGACTTGCTCATCATTCTAGTAGTCATTAGTCGCTGGTTCTTTAATTAGATGTGTGTGTGTTTGTGTATTTTTAGGAACCTCATGATTTCTTATAATTGGTATTTTATTAATTTACTTCCTTTAAGGGGGGAGGATTTAGAGTAACTTTTCTCTGACATCCAGACCATAGGGAATCATACCAGATTTTCTTAATGTTAGGGTATCCTCCCCTCCAGAAGGCAGCCCTCTGAGACAGGATTCCCCTCATGATAGATGGACCCCACATATTGCCTCTGGTATGCAGTTAGCTTATGGCAAACTAAGGCATCCTTGCCATGCAAAATGCTAGATGCAGTAGCTGCTTTCAGTCCTACAGAGTTCATCATCTCAAACATCTCCGGTAAATTTGCATGAACTTCCATTAATTCAGCAATGGAGAAGCAAATGAGAGTTTATATTTGAGGTGTATTTATCATAAAGATAAGGAAGTTTAAGCTCAGGGCCCTTGCATGGGCCTGTTCAAAACCTCTGAAATGGCCTTAGGAATGTATTCATATGGTTAAATAATTTTAAATTTTCCAAAGTAATATAAAGAGTAATATCATTAAACCCCGTATTAACAGTGTAAGCTTCAGACCCACAAAACTTAGATATTCTCCTGGCATTCTGCGTATTCATTTATGCTCACAAAACTTCAAGGAGGTCAAACACAAGTCAACTTCTCATAGGAAGTCACACTAGGATTTCTCCTTCTCACTTTCTGGGATAGGGATGGAGAAATGCCCCAGAACAATAAACTCCCCAGTAAGCGAACACACCCTAATAAATTTCAAGAATACTCTTCCAACTGGAAGTTGGCAATGGAGACTAATAGTCAGTGAATCAGTTTTAACTTTTTGAAAGTCTACATGAATGTGTATAGCACCTCCTTATGATATGAGCCACTTAGTAATTTCACTTAGTATCATTTACTAAAAATCACTCACAAGTATCACTTAGTAATTTCAATTTGGAGCTTCAGCCTTAAAATGCAAGGCAATAAGGAAATTTCATGTAATTCCCTCTTATGTAAACATTCACCTGTGACAGTGTGGGTGGATATCAGATTCAGGCTGCTTCTGCCATCCAAAAGACACCCTCAGCTTAAAATACAGTTGATGAAAATATTCACTAAGATAAATTTCTCTTATATGCATTTTTTAATTTTCTCGGGAGAAATATTTTTTCCCTTTAAGGAAAAAAGAAACAAAGACGATCATTCACTAAAATGTTTGTTATTTCTCAATGAAGAGCTAAACACGGGAGGTTAGTTTTGCAGAAGGTAAAAATCTATGCTTTTTAAATTTAAATTTATAATTAAGACAGAGTAAGAAGAAAATCACTTGAGAATTAGGTATAAGGGTAGATAGCCAATTCAGTAACAGTTATAATAACTAAAAAATGTTTATTTTTGTAATTTTTTAAAAAACGTAAAATGAGATCTACTAGAGATAGAATCTTTTTCAACATTCAACATGGGCTCCAATCATAAGTAAACTGACTGGTTTAATCTCCATGTTTGTATAAAGGAAAGATTTTGAAAACCAAAAATGTATACACACCAATGGGTTAAACCAAGTAACGATACTGACGTTTTTATTTATGTGCTTTTTTCAGTGCTGCACTGGGCAGTCTTGGCCTCTCTTTCCTAAAAATGCACTGAACATACGATTTATTTTCCATTTTTAAAATAAATCACTGATAAAAGCTAAACGTGTTTTTGTACTTTCCACCCTTGATTAATCGCTAGTACTTTCAAGTGATCTGTAAATAATACATGCTTTTGAATGATTTCTTGTTAGATGGTTTTTAGCAGGCCCAGACTACACACTGAATTTTGATGCAGTTAATGAGACAATGCAAAGAAGGCAGAAACGCACAGTTAATGAGTTCCCTGGTATGCCAGCCCAGCACTCTGTCCAGGAAGAACTTCAAACCAAGTAGTGATACGAAGGGAAAAAATGATTAAAGCCACAAATCTTTTGAATCCTGTTCCAAAATATGACCTTAGGATGTTTTTATGTTTCTGAAGAGTCCACTGAAGTTTACAATTGTTTTTCATTTACCTAAACACCAGTGGGTAAGATAAGTATGGACTGCCATGAACAAAAGGAAGTGAAAGTTGAGAAAGAGAAAAACCCATAAATGTTATGCGAATTAGGAAACAATGACAAGATCCATAGGACCAAAACAGTCCTGGGATACCTGGGATATTCAGAAATTTAAAATGCAAAGCCATGCAGGATCAGACAGGGTGTAAAAGTCACTCCTCACCGAGCTGTCCATCTACAGAGAGTTTGATAATGGCAGAAACATGAGAAAATTATACTACTAGCACTTTCTAACCTATTAGGTATCTTGGCTTATCTCACAAGGTTTAAAGTGAGACTTTGATTTCTAAAAAGCAAGTTACTTTCAGATTGTTTCCTCATCTACAAATATCAGAAAATAATGTCTAATGCACAGGGAGGGTGTGAGTAAACAAAAGGTGTATTTTAACATGTTTAGCTGCTTTCCTGGCACATTATAGACAATACATTGTGACCAAACTAGTATTACCATACACACTCACTAAAATGCATTTTAGCATTGAATCTTGACAAACTCACTTAGTAGGGAGAAAAAATATGTTTACCTGAGAATGCATGGGGTGACCCAGAAATTCCCTGCACTAAAAAAATATATATATCTAATTGCTTTATTTGAAAAAGTACTGAGAGAAAAAAACTTTTTTATTCCAGAACAAAACCTGCCCACCTATCACCTATCTGAAAAGGTAATTTGATATAACTACAGCAGACAGTAATACATAAATCTGATCATTAACTTTTTTTTTATATTTCACACACTGTTCTATTAGTTTTGGAGGTACATCAGAGATTCGATATTTTTATACATTAGGCAATGAACTCCATGAAGTTATTTAATTTTATAAACAGTGTTAGTTACCTATGTTAAAAAGACACCCAAAGATGTTATCTAGCTTAGTCAGAACTCAAATTTGTATATAATACATGTGTTTTAGAGAAAAGATTTTCCTTGAGTTAACTAGGTAAATTCTCTTATTCACAGGTAAACTACCATAGGTACTCAGGCAAAAAGCACGAAGAAGATAAGCAACAGAAGCTAATAATTTTAACATAATTTTGCCATACATATTTGAATTTTCAAAACTTGAGAATTCTGCTCATCTCAAAGGAGCTCTCTGAATAGCTTCATGATCTGAAAAAGCTGTCTCTTATTTTGTACTCTTTGTAGAAGGGCACAAAATTTTACCCAAATCACACTATTCTGTATCACTCCTTCAAGCCTTTGCTCTTGGTGTTGGGTAAAATTCTATTCATCTTTCAAAATCCTAGTGAAGAGACACTTCATCTGAATAGGCTACCTGGACCTCAAACTCTCAGGAGCATTTAATCATGCCTCCTTTTAAAGGGTGCTTCTTTGTTCCATGTATTTCTATTATTATATGAATCACACCTTAGACTTCAAATGAGCTACACACTTTTCTCTTATTTGAAAAAAATGCTAAATTACTTTTTCAATGTGATTTCAAGTTTGAATAGGCTCACTGCACCACACCTCAAGTAGGGAATAATTGGAGCTTAGTGGAGGGTGTGATTTAGTAATATATTATGGATAAAGAACCATCGACTGGAAGTACATCTTTAATCTGTGATGAGATTCAAATTAGAATATTTTAGGGGGAAAATTCCTTGTATGAATGCACAAATAAGGATTTAAAAAATGGGTATTTCTATAATATTTTATATGGGCTTTGCCATTTATAGTGGCAAAATTAATGGGACAGCAGAAAAAAAATTGATGCTGCTTTTCATTCCCTATACTTTAGCCTTTATTTCATATTAAAAACAATGTAGAGAAACACCAAATCACTAGACTTAATAATTTTAATACTTTTGACTACTAATTTTTCCTACTTTACATTAACTTTTAGAGAAAAAATATAAAACTCTTGCATTTGATTATTTGCATTTTAAAATTAAACAGGATAAATTTCACTTAAAATTTTATTTAAAACCAATACTTTTCATTATATCATTTATTAACTTTTAAAACTTGAGTAAGCCAGGATTTCCTTTCTCTGAGACTATCCATTCCTCCATCCCATTGTACTTATTAAAAACTAAAACACAAAATACAAAACATAACAAAAAACCCTTATTTAATTCAAAAAATTATATACAGCTCAATTCCTAAAACTCTTCCAGTTGGGGCAAGGGAGTTGGAGGAGGTTCTGACCAATGCAATAAAAAGAATTTCCTAAAAATGTCTCTTCCTGAATGCAATATTAAAGCCTCTCTAAGAGAAAGCTCCACTGGCCTTTCCTCTCGCCCTTTCTTTCTGCTTCTAAGTCTGAAATGATGCTTAAAGGTGCAGCAAAATTTACCCATGTCCTTGATAACATCTTTGAGCAGCTAGACCAGCCTCAGTACCTGCTTCTGAACATCTTGTTACAGATGAAAAACACAGCTCTAGCTGTTGAAGGCACTCTTGGTTAGATTTTCACTATTTGCCACCAAATGCATGTCTTAGTCATACAATATTATTTAGGAGAAAGCATAGCACAAATATAAATCAAGCTTTCTGATTTAAAGTTATTCCAATTTAAAGTTATTTCATTGCAGTTTGCTTTGTAATAAAACACTAATTATTCTTATTCATCCTATTTTAAAAAACTGATTTATATAGTCTGTGTTGCTTTACATATGAAGTTTGTTAGCTCCCAGTCTTTGCTTCTCACTGATGAGAATAAGTCACAATAATTAATGTTTTTGTCAGTCATCTAGGCCAATATCATGTTTTACCAGTGATGGTAAATAAAATGATTATGCTACTGAAAAGCGCTTTCAAAAATATGTCACAGAATGAAAAAAATGCCTAAGTCAGTTAGCAGTTAAACATACAGATGTTGATAAAATAAGATCTAAGAGATATATTCTGAACATTGAATACTATATTCAGGTTGATGGACCAATTCAAAAGAAACTTAATTGAATGACCTGGGTAAGTGGCTTTACTCAGTTAAAGGAAAGCCCCTCGTTCTTAGCACTTTATGGCATTTTATAGCATTTAAAATTAAAGGATAGGTGAAATTCTATGTCTGGCTGTCAAGGGCAATTGTAAAAACTATAAATATTAGATGCAATCCCTCCAAACTGACATAAATACAACTTTCAGCTCATTCTAGTCATGTTAAACCTTCATTTGTCAATTAAAAACCTGCTGAAATTGAGGAAAACTTCATTTCTGGTACTCATTAATAAAATTTCATTGTAATTTCACATCAAGGCCCATCTGTGGCCAACAGTTGTAGAGAAGTAGTCAAGGAAATTGGTATATATTGCATATATTAATACATTGTTGTGTTCAAAACTTAGTTCAACTAAGGACTCTGTATTATTCTATTCTGTATTATAATTCTGATGATAGCAATACCAATTAGTGATTTTACTGAGTGGCCCTTGAGTACTAGATAATATACTAACTACATTCACTGTATTTTCTTTCTTTAATATGTTAGATTAATCCTTCCCTCTACCAAAAAAAAAAAGAGACAGGGATAATGTCTACCTCCATTTTACATACAAAGGTACTACAGCAAAGCGAACCTAATCAACTTGCCTAGAATCATGCAAATATTACACGGTGGATAGACTTTAAAACCAGGCAGTCTGACTCTCAAGTCTACCTGTAATCACTGTGTGAACCACTTATCTCAAGTTCAACAGGTCAGTCTCCTCTAATACCTGACATATTTTTAAATCAGCAGATTGAAACATCAGTATCATGTTCTTCTACAGAGTCAACTCTGCAAATACTGAGTTTTTTTTACTACAGGCCACAGATCTATTCCAGATTTGTTATGCAGTGGAACCAACCACATACATTCCCAGAAAGTGAGATTAGGGAAGAAGTTTATTGTACCATCACAAACGTTTTGAGAATATATGATTATTTAGATGTTTCTCTTCCAAACTGACATCAATAAAAAGTAGGCCAGACATTTATTTGGCTACCCCAACCTCAGAGCAGAAAATTTTCAAATATATAAAGACAAACACATAGCATGGTAGATAAACCACAAGGCTATTTCTAGAAAGAATAAATAATGTCAAGGGTATGAGTGGTTTTACTGGCTATAACTACACTGTCATAAAAAATAAGGTCACAATGAATAACCATTTAATTATGAAACATACATACAAAATTATACCAAATACTATTGAAGTATTGATAAAACCAGAAAAGTTAAAGAAACGTAACTAAGAGATAATGACATAAATGAAATACTAATGTGATGAAAAATAACATGAAAACATGATGTTTAAGTCACTTCGATTCATTAAAATCGTTATATTTTACATTTTGTGGCACTTAATAATTATGGCACTTAAAAAATATGAATTTCCCAATGCTTCTCCAAAAACCAGAACAAGGAATAGTATTGATATGTTATAAATAAAGAAAATTTTATTTAAGAATATTATTGGTCTTGGCAATGATAACATAGCCAGCTAAGGGCTGAAGTGAATTCTAACTCAACATTCTTTCTACCACAGTAGCTCGTCATGCATGTATAAGACTCTTCTAAATGCCTTTCTAAAAAGTTAATACCATGTATAAACTCTACACTCTGTAAGTTTTAAATATAATCAAACTTTAAATGTGAGAAACCATATAAAAACCCCACAATATTGTATAAACCCCAAAAGGTACACCTCTTAAATAAATTCAGTTTATAGTCTCTACATAAATTAATTTTCAGGTCATTGGAAGATCTGTGTAGATTACACTAAATAGTTAATAAAAATGGAAAGTTAAGAGTATTACCAAGTGCTGGTAAAATAAAGTGACACAGGAAAATTAATCATTTATTTCTAAGAAAAAATACAGGAAGTAGAACTGCGAATGCTCATGTTTTTAAATAGGTGGCACGGGGGTTCAGAGAGTAAAAAATGGAAGACCCACTGAATTTGAAGATATTTTCCCATGCAGGAAATTTCCCATTCAGTTCTACCGTGCATGGCCTATACATCACGTCTCTGAATTCTTTCTCTGAGATTGGAAATCTAAGTGGAAAAAGTATTATTATCATTTTGTGAAAAATGAAATTTTCCAAAATTCAGGTAGTTGCTGGAGAATGCAAGATATAAAAAGTAGAAAGTTGTAGAAGACAAGTCTCCAGAAGAGAATTTTGGAAAGAAAAAAAAGAAAAAGGGGCAGAAAATAAACATGTATTGTCTGACTAGTGAATAACAGGGCAGGAATGCAATCAAAACCAGTAAAAATTTGAAAGATTTGATTTTCAAAAAACAAAAGGCTGACATTATTACCAATGTAGTTATATTTCTTAAAGAGAATTTCTGAATTTCTTAGACAATTATTTTTCATGTGGACCATTAAACGGCAGAAGAGTCTCTCAAAGGCAACATTATGAGCCCAGATGAATCATTAAAAACCCGTCAGAGTCAAGTAACACTTCATGTCTCAGCTCCTCATGAAAGGTGTATATGTAAGTTAAAAATAAAAAGTATTATTTTATGTATATTTATAAATAATACAAAGTGAAAAATTCCATGTCTAACATAACAGTAATGTAGAATTTACTTTCACCCATTACATCAGATTTTATTCTTTTGGCCAGTTAAGATTCTTGTTTTCCAATATGAAGTCACATTATATTGGGACAGGGCAAAGTTAACACATCAAGGCAATAAGCCCATTCTGGCACATAACTGCCACACACACACACACACACACACACACACGCACACACACACACCAGCATTTTGTAATCTAAGATACTCAAGGTATCTTGTCAATTGGTTATTGTTACTAGTAAACTAACCTCCGTAAGTATAAAATTTGTCATTTTATCTTCACACAAAGCATTCACCTAACTTCTGAGTTATACATCTAATATTCATCAAACTTCTGAAATTTTATTTTTTCTTCACAGAGTAATAATTTTATTTCTTAAAGACAAGTCAGGCATGTTAATGCACTATTGTTATTTGTTTTGCACACTGTTATCCACAGACCTTAAGTACAAATCTGATCAGAGCACACTCCTGCTTAAGAACCAGGGATACTTTCTTTTTTTGCCTAATAAATTGAAGCTGTGACACCCTAAGCTATCCATGATCAGCTCCCAATACTTTTCTAGCCTTATATTTTAGCTTCACTCCACTTCATACATCTTGTTCTGCAATTCAAATAGGAATTTAGAAACTCTTTTGCTATGTAGCCCTGAATTTCTGCACCCCATGCCTGCACTGTTTCATGTGTCTTCTCTTTCATTTCAGGTACCACACTGCATCAAGACCAACATGAAATTTTTCATATTTCAAGTTTTCAACAAGTCTTCCCCAATATCCTAGCCAAAGGGGGTGCTTCTTCAAACTTCCACTAGTGACAGATCATCGAATCTCATCTGAATTACTGCTAAAGCACCCTAATTGAATATGCTATTACAGAGATTGGATTAAAGATGGCAGCGTGAGAGATGAGGCAGAGGCTTCCTCCTAAAACCTCATATAATATGAAAATAAAGCTACATCAACTACTCCTGAAAGAACAACGGGAAAAAGGATGGCAACAAACTGCATACAACTGGAGACAAGAGCAGCCCTCACAGAAAAGGGTAACCTACTAAAGCTGTGGTCCTGCTGGATCCAAGCCCTTCCCCCACCCCAGCTCACCAGCAGGAGGAACAGGATCGGAGCAGGGAGGGAGTGGGGATGTGGGACTGCTGAATACCTAACTCTGGAGATCTACTCGGGGGGCACAAACCTACATTTCATGGTGCTTGCATGATACTCTTGTAATTAGGGGGTTGGAAAGCTAAGACAGGCAGAATTCCTGGAGAGACTAAGAATCCAGCTGCTTGTGAAAGCAGGGATCCATACCCAGCTGCTTGGGGACAAAAGCAAGGCAGGCACTCTGAGAGACTTCCTAACAAAGAAGTCCTTAGAAAGAGAGCTGCTAAAGGGGCAAGGATTGCACGGAGCTTACTGCTCAGGAGAAAGGACAGGCAGACAAAATTGTCCGGGTGCACTCTGCCCAGCAGGTTGGGAACTTTCACAATCTTCAGGTGCTCCAGCTCCCTGGCTGCCTACACAGCTCCAAGAACCCCTTCTGTGACAGGCAGACTAGTGTGCCTTTCTCCTGGCCAACCCCACCGGGCTCGCAAACTGGGAAATCCTTCCCTGGTGTTAGGCCAGCCAGAGGGAAGATCTGTCTACAGCAACTAAAAACGCAAAGCACAGAGGCTTATACCTGTGTGCTCAGCCCACTGGTTCAGGCAGTGGAGACAAGCATAGCAGCCAGGTACCAGGAAACAGCCCTTTCCTCCCCGGAGGCACCAGTACCACTCCCCTACAATCCCTGCACCCCTTCAGGGGCTGAGCAGCTCCAGAGAGTAGAACTTCTGGACACTAGAGGGCGCGATACACAAATATGAAACACCAAAGGAACCTGGTCCAGAGTAATATGAATACAACTCCTGAGAAAGATTTAAATGATATGGTCCTTATGACTCTCCCTGAAAGGGAGTTCAAAATAAAAATCATTACCATGCTCATGGAGGTACGGAACGATATTCAAGAACTCAGGAATGAATTACGGTCGGACATCCAATCATTGAAGAACACAACGGACGGTATTAAAAGCAGACTGGATACGGTGGAGGAGACAATAAACGAAATAGAAACTAGAGAAGAGGAAATACAAAGAAGCTGAGGCACTGAGAGAAAAAAGGATCTCTAAGAATGAAAGAATATTGAGAGAACTGTGTAACCAATCCAAACGGAACAATATTCGCATTATAGGGGTACCAGAGGAAGAAGAGAGAAAAAGGGATAGAAAAAGTGTCTTTGAGGAGGTTATTGCTGAAAACTTCTCCAATCTCAGGAAGGAGATAGTCTCTCAGGCCATGGAGGCCTGCAGATCTCCCAACACAAGGGACCCAAGGAAGACAACAGCAAGACATATAGTAATTAAAATGGCAAAGATCAAGGATAAGGACAGATTATTAAAAGCAGCCAGAGAGAGAAATAAGATCACATACAAAGGAAAACCCATCAGGCTATCATCAGACTTCTCAGCAGAAACCTTACAGGCCAGAAGGGAGTGGCAAGATGTATTTAATGCAATGAAGCAGAAGGGCCTTGAACCAAGATTACTTTATCCAGCAAGATTATCATTTAAATTTGAAGGAGGGATTAAATAATTCCCAGATAAGCAAAAGCTGAGAGAATTTGCCTCCCACAAACCATCTCTACAGTGTATTTTGGAGGGACTGCTATAGATGGAAGTGTTCCTACGGTTTAATAGCTGTCACCAGAGGTAATAAAACCACAGTAAAGAAAATAGAACAGCTAATTACTAAGCAAATGCAAAATTAAATTAACTATCGCCAAAGTCAATCAAGGGATAGACAAACAGTACAGAATATGATACCTAATATATAAAGAATGGAGTAGAAAAAAAAAGGAGGAAGGAAACAAATAACAAAAAAAAGAACCTTTCGATTGTGTTTGTAATAGCATATTAAGTGAGTTGTTAGACTTTTAGATACTAGGGAAGTTAACCTTGAACCTTTGGTAACCACGAATCTGAAGCCTGCAATGCCAATAAGTACATACCTATCCATAATCACCCTAAATGTAAAAGGACTGAATGCACCAGTCAAAAGACACAGAGTCACTGAATGGATAGAAAAACAAGACCCATCTATACGCTGCCTTCAAGAGACTCACTTTAAACCCAAAGACATACACAGACTAAAAGTGAAGGGATGTAAAAAGATATTTCATGCAAACAACAAGGACAAAAAAGCAGGTGTTGCAGTACTTGTATCAAACAAAATAGACTTCAAAACAAAGAAAGTAGCAAGAGATAAAGAAGGACATTACATAATGGTAAAGGGGTCAGTCCAACAAGAAGATATAAGCATTATAAATATATATGCACCCAACACAGGAGCGCCAGCATATGTGAAACAAATACTAACAGAATTAAAGGAGGAGATAGACAGCAATGCATTCATATTAGGAGACTTCAACACACCACTCACTCCAAAGGACAGATTAACTAGACAGAGAATAAGTAAAGACACAGAGGCACTGAACAATACACTAGAACAGATGGACCTAACAGACATGTACAGAACTCTGCACCCAAAAGCAACAGGATACACATTCTTCTCAAGTGCACATGGAACATTTTCCAGAATAAACCACATGCTAGGGCACAAAAAGAACATCAGTAAATTCAAAAATATTGAAATCCTACCAACCAACTTCTCAGATCACAAAGGTATAAAACCAGAAATAGATTTTTGAAAGAAATCAAAAAGGCTCACAAATACATGGAGACTTAACAACATTCTCCTAATTAATCAATGGGTTAACAACCAAACCAAAACAGAAATCAAAGACTATATGGAGACTAATGACAACAACACAAAGCCACAACTTCTGTGGGACACAGCAAAGGCAGGTCTAAGACGAAAGTATGTTGCAATCCAAACCTCTTTAAAGAAGGAAGAACATTTCCAAATGAACAGTCTAAAGACACAATTACTGAAATTCGAAAAAGAAGAACAAATGAGGCCCAAAGTCACCAGAAGGAGGGACATAATAAAGATCAGAGAAGAAATAAATAAAATTGGGAAGAATAAAACAATAGAAAAAATCAATGAAACCAAGAGCTGGTTCTTTGAAAAAATAAACAAAATAGATAAACCCTTAGCCAGACTCATTAAGAGAAAAACAGAATCTACACACATAAACAGAATCAGAAATGAGAAAGGAAAATCACGACGGACCCCACAGAAATACAAAGAATTATAAGAAAATATTATGAGAATCTACATGCTAACAAGCTGGAAAACCTATAGGAAATGGACAACTTCTTAGAAAAATATAACCTTCCAAAACTGACCAAGCAAGAAACAGAAAAACTAAACAGACCAATCACCAGCAACGAAATTGAATCAGTAATCAAAAAACTACCCAAGAACAAAACCCCCAGACCGGATGGATTCACCTCTGAATTCTACCAGACATATAGAGAAGAAATAACACCCATTCTCCTTAAAGTTTTTCAAAAAATAGAAGAGGAGGGAATACTTCCAAACTCATTCTATGAAGCCAGCATCACTCTAATACCAAAACCGGACCAAGACCTCACCAAAAAAGAAAATTACACACCAATATCCCTGAGGAACGTACATGCAAAAATACTCAACAAAAGATTAGCAAACCGAATTCAAAAATACATCAAGAGGATCATACACCATGATCAAGTGGGATTCAGCCCAGGGATGCAAGGATGGTACAACATTCGAAAATCCATCAACATCATCCAGCACATCAACAAAAAGAAGAACAAAAACCACATGATCATCTCCATAGATGCTGAAAAAGCATTTGACAAAATTCAGCATCCATTCCTGATTAAAACTCTCAACAAAATGGGTATAGACGGCAAGTACCTCAACATCATAAAGGCTATATATGACAAACCCACAGCTAACATCATACTTAACGGCGAGAAGCTGAAAGCTTTTCGTCTAAGATCGGGAACAAGGCAGGGATGCCCACTCTCTCCACTGTTATTCAACATAGTACTGGAGGTCCTACCCACGGCAATCAGACAAAACAAAGACATACAAGGCATCCAGATTGGTAAAGAAGAAGTCATATTGTCACTATTTGCAGATGACATGATACTGTATATAAAAAACCCTAAAGACTCCACTCCAAAACTACTAGAACTAGTATCTGAATTCAGCAAAGTTGCAAGATACAAAATTAACACACAGAAATCTGTTGCTTTCCTGTACACTAACGATGAACCAACAGAAAGAGAAATCAGAAAAACAATTCCATTCACAATTGCATCAAAAAGAATAAAATACCTAGGAATAAACCTAACGAAGGAAGTGAAAGACCTGTACTCTGAAAACTACAAGACACTCCTAAGAGAAATTAAAGAGGACACTAACAAATGGAAATGCATCCCATGCTCTTGGCTAGGAAGAATAAATATTGTCAAAATGGCTATACTACCTAAAGCAATCTACAGATTCAACACAATCCCTATCAAACTACCAACAGCTTGCTTCAATGAACTGGAACAAATAACTCTAAAATTCATATGGAACCAAAAAAGACCCTGAATAGCCAAAGAAATCCTGAGAAGGAAGAATAAAACAAGGGGAATTATGCTCCCTGACTTCAAGCTCTACTCCAAAGCCACAGTAATCAAGACAATTTGGTATTGGCACAAAAACAGACCCATAGACCAGTAGAACAGAATAGAAAATCCAAACATTAACCCAAACATATACAGTCAATTAATATTTGATAAAGGAGCCTTGGATATACAATGGGGAGATGACAGCCTCTTCAGCAGCTGGTGTTGGAAAAACTGGACAGCTACATGTAAGAAAATGAAACTGGACTACTGTCTAACCCCAAACACAATGGTAAACTCAAGGTGTATCAAAGACCTGAATGTAACTCATGAAACCATAAAACTCTTAGAAAAAAACATAGGCAAAAATCTCTTGGACATAAACATGAGCGACTTCTTCATGAACATATCTCCCTGGGCAAGGGAAACAAAAGCAAAAATGAACAAGTGGGACCATATCAAGCTGAAAAGCTTCTGTATAGCATAGGACACCATCAGTAGAACAAAAAGACATCCTACAGTATGGGAGAATATATTCATAAATGACGTATCCGATAAGGAGTTGACATCCAAAATATATAAAGAACTCATGCACCTTAACAAACAAAAAGCAAATAATCCAATTAAGAAATGGGCAGAGGACATGAATAGACACTTCTCTAAAGAAGAAATTCAGATGGCCAACAGGCACATGAAAAGATGCTCCACATCGCTAATCATCAGAGAAATGCAGATTAAAACCACAATGAGATATCACCTCACACCAGTGAGGATGGCCAACATCCAAAACACAAACAACAACAAATGTTGGCGAGGATGTGGAGAAAAGGGAACCCTCCTACACTGCTGGTGGGCATGCAAATTAGTTCAACCATTGTGGAAAGCAGTAAGGGGGTTCCTCAAAAAATTCAAAATAGAAATACCATTTGACCCAGGAATTCCACTCCTAGGAATTCACCCTAAGACTGCAGCAGCCCAGTTTGAAAAAGACAGATGCACCCCTATGTTTATCGCAGCACTATTTACAATAGCCAAGAAATGGAAACAACCTAAGTGTCCATCAGTAGATGAATGGATCAAGAAGAGGTGGTACATATACACAATGGAATATTATTCAGCCATAAGAAGAAAACAAATCCTACCATTTGCAACAACATGGATGGAGCTAGAGGGTATTATGCTCAGTGAAATAAGCCAAGCCGAAAAAGACAAGTATCAAATGATTTCACTCATATGTGGAGTATAAGAACAAAGAAAAAAACTGAAGGAACAAAACAGCAGCAGACTCACAGAACCCAAGAACGGACTAATAGTTACCAAAGGGAAGGGACTGGGGAAGATGGGTGGGAAGGGAGGAATAATAGAGAAAAAGGGGCATTACGATTAGCAGATGTAATGTTGGGGGGGCACGGGGAGGGCAGTACAACTAAGAGAAGACAAGTAGTGATTCTATAGCATCTCACTACACTGATGGACAGTGACTGTAATGGGGTTGGTGGGGGGTACCTTATGAAGGGGGTAGTTTAATAACCATAATATTGCACATGTAATTGTTGAATAATGATACCAAAATAAATTATAAAAAAAAGCACCCTAATTGATCGAACAACCTCTGGTTTTGATACATTTAGTACTTTCTCCAAATTCAGTCAGAGTGATTTTTTTTCCCTAAAATGCAATTAGGATCATGTCATTCTGCTCAAAAGCCATCTCTGGCTCCCCATTACTCATAACAGTTAATATGCAATCACATAAATGACTTAAAAATGGTACAATTACCAGCCTTTATTCTTCCACTACCAGCTCCTTAAACTCCTGTTTGCCACTACTCCATATATACTCTCCTTCAAGCCATAGGAATATCATTTTTGGGGGCGTGGGAGGAGACACACAGAGAAATTTTTTTATCATATATGTTAAGACTTATATTTACATACAAAACAGAGTCACAGAAATACAGACAAGGTGTACCTTAAACATAGCACGTTTTCTCTTTCTCTTTTGCTTTAGGTCTTGCAAATTTGTTCACTCTTCCAACAATAGTCTTGCCACCCCTTTTGGCCTAGTTGACTCCTACTCATGCGTTATAAGCCTAGGCTGTGGCCTCCACATGTCCCCCACTAGCAGGGTATATTTCCCAGTTTACATTACTTTCATTGCCTGTGTTTTTTAATCTCCCATCACATTATGAGTTTTGCTGGCCGGGACCCTCAGACGTTTGTATTCACCACTGTGTACCCAGTGACTGGCACGGTGCTTGATACATAGAGTTTGCTTAATACATAGTTATTAAAAATGTGGCTATCTCAATAATTACCACTCTTACTGATCAAAGGACTTTCCAATGTTACGACCAGGCTTATTTATAAAGCATAGAATCTCTTAACAGGCTTTCCCCTCTGCTCAGTTGGGCAACTAGCTGATCCGGGGAAAATCCTTGACATGTCTTAACAAAATACAGTCTTCATCATTAAAAATGATTTTTAAATAAATATGCAAAAAATACATTTAATAAGTGAATCATTGCTGGTAATAAGAAGAATGCCAGAATAAGACTCAAAGCACAAAAACATATTCAGACCATTCCACCAACTGGTACTGAAAAGATGAGCAAGTTATCCTCACTGAACCATAGTTCCCATCTCTGTAAAATGGAAGGTTTTAATTAGATTATCATTATGGAGCATTCTGTCTTTATAATTCTATCATTCAATCTACTATTAGGTGATAGCTAAATTTCAAAAATCATAAATATTTCCTTCTTTTCTTCCTCTCAACTTTTTCTGGTTCTGATAATATTATGGCTTTTAGTGTGAAAGAAAGGAATAAATGTTTCTTGAAAGCTAAAAGTAGCATATGAGGTTTTACCAAGAATATCCAAGCCAGGGAAGGCATCATATTAGGCAGATATACAGTAATTAAATGATCAGTTTAAATAAGATATATTTCAAATGGAATCTGTACTACTGGTCTGTTAGAGCCTGCAACATAGAAGGGGTTCTGTAAAGGTTAGGTCCCTTCCTTTAAGAATGTTTCAGACACACCTGAAAGATAAGCAAAATCTAGCTTCTTAGACTGAATATAACGAATATTCAGTAACTGAATTAAAAACAAAAGATCATCAGTGTAGGGCATAGGATAAACATCAAGAGTTCAAGACCAAAATTTGTCCTCAGTTTTACCAAATTGGCCTTAAAAACTGAAGACACCTGAACGTTTTCATAAAGGATTATTGTGAGACACTACCATTGAACAATTTAAAGTCTATTAAATATTAAAATCTTAACTAAATGAAGAGAATAAACCATATAAGTTTAACAGAGCTTTGCATTTAATGTATAAAACTTAAAATGGAGAGTAATGAAGCATATTTGAAAAAAGGCCACTGGAAGAAATGTAGAGCAAAGCAAAACCAGAAAGAAACAGAAACCACATGTAAAACATTTTTGGAACCGATAAAGCTAATCTGAATAAATACACACATACAAAGAGGCTACATCATTTTCTCTCTGCATTTTCTAAGTAGTGCTGCCAAATATGGAAGGATCGGAGCCATTTCTGGGGAACTGCTGAATCAGGAGCATGAGTCAGAAAGTAAACCTTTAGCACAGAAAAAAGCACTTAAAAAAAGAGATGGAGCTCATATACAAGCAGGCATGCATTCAGTTCATAAGGTCCAAACCTTTTCTAGTCAGCAAGGCGCCATGCATACTTCCCTTCCTAAACTTAACCCCTCATATGTGTGCTTGGAAGAAAGTTTTCCTTCCAAGAAGCCAGATTTTACTTGCATCTAAATGTTGAGGTACAGCAGAGTTGGTACTACAAGTGACCAAAGACGACTCTGAAAACTAACGGCAGGGCATTTTCCAACTTATATAACATGAAATCTAAAATAGAAATAAAATTAAGTGAAATAAAGGGCTTAGGTTACATTAAAAATTAACTTTGAGATGTATGAAAGAATTGCTTGACAGTTTGTTTGTAAGAGAGACTCTTTCTCCAAAAGCCCTTAAGATCTAATCATCTTTCTGAATCAAATCATCTTCTCTGAACCAGGCAGCAGGAATGGATTGTAGTTAGAGGTATTTTCAGGCTTATGAGTATATTTTTAGCACAAGAGGTTCAGCAAATACTCCCCACATTTAATCAACACAATTAAGATTATGCTTCAAAGGGAAGTCCCTCTTGGACAACAAAGAATTGATTTCCTATCTTCCTCCCAGTCGCATGACAAGACTTTCTCAATTTTGTGATGGCACTCTGGCATCATTATTAACAAATATTAAAATGCCACAGTTTATAAAATAGCTTCCTACATTCTTATCTCATTCAGCATTTCTACAGCAATAATAACGTCAGCAGCAATAATTTCCCACTGAACTTCAGTTCTAAGCTCTCCTTCATGAGCTGAATGGGCCAATGTTTCTCAGGAGCTCTTTTTCAGACAGATCCTGGGGCATAGAAATAACTAATAACTTACTAAAGTTAAGCAATGTCAAATTGGGCCTAGAATCCTTATCTGTCAAAATAAACTCACTCCATCTGGGTTGTAAATCTTACTCATTATCATTTCCTTTTAAAAGCATTTTCTATTTAATCTCTGCAAAATCTACCCCAGAAAAGCAAGCTCTCAAATAGTTTAGCTGTAATGACTAATGGCCAGTGTTAGTCTTAGTATAAAATTATAAAAATTGTCCTTTTCAACTTTATAATCAGCATAATATTCTCTCTTATGAAACAATAAATAATCACACATGCTGTTCTAATCTAATGCATGTGTAGCAATTTCAAAGATCAGAATCCTCTCTGTCAGCGAGTAGCATTCACATCTTTGTTTGGCATTTATATTACATCTTCACACGATGTTCCCCAATAGCTATCACATCTTGTTCTTGCATATGATGATGAAGATCAAATGCATCTGAATTCATACTCCTCATTTTCCCTGTTTTTTCCTCACATTAATTTGTGTTTGGCTACATTGATCAACACAGTCTGAACTGACACAAAACTGCATCTCTCATGACTTCAGAAATTTAAAGAGCTATGTTCACTTTCATTTTAACAATATGCCAGTGTGGCAGATTAGGCCAAATATTGTGGTTGAATAGTTAATTCAATAAATCTCAGTGGCTTTCCTAGTCGCTGGATTGATGAGTTGTCAAACTTTAATGTTCTTAATAAGAATCGGCCAGGTGCTTATTAAAAACACAAATTTCCCAGACCACAAATGCCAGAGATTACAAATATATATATCTAGATAAGAGCTCAGAAGTCAAAATCTTAATAAGCATCCCATAGGATTCTAATGCAGGGAGTCCCAGGACTTACCAATGAAAATCTCTGGAATTAGTTTATGTCTAAACTATGAGGTGCCTTCTCATTGCACTAGGCCACATCTTAACCAGAACTGTTTTCCCCAATCACAATTCCCTTATGCCTACATTTTATAATAATTATACATAAGCTTTGCTGACTTCTATTCCTATCAGCTGTAGGCAACATTGTGACAAACAGAGTATCCAATCTCCTGAACTCACCTCACCTCCAGTGACTTACCCATCCCAACCTTCTGCACAAATGAGAAACTTCCATCCAAGATGCTAAGGATTATATTAATAATTAAACATTCTATGAAAGATAGCAATGGAAATAATAAAAATAACATAAAAATAACACAAGAGAAATATTCTTTTTATATATCTTTGAGACTTCAGTGTTGACAAAGGTGGAGTAAGAAAAATGGTAGAATAACTCCAGTCATGACTTTGGAAAGACCTGTCTACGCTCAATAAAGCAAACTTCTTAATTAAATTGAAGCAGACATTTAGAAAGGTCTAAGTAATATTCTCAACTGCTAAGTATGGTGATCTACTTGGAGATTTTCATTATGCACAGGTCTGCATGTCATTGACTTTTACCTGATAAGGTAGAAAGTCTTTCTGAAACACCAGTAATTACTGTGCTTTAAAAGTTAACAGCAATCTGGGCATGAACAGGGAAACCAAAGAGATAAATAAAAAAGCCTCTGAATTTAAGTCCTGGCTACAACCAGTATGGGGATCTCACAGGCTAATGATTCAGAACGTGCAATAAGGAAGGATGAATCAAATTTCCAATGCTCAGCAGAGTGCTACCTCATTTACTATAACACTAAGGGGGTTGCAGATCACTATATTCTGATGATCACTAAGGAGTAATGATTAATTATGATTAATAAAGCTATATGTTGTAGAATCATTCATAGAATAAATTATAAATACATCTCAATTATTCACAAGTTGAGCTTCTGCTCTGATTTATTCATTAGAAAATTTCACACATGGAAAATTTTTCACTAGTAAAAAGAGTTGATGGCTTGTTCATGCTGTTTTACTTATTTATTTCTCTCAATTTCTCTTTTTGTTCCTTTGGTTATCTTGGCTTCTTTTAAGTAGCCTGCAGAACTTCAATGGAAAGAATTCTGGGGCCTTTTTTCCCATTCTTATTTAATCACAATTAACATCTTTGAAACCAGGGGCCTTTTCTCATTATTTTTAACAGTCATATAGTTGCCTGAGACACACAATTTCATGCAGGACTCAGTTATTTCATGTAGTACCTCTGGTCTGGCCTACTCCATATAACAGCCTAAAAACTGGTCTGTCTCCGGTCTCAGTCTCTCCTCCATCTGTAGTTAGAGGGATCTTTCAGTCATGTAAATATAATCATGGTGTTCTGCTTAAAATCCTTCAAGGCCTTTAATGCCTGCAGAATTAGGTCCAAACTATGACTCAGAGTAGGCTTTTCTCCAGAGAGTTCCCCTCTACCTGTCCCATACTCTGATCATACCAAGTCATCCGGCCTCTCTAATGAAGTGGATTCCTGCTTGCTGTCCCTCAGGCCAGAATGCCCAGCTCTCCTTCCCTTTCTGATGACCTTCTGCTCCACCTTCCTGTCTCAGATCATGCATGATATGTCCTCTAGGCAGGCCTTCTCATCAGGGACCATTATGTTAGGTTCCTATGGTATCCTGACATACCTTTTCAAGCACACATTGCTAAGACTCAATTTAGGTCAATGTCTTTCCCCCCTGGACTGTGAGCTTCCTCCTTAATCATCATTGTACTGTCTTACACCTAATATAACATAATCAATAAGCATGTATTGATCAATTTCCTATAAGAAAAACTTTGTGAGTCAGCAAGCTTGTAAAAAGACAGAAACTCTACTGAAAATCAGTTAAAAATAACAAACTGATCAAAAGTGCTTACTGGGAGCTACCACTTTTCTGGGATCTATGGCATACAAGATAGCAGAAAGCAGTCCTCAATCAATTGTGGAAGTTTACAGTTTATTTGGAGATATAATAAAGCATATATGAGATGAATGTGAAAAAATTATATACACATATATACATAAAGAAAATATTTTGATAATAGTATATAGACTACTGGGAACAGTTTTTCATGATCATGTGCTCATTATACAAGCAATTTGTGCATAAAAAATTGCAAGCAAAATGATCAATATTAACTGAGAATTCATGAAATTGAACTCAGCCAATGGATTAAAATAATTACAACTGCAGTTGTAATCAAAAAGAATAAAATAATGCCAAATTGGCAAAAATAAAAACAATTATAATATCCATTGTTGACAAGGGTTAGAGGAAATGGGCACCTTCATATACAATTGTAAATTGGTACCAACTTTCTGGACAGCAACCCTGAAATACATATTAAAAACCAATAGATTTATATGCCCCTTTACCTAGGAATTCCATCTCCAGGAATTTACATAAAACAGTAAAATAGGTGGTAAATGAATTAAAACTACAGATTATCAGACTATTTACCTTAGTAAAAAGGGAAATGCCTAAAAATCTCAGATTAGGAAGCACATAATAAAAAACTTAAGACAGATGCATCGATTAGCATACAATAAAGGCATTAAAATTAATGGTGTAGAATTGTAATTTGACATGAAAGGTATTAGCAATGTATTATACAATAAAGTAAGTTATAAAAGAGTACATGTAGCATAACAATGTATCTGACTGCAGACACCTGAAAGGTTAATGATCAGTATATTAACAATATGTAGTTAAAATTAAGATTAAAGTTTTTATTTTGCATATTACTTTTTAAAATTATTTCTATGATGAGCATGTGTAATAGCCCTTGCATTGTAACAGCTTTTTTTTAAATGAGTTATTAAAGAAAAATACATGGACTGAAGTGTCCAGGGAAGACTGAACAAGTATGGCAATTCTTCAGTGCATGAGAGAAGACAGAAATGCTATCCTATGCAGGGAAAAAAATGGCATTTACACAGACCTGGAAGTCAAGAGTGAACATCTGTGTATGGACATTACAATAAGAAGAGCAGCCTAATTTTCTCAGGAAGAAATATGTGCATGTTGATATGGCAGTCATCAAGGATTTTTGAGCACAGATATATATTATGATAGTAGAGCTGTAAGCAAATTTACCAGGTGGTAGTGTGTAATCTACATGTAAGCAAAGATCCTAGAGATATTAAATCCACTCTTGAGACAACTACTGTGATTTAGAAGGACTATTATGCAAGCGTAAAGAAGTATTTAATTGAAAGACATTACTGAGAGAGAGGAGCAGCCAAAGACCTTACACCCTTGGCATTTACTGATGCCTCTACCCAGAATGCCCTTCTCCTAGGTGTTAGCTTTGCTCCAGATCCTGGGCTCAAGTGTCGCCTTCTGGCCGCTAACTCTGATGTGTCTGTGGGCCCAATCCTTCTTCCCTTGCTTTTCCTTGCCACAGCATTTACCACTTTCTAACATTCTAGACAGAGCACTGCATCTTGTCTGTTTCCTACAAAAGAATATATATACACCCACAAGGGCAGGAATTTTGTTTCGTTAACTAATGCATCCCCTTGAGTCTAGAATAATGTGTAGCCTGTAATAGGTGCTCAATAGGTATTTGTGGAATGAACAAATAAATTGAATATGAAGAGGGATGGTGGAGGGAGTCAGGGATAAAACTGCCATCATTAATAGAGACAAAGTTTCCATGAGGATAAAATTTCAAGGTCAAATGATGACTGAGTACTTGGACAAGTTGACTCTAAATTAAAATAGTGGCATCCAAGTGGAAAAATGCCCTGGAAATTAACAACTATAAGACCATAGATGATGGGAAGTTTCATAGCTGAAGATAAAAGGAATGGTGGAGTTCTATTTAATGAAGTCACTAAAAAAGAAAAAAAGGCAAGTATCAAGATTCAAAAGAAAAGAAGGCTAGGGCAGAGATCCAGGCAACATTTACAGGAGTGAGGAGGAATAAGAAGGGCAGTGATAAGGACATAAGAAAATAATTGGAAAATATAAACCACAAGAATCAGAAGAAGAGGGAAAATGTGATGTCTGAACCCCAGGAAGAACCTTGAGTCTAAAGGAATAAATAATGGGATTTTGTTTTTGTTTATTTTTTTCATGAGGACAGAACTGGAAATGTTTAAGAACAAGTAGTCAGTGGGATTTTAAGTATTAGGTACGGTAAGAATTGGAGCTTGTGGTAGGAAACACTACTAGCTATACGGGAGATGGTTTTGGAGAAGAATTGGACACTTTCCTTCTCAGGCATCAGGAAAGGGGAATGGAGGATAACTATGAGAAAAGAGTAAAGAGTAAAAAAATATATATAAAAATTAAAGTGTCACATTCTTGACAGAATAGTTGGAGAGATGGTGTGACAAGAAAGTGATAAGGGCAGTTGGCACAGAGGGCATGGAAAAAGAGAAAAAGTCTAAAATAGATCCCATGGGGAGAGAGCCTGGGAGTACAGAAAAGACAATTAAAAAGACTGCCAAATAGCAGCAGAGAGCAGATTGAAGTTTGAAAGCATCGAGTGCTAATGAGCCAAATCTGCAATGCTGTTTGCCTCTGGCAGTGCTCTCTCTCCTGGGGAAAGAGGCAGAAAGAGCAAGAGTTAGAAGTAACCTATGTTTAGGAATTTGCTGGATAAAAAAAGAAGCAAAGGTTATTAATGAAGAGGCAAATATCTTGTGTTCCTTGTTGGGAGCGAAAAATCCAACTCATTGGAAGCGGGGAAGGTGACACTCAGAGTCTGATGGGTGAGGAGTAGTTCCAAGGACGGGAGGAGAGTAATTTGAGCCCTGAGCTGAAAGCTGAAATTCTCAAGGAAATTAGAAAACTTCTCATTTCCCTCCCACCCTCGGCCTCCCCCCACCTCCCATCCCCTGCTAATACCACCACTCCTGCTGAGACTGCAGGAATGGGAAGAAGCAAAAACGAAATGAGATCAGAAGATTCTTATAAGAGACTGCTGTGAAGTGAGCAACTGTGTGTGCACGTGTGCTTGCTGGGGTGTGGGGTGGGGTATTCCCATCAATACAAAAAAACCTGGAACTATCTAAACTTTTATGCATTCCAAGACATTAGGGCCACTCATTTTTACAAAAACTACACGCAACCTACCAGAAAAAAAATGTGTTTTGCTTGTTATATACATTTTGAGATTATTAAATTATTACTCTATCACATACGAACAGGTTTTGTTTTTCAATCCCACCCTGGCCCTTCCTGCTGGTGCAATACCACCACTCTCTATAGAAGCAGAGGTGGCCCCTCTTACCTCCCTGCTTTCACTCCACACTGTTCACTCTGCACCAACTACCTCCACCTTCTGTAAATTCCTGGAATAAATTAAGCGGATTTCCAGCTCAGGACCCTTGTACCAGCTGTTTGCCAGCAGCTGCCTTGCTCTCCCCCCGCCTGGGTCCAGGAGGTCCTTCCTGACAATCAGGTCTCTGCTTAAGTGTCACCTCCTCAGAGAGACCTTTCGTCAACCTAAAGCAGCCTGGAATGCACTCTTTATCCTATCACCATGTTTTGTTTTGGTTTTTATTGCCGACACATTATTATCTGATGATATTTTTCTTATATATTTATTTTGCATTTTACAATCTGCCTCCTCCAATTAGAATAGAGCATGAGGAAAGGATTTGGCTTGTCTTGGCCATCACCGCATCGCCAGCATTTCAAATATTTCCCAGCACACAGCATACATTCAATCACTTGCCTAATGAATGCATGCTAAAAACCTACTGTTTGAATGCTAATAATGGAAACTTTCGCTGAGTAAATACGTATTCACCAGGCTCTGCATCACAGCCAGGAGAGGCAAAAAGGATATTATTACTTCTGCCTCAAAACATCAAGAAAGATCGTAACTGTCTTACTCTGAGCAATAAATGTAAGAAAGTAACATTTATTGTGAATGGAGGAAACGTCCTTAAAGATGAATCTAAATAAATCTCAGTAAAATTTTAAATGATCAAGTGGACATAAAAATGCTTATGTTATTTTTACCAGGTTCAGGGAGGTCTGGAAATATAGGCAAATTTTACAGAGTTTGAACACTGTGGATGTAATTAGGACATACACACCAACAAAATTTTGGATACATTTTCCACAAAATAAACTTTATAAATTATGAGTAATATTTAGGCTGTTTATCTTGCTATATTAAATCTGGTAAACAGCTTAATTAAGAGGTTAACAGAGGCCAACTTTAATTTCTCCTCCATAAAAGGCAATCTCTAAATAAGAAATTCAGTCTCCAGTCAAGTTTTCACATTTTCTGTGGAAAGTATTCTCTGCTGGTTCATTGTCTTAAAAGGGGGGAGGGCAGGGTGGGAGGGGAGGAAATGTTCAAATAAAATCTACAGTCCTGATGAATAATTTAATATTACAAAACTGCTAATGATTCTATGTAGTACATTGTTCACAAACCCTCTGAAATCTAATAATGACACATCAGTTAAGTCAAGAATACATAGGTATTTTTTAAAAACAACCTGCTTCAGTATTCCCTTAAGATGCCCAGGTAGAAGCCAAAAACGAAAAGAGTTCATATAAGAAAACCTCAACCAAACCCAAATTGAGATACATTCTACAAAATACTTAGCCTGTACTCTTCAAGCACATCAAAGTGAAGAACACAAAGGAAGGTTGATGAAAAACTATTCCATCTTTTGACAGAAAACAAGTAAACCAATGAAGGGCAGAATCCTTAAATTGATGTTGAACCAGGGGGAAGTAATAGCTGTGATGGAAAGTGCTAGGACAACTGAAGAAATCTGGACATGTACTATGAGCTAAAGGATAGCATCATATCACTGTTAAAATTTCTGATATTTTTCTTAATTGCTCTATGATTTTATGGGAAAATCTCACTCTTAAGACTACACACAAATGAGGAATAAACAGGAAAAATGGATGGATGGATGGATGGATGGACAGAGACAGATACATAGACAGACCTAATGAAAGATTTTTAAGACTGTCAAATGAAACAGAAACTTCACTCATGTCAGTGATCAGAATAATAATAAGCAATTAGTAAACCATAACCAGATATATCAAAGATAAAACCATATGGTACATTGATAAAAACTGTAACATTTGCTGTTTAAGTTCTGATAACATATTATTACTGCAGTAAATGAGAATAAAAATTGATATTGAATTGTAAAGATTTCTTGAAAAAAAAAACCTTTGTAAATTGGTTTCATTGTGTATCAATATAAGGTATTTTAGAAATATACTCTGTCACCATTTCAGTTTCAAGTTAAAAATTATGGAGTTTTTAACCATTAAAAAAATACAGTCCACAGAAATCAAACTCCAGATAGAGATTGATGAGTTAAATCTTAACTCACTCACTGTCCTTAAAAATGTTCGTTTTTAAATGAAACACAAATAATAAAATAATAATACAACAAGGAACTTCACGGTGGTTATTGTATCTTTTTCACTTTAAAGAAAAGGAAAAGGAGCTTGTAGAAATTAAGTATCTTGTGCAAATTTCAAATAAGGGTTATGTGACAGATGTGCAAAGACAACCGTGGCTTGCCTTCCTGATGCTTGGACAAAGCTTTTTATCAAGGTGGGAGATTTTGCATTATGTAATGTCTCCCACCTTGGTATAAAGCTTGAACATATTCATGTTACTGTCAGTGTCACTTTCAACATCGCTATAGTTTATAAATAATACTAACATTTTAGGATTATTGAAATGATATTGGTAGAAAAATTGAGAGCTAAAATATTTCTTGCTTTCTCACTCATTGCAGAAACAGTAAAACTCAAGATATACATACATATATGTGTATGTGTGTGTGTGTTTTATGTATTGTATATATATTATGTATATATTACATTATTTGTCTCAAACATTCAACAGGTTCCAGACCAACTAAGCAATGCTTAGACCCCAAATAATATACACTGATTTATTGTTTCTTTCTTTTGCCAACCTTACTCTCCTTAGAGAGTAGCAAATTGTATTTGGGGCATACCGATGTTATATTATTGCATCTCAAGGAATAACATACAGCACAAGGCCATCCCAAAGTAGAAAAGAAGAAAAATGTCTTTTAAGAATTTTTTTGGTCAAGGTTCAGCTGGGGAAATCTACTGACCCACTTTGAAATTAAAATGCTGCTTTAGTGTGTGTGTGCATGCACACACACACATACACCCACAGGGAATTTTCCACTGAGGTTGCACATAGTAGCATATCAAAGCTCTATTAATGACACCTGGAATCACCATCCCCCAAGGCAAGATATGCATGCTGAGTTCAGGCTGCTCGCTAACTACCCTGAATTTCTTTTAACCTTATATCTTTAAAGAAATATGATTATAAGAAATCCAGGTTTGCAATTAAACTAGATCATAATCATTTCCATGAGTCATCTCAGTTTTCTTTCTTTCCTTTTTTTTTTGCAGTGAGTATTCTTGAGTCTGTATTACATATGCAGCCATCACAGCAGTAATTCTTCATGTTCAAAGTAGTATCAACTGAATGTTAAAAAGACGTAAGAGGCAAGTCTTTACTTTTATTATGGTGAACCGAGACATTTAGCCCAATCTGTGACAGGTATTGTGCATATAATATTATTTTAGAATAAGAAACTTGATGACATATCTGTTTTTACTCACCAGTTGTTTCCACAATGCCTTCTAGGATGACGACAATCTCGAACTGTTCACTTTGCATGCTTCGCTGGGATAGGTCATAAAAGGGGCTTTTGGCATCGATCACGTGGCAAATCGTGAGAGGGGAAACAAGAAAAAGTTGATCTGCCCCTGTACTAAAACCTACATCCAGTTCAAGTTGGTCAAGGGGAAGGAACTCACCCTCAGGTGTCTGCCGAGACTAGACAAGTACACAGAAAAAGAGAAGAAATCACCACTTGTATGGAAATTTTCAAGGCCGCCCAACAGTAATTTATATCATTGCCAACATTCTGCACTATCAATCATCTGCAGCAAAATCCAAACAAATCATTATGCAACTGTGTTCTAGCAAATAGGCAGAAATCCCACACAGCTCATGCAGAACATACATGCATTATTTATAATATGCCACTTACTATAATTACCATTCCCTAACTCCTGAGTTTTGGAGAAATGCCTGGTCCGACCATGGCTGTTAGCACAAACTGTGGAACTGAGTGTGCGTGTGCTACTGCTTGACATAAATCACTGCACAATAACTCAATGCATGCCAGACTTTCTTTCCTCATAAAGCAAATAAGTAGGCAATTTTTATGGAGTTTGTTAAAGCTAAAAGAGGTTTATCATAATTTAAGAAGAGATTTATTGCATTATTACACAGCACAACACAATAATTTACTTCTCCAGGACTTTTGAAAACAGATATAACCTAGAATAGAAGAGTGAAAATGTTATCATATTAAATTATGTTTTGTACACAACAGTGCATAAAAATAAAAGACAGATGTTGTTAGCTAATGGCTTTCAAACTCCTATAATAAACTTCATTAAAGTGGTTTACTACTCTTTTTTATAAATTTTAAAACAGTGAAAAACTGTGCTAAACTGAACTTATTTTAATCAAAACACAATTCTAAGAATCTATATTGGATAAACTCAGAATGATCTAAAATTTTCACAAGGTAGTGGCTTTCATTGTCAGTATACATTGCTGTAAAACTTAATAAGCTTCGTGGTAAAACTCTGAAAGAAAATTAAATATGACTATTAAAAATTAGCAAAAACCATGAAAGTAAACTTATTTTCTTTTCTATTCATTTACATTTTATCCATATCTTACTTAAAAGGATCATGTGTAAGTAAACATTGAAGCTTAATTTTTATGAGGTGAACTAGTAAAATGAGGACTGATAAAGCAGTTGCACACAGAATTGGGGCAGAGGCTTGCTTCTGGTCAAATGGGGCTTAGAAGAATCCAATATATTTTAACAGATTCTTTGCAAAACTAAGTTAATAAGCAAAACGGACTCTGTAACACTGGTTTGTCCAATGAAACAGTAGTCTGAAGACAAAATCCTTACCCCTAGGGTTCCAAGAAATACACTGGCTTTTTATGTGGAGTAAATGAGTCTGAAAACACTGAGAAATATGGTTCAGTAAGGTGTCCTCCATGGTACAACAAAATCAAAAGTTTCAAGTTGGTACCAGATGGATACAGTAGTAATTGCTACAAAGTATCTCAACAGCAGAATTAGTTAATTAGAAAGGCTATTTTGTAATTAGTGGTATTCAGGAATTTTGTGTAGGAAAAAAATCCAGTGAAAATATTCAGATGATTTTTCTTCTGTCCTTTGTGAGTAGGTGATTTTTAAGTAAAGAGAAAAAGAAGAAGAAAATGATTACTGACAAGAAATAAAAATCCATGGAAAAACCTGATGGTGGCAAAAATTTAAATGGCAGCTCTAGCAACCAATGTTGGAGAAAACCAAGCATTTCTAAGCCAGTAGAAGTCACCTATGTTTCTACATCTATTCTCAAATTGGTAAAATATGGATGTGACCAGCATCTTTCCAACTATACAGTTATATAACAAGTATTGATTAACATAACAAAAGCCAGAAACAGAATAAAAATAAATAAAAACATAAATCCTGTGACATTGTTCTCTCACTTACTAAGAAACAGGTGCTATATAAACACAAGGTAGTATTCTGACATTAATGAGCAAAATTTGGGTCATTCGACTAGTCTAGGCTCTACTTTTTCTACACTAAACGAAAATGTCCACAAATTTAATTCTTTAAAAACTCAATTTCCCATTTATTTTAAAATTGTTTTCTCCAAAGAAGATATATTTTCCCAATTTTTATGTATGTACACCAAAACTAAAATTCATCTTCCTTTTTGTACATTTGTTATTTATACTTGTGCCTCATTCTAAAAGGCTTCAGAGTCAGTTGTTAATTTTTATATTCCCTGACCATTCAATAATCCATGAAAAGAAGTGGCCTAGAAACAGCCAGACTATCAGGAGAATGCCAACCTTGAATTAGAAACATTTTATTTTTAGCAAATCACCTAATTCATATATAGGTAATTTAGACGTAAAGATGCAGAAATCTGTCCCATTCAGATTCCATGTATCTTCCAATTTAAAAAATTTGTTCTACGTACTCAAAAATATACCTATGTTCTCCCCCCAAATGCTTTATATCTTATGTATCCTTGGCAGAAACAAAGTTGACAACTGTACTTATTATGTGACACTGGGGAAAGTAATACTCCATTTCTTTGAAAGATGTCTCCCACACATACACATTTTTCAGGTAAGTGGAATTCCTTACATAATCAGTTGAAAAGTATTTTCCAGTGGATACTACATAATTTAACCTGTCTTTAAATGCCTCTGAGATACTACATATTTTTATCACTCCAAAATTTTATCATTCAGGTCTTTTTGTGTTAGGCCAACAAATATTTCAACTATCAGTATGTTTATCTCCCGAACTGTGTTTGCATCTCTGGCTCTCTAATATACTGGGAAGCCTATTAATCACTGAGAATTAAATAGAAAGCTCTATTTAGTGCAGTGAAGAGTGTGGTTTTAGTGTGGCAGGTGCTTGGAGCACTGGAATTGTTTGAAGTCTGAGCTCCTGGCAAGAGCAAGGTGATCTTATCAGTGTACAGCCAAATACTTACACTGTTCCAGAAACCTACATAAGCTGACCAAATACAGTAGCATACACATTCTACTCTAGGCTTACAAGGAATTCTAATCTAAGCTTTTCTAATTCTGGTGCCATTCCAGAGATTTTTCTGGAGCAAAAAGGAAAAAGAAAGCCTATGTTAGTTTTAAGTGTCTTGACTTGCATAAGTGGAGTGAGAGAACTTTTGTTCAAGGAACTGTAATAATATACAGCATATGGAAAGGAAAGACAGAAAGGAAAAAGTTACCTATGTGTTGTTATAAAATTAAACTGTGTTCTGTATCTTGAATATGTAATAAATCAGTAGCACTGATATCCCATCAATTTCTAATTCTTATTTCATGCTCAATTACCATCTCAGAAATTTTGATCATAGGCAAAAAAAACCCGGATTAAAGCCAGTTTAAACTTTATTATTTCCTCTTAAGAACTATGATATAAGAACAAATCATCCATTAACAGACCAGTTTGGTGATGGTTCACATTATCTCCTTTAGCTCTGTAAACCTTCTGGTTTCAAAGAGAACACAGAACCATGATCATTTCCTAGATAAAAATGTAAATAGATATGGTCAAAATCAACAATAATTCAAAATAATTGCTAAATGTTAAGACTGATGCAGCAAATTATTAAAGTTCTTTAAAAGTCGATAAACAAGGATGACTTTATTTAATGAAACAATTTCTAAGTTATTCTTCAGAATAAAATATTGTTCTTTAAAAATAGCATTTCTACTATTCATGTTTCAATTATATGCAATGGATATTCATGTAGAACTTAAGATGTGTGCCTCATTTTACAGTCACGTGTACTAATTTCAAAGCAGCAGCTAATACCAAATGAATCTGAGCTCCCTAATAGTCCCAAAAGGACTGCAAAATAATCAATTACAAATTTTGACTACAGACAGAGACAGATTAAACAGTCACAGATGCCTGGAAGAGACTATCATGGTCTTACACTTTATAGACAAATAGCTTTCATCTTACAGATGAAAGACTGTTGAGGATGTATCCAAAGGCGTGCACACATACACACACACACACACACACACACACACACACACACCCAACTCTGAGATACACACTGAGAACTGTCCTGGCAGAAGCAGGCCACATTGGGCCGTCCTCCTTCTGTGCATGTGTGACCAGCTGTCCACATTCATTCTGTGGGGACACACTTCCCCAATACAATCCATTGCTTTGCTGCCCTTCTCCCATCTCTCCAGCCCATAACTGTGTTCTAATTATAACTATTGTGCTCTTTCCTAGCTTGGAGGGAGGCTTGGGGAATTTTGAAAAGAACATTTAATCACTAACATCTGACTCAGGAGATGTACCTCTATCATGTTCTAGGCTTGATCCATGCCCCACCAGCTCCCACAGCCTCAACTGGTGAATGGCAAGAGGACCAGTGCTCAGAGAAGGAAAGAGAAAGAAAGGAGGCTAAGATGGAGAGGGCAAGCCCTTCTGGCCTACCACCTCCTCACCATTTTATCTGTAATTTCACTTCTCCTCTTTTAATGTGCAATTGGTGTGTGTGTTTACTGTATGTTGAAGTCAGAAAGAAAATCACATGGAGGTCAGAGTACTATCTGGAAGTTAAAATTAGGAAATAAGCCAAAAACAGATAATAGGATAAGGAATAAGAAATGCCTTGTGTCTCAAAGCAGTTCTGGCAATGGTTTTGGCACTCAAATCATCAAAGTCAGGGAGAGGACAGCATAGACCTAGATATTTGGGCCATTTACAGTTAAATTGTTCATTTCATTTGACTCCTTTAGCTTGAAATTCAATCAATTGGAAAAATATGACAGACATCAAACCTAAGATAAAGATTTTTTAATGCTAAGCTAATTATCCCATAAAAATATGTTCATTTTTTATGAAAAGAAAGTGCTTTATAGAATGGAATGGAATTTATCTTGTAATAAATTATGTGAGGTTTTTCTACCATTCAAATGAAAGCATAGCATTATAATTCCTTGAGGGCCTTTTATGGAATTTATAATGACTGGACAGGATTTGCAACCCTACTTGTACATTCCCCTCCTACTCACCAATCACCCTTAAATCCATCAAATCTTTTTTCCTGCTTCTCTTTATCATTCTTTCTTACCTACCACTGCTTATTTGTGGGTCTTTATGTCCCTTAATTCTATTCAACTGTATTCCCCTGGCACAAGCCACCCTGTACTTTTCAGGAGCCATATTAAAAAAAACAAACCAAACCAACATATTACTACTATTTTTTTAAAGTATAATAATTATAGATTTTATAAAGAACCCCAGTTCTATACCTATTAGATAATTAAATACTTGTGTCAAAGAAAGCAAAAAGAGACTAAATAGGAACTGTGCATTATTTTAAAGACATAACGAACCCACCTAAAAAACTCACCAACCCTTATAAGATCTAGTCGCAAGAGTTTGGGGCTACTCGGTATTAAACTCCTTGAGTATTTTTACTAACAGCTTGCTGTTTAATAGACATTCATTTGTGGATTTAGATTTTTAAGGAGGTAGCTAATTATCTCAAGATTAAAACTAAGTGGAAGTTGGCCAAGACCGATGGGTGAAAGAGTCAGTCTTACAAAATAAGATCATACAGAGTTAAAACCATAATTGCATTTAAGTGCAGGGTATAGAAAGAGGACAAACTAATAAATACATGAAAAAAATTCAGGAGTCATGGGGACTAGGAATCAATGTGGTAAAAGAATAACATAATGTTAGGATATATGAAGAGAATGAAGAGTTTGTTGGTTTTGCAGACAATTTTGTTTTAATAATGGCATTTGCACTTGACCGCACAGATATGAGAAAACCAGATTGCATCTAATTTTGAGTATCTGTATACATGAAAATTTAAAAAGTGAGGACAAAAATAATGTATGTGATCCACTAGTTGATGAGTGCACATCATTACTTTACAGTAAATGAAAGTTAAAGGCTGCAAAGCTGACCTCCGAGGAAAGAAAGATGACGACCGTTGGCAATGAAGAAATAAAATTATAATTCTACGGGAAAATGATTCCTAATCTCTTTATTTAAAAATATGGATCCAACAATAGTTGATTTTGTGTTTACTTTGGTAAACATAGTTGACCTGGAGTCTGTCTATATACGTGTGTGTGTGTGTGTGTGCGTGTGTGTGTGTGTAAAATAGCTTCTGGGTAATAAGTTTGTAAATTCTTAACTTATGTATCAAAGAAGATTATTTAAATCTTCCCCATCAAGATACAATCTAGGGCAGTCAACCATAAGTATTAGATTTGTAGAAAGGAGTGACATTTTAAAATCCTTAAACCCAATACTAAATTACAGGAGTCTCTACTTCCTAATGTAGGCATTTTTATTAAAACTTTCAAGTGGGTGTTGTATTAACTTAACATGACCATGGTTTTCATCCGTCCCTATATTCTACATTAAAAAAAGGACAACTAAAATAAGTTGAAAACAAATAAAACATCAATATGGGGATGAAAAGAGAAAAAGAGAATATTCATCTTGAAAGGACTTTCTATAGCTATATTTACAATAAAATGACAAACTTAAGAATTAACTTCCAATTATGTCCTTTAATTTTTATTAAATCTGCTTTCTTTTTTTCTGAGTAGAAAAAAGGACCAACCACTCCAGGCACAAAGTTGGAAGATCTGTATTTGAATATCAAAAGAAATTTCAGTATTTGCAAGTTTGGAAGACAGAAATAGAGTTGAAATAAAGTTTGCTTTCATGAAAGTGAGTAACATAATTAAAAATTAGAGAAGTTATAAAAAAAATTCCAGCAAAATTTAGAGACTTCAAAAGTAATATGCATGGAAAATTTCACAGTAGCAAGCATTAGAAAGCCATATCCGTGTTCTTACTGCCTTCCCAATAATAATAAGTGCTTTATAATCATTATATAGGACTCCTACATTAATACTGATATATAAGTATTAATTTTTATTTAGCAAATAAGAGCAGTAGAAAAATATAAATGAAATTAAATTAGGTAATAGGAAGAACATAGACTATAATTATCATTAAATATTATGTTTTTGTTGCCTTAAAATTTAATGTATTTTTCTATATTACAGATTCATAAATCTTACATTTAAAATATCAAACATAGGCTAAAAGAAGGGACTGAATATGTGCACTAATATTTATAAAGAATAATGTACAAGACTGACATCAAAATAATATTACTTTAAGATTTTGGTATAGCTTCTCTTTAAAAATACAGTTGGCTGTTTTAGGTCACTTCATCTCAATTCCTAAGAGAAAAAGAGAGTACTTATAAAAAGAAATCTCTCTAATTTTGCTGAATACTCTTAGTTCCCTAGTAAAACATGGCTTCTTTTTAATGAAGCCTAAGGAAATGACAAGGACGATGAGAATTCATTTTAATTACCACAGCTACAGGGAAAATCAACTTGAAACAAATTACACTAACTGGCTGGATGAAAAGCTGACACTGATAGACCCTCTCACTTCCAAAACGCAGGACAGAATTTCAACGTAATTTGGTTTAAATGTAAATTGATACCATATGTCAACCAGTTTTACTTCTAGCACTGACATCTTCCTAACAAATCCAAAGTAAAGAATTTCGTGAAAATATTGTATACATTATTTTAATTAGATGTTTTTCCATCACCTTGTGTTAATACAGCACCTTGCCCCGTGTTTGCCAACTCTACAAATCTTTATCAAGCCACTCCTTAGGGTGTATGTGGTACGTGGTCTCAGGCATAAAAATCATTACCAGTGTCCTGAACCACTATAGAGACTGAGTGCATCAGATTCATTGTACCTTTCTAAAGAAAAAATAAAACAAAAAAAGAATGATATGTAGATTAATTCTAATTATTTCTGGCTTTGTTAAAATGAATCTCGATCATTTCTAAAAATATCATAAATATGTTGCCTTCAAAGACATTTGTTTCAATAAATGACTTTATATATTTGAAAAACTAGAGGACAGCAGTAAGTGACCTTTAAAGTCTAATTTTAAATTTCCGGTAGACCAATCAATATAGTAAATGCCTTTTCAGTAAGAATCTCAAAGTGACACATAAACGTGGATTCCTTGACAGAGATCTTTGCACTCTATTAATGAAGTGCTCCTACCTTCAACTAGGCCTAACCTAGAGAGAGAGATTAAATGCCTTGGTCTATTCATAAAAACAGGCACATACAAAAAACACCACTGTAATCAGCATGCCTACAGCACAACCGCTTAGCCTGATTCAGACAACTCTCTTGGTTAAAATAGTGGTCAATACACAACATGCTAAGTTAAATAAAAAACTAAAAGTTCATTGAAGTCAATTATAAAGAACATGATGCACTTAAATTATTTATTCACAGTTATCTTCATGAACATGTACATCAGAACCAAGTTCAAAACTTTTCATTAAGCTACAGAAAACTCAGTTTATTTACTGTCTGTAGCATAGTGAATATGCATATGATGTGAAAGACAGGACAACTGAACTGCTTTAACTCTAACACTTTACTGAGCAATATGGTCAGGGGCAATTAGAGTAAGATCTTATAAATGATAAGAAAAATGACACTAAAGCCAAACTTTTTTAAAGCACACTGTATCCCTTTTAAACTACAACATAAATTGAGACTGTGTGAAAACAATATATACCTGTAACGTGGAACTGGACTTTCAAAGGAAAAAAATCTCAATTTAAATATTTATCAAATTTTCACTTTATTAATCCTAAATTCTGTATCTGGCTACGGTTCTCCTTGCAACCTTAGATACACTTTTAAGATTTTATTTGAAAAGGTCACCCTTCTCAATTTATGAACATTTGAAAACTACCTAAGGCAACTCCCTCAAAAACATGAATTGTAAATGACACACAGAGAGAAGTGGGCTTTTATCCCTCATTCCCAAACTCTAATTGGGTTAGTGATTAGGGTGGGCTTCTCTTCTTTTGTGCAGTGATGCCCTCTGAGGACTAGATGGACCTTGCTTTAATAATCACTCCGTGTACACTTTGTTTTAGCATTTACACTGCTGATGGTAGGAGGCAATGTTCTTTAATGGGTGCTGAAAAGCTTCAAGTGAAATCTGTAATTGACAAAGACTTCATAGAAACAGGCAATTAAGAATAAAATTAACAAGAGGCCCTACAGGAAAAGCACTCAAGCTTTCACAGAATACTTCTCTAGGAAAATATTTAGTAAAAATAAAAATTTAAAAGAACCAGATGTCGTTTCTTCCATCTTATTAAATGCTTCTGAGGTCTGTGTGCTTGCTAAAAAGATGACCATCGATAGAAGTCATGTTAGTGGGTCTAAATGAGTAATCCATCAAACATTAGTAGAGAAAAGAAGAAATAAAGAAAAAGGAAAAGGAAAAGGAAAGCCCTAAGCGAAAGCTGAGGCAGGTTCAACACCTATTCTTCAAAATAAAAGCTGTTCAGTTTTAGTACCTCAAGTTTAATGGAGAAGTGTACTGACAACAAGTTAAAACTTTGAATAACACAGCGGCAAGGATAAGGAGAACGGGGCACGCGTGTACCTCCAGGAGCCAGCACCTCTGTAAGTGCTACTAGCCACAAAGTGATATAAGCACATCCGAATGGTGAGTATAAATATGAGCGCTAGAGTGAGCCTGAAGAACCGAACTGTCAGCAGCCTCTTCACTCAGTCCTCCAGTACCCGCCCCCAGCCGACCCAAAGGAAGTTTACCTAAGGCACCGGTAAGACCAGGGGCCTGCCGGGGTTCTCAGGAGTTTAAACACCCGCGTGGGAGGGCTGGCGGGAGGCCGTGAGGGAGGGGCGGAAGTAATCTGCACTTACTTTGAGCAGTTTACAGCGGATCTGCGCGGAGACCATGTGGCTGTTGCGCAGGTTGCCCACGCGGAACATGAGCGTGAGTTTTCCATCCCTCATGGAGATGACCGCGTGCTCGCTAAACATGAGGGTCTCGGCGCGCTTCTTGGGCTGGGACATCTTGATAAACATGCAGCCGATGAGGAAGGCGTCCACGATGGAGCCAAGGATGGACTGGAAGAGGAAGAGGATGATGCCCTCGGGGCACTTGTCGGTGATGTAGCGGTAGCCGTAGCCGATGGTGGCCTCCGTCTCGATGAAGAAGAGGAAGGCAGAGGGGAAGTTATAAACGTTGGCCACGCAGGGCGTGTAGTTGCCGACGTGGGCTTTGTTCAGGTCGCCCCGAGTGTAGGCGATCACCCACCACATGGACGCCATGAAGAGCCAGGCCACCGTGTAGGTGAGGATGAAGATGAAGAGGTTCCAGCGCCACTTGAGGTCCACCAGGGTGGTGAAGAGGTCCGAGAGGTAACGGCTGGTCTCGCTGCCCAGGTTGCCGTGCTGGACATTGCACCGGCCGTTCTTGTCCACGAACCGCTGCCGCTTCTTCTTGGGCACAAGGTGCTGCTGCGGGCCCTGACCCAGCCCCTGGGGCTGCAAGCCCGAGCCGCTGGACGAGGTGGTCACTACCTGGTAATCGTCCCCAAATTTCCTTCGGAGTGCAGACATAATACGGAGGGGCGAGCCAGATTCACACGCGAACCAAAGGCGCAGGAGCTGAGCTGCAGACCAGCACCAATAAGGGAGCGGGGGGAGAAGAGGGCACAAAGCCGAGCGCGCCTGGGTGGTGGGCTCACCGGCAGGTAGTTGCAGTCCCTGCCTCCGGCAGAGGCCTCTCCTCCCCTAGGTCGGGGGCTTTTCTCTCCAAGCTGACCCTTGAAACAAAAGTGCTCACCCGCACTCAAGGCAGGAGGGATGCAAGGACCAGGAACCCAAGCGCAATTTTGCCTCCAAGCTTTTCGAGGCTTCTCTTTTCTTCCCCCGCCACCGGCATCCCGGGCCACCTCTTCCCTTCCCAGAGCCCTCCTGCCTATCCTGCAGCACTCCCAAACTGCCTGTTTTAAAATTAATGAGTTGACGAGCGAATCGCACCCTACCTGCTAACTCGCCAGGCTGCCGAAGCTGCGCTACCTGCTTGGACCAGACCCTCCCCCCTCCCCGCCGCTCCCCGATCGCCCGCCCACCTTGGACGGCTCCCGGCTCCCCCCGGCGCTCCCGCCTCCTATCTTTTGGCCAAAATCCCGCCCAAAGGCATGTCTGCCGGGCACTGGTGCAACACCCCTACCCACGCCCTCCGGGCTCCGGACTCCAGAGACGCGTCCGCCTGGCGCCCGCTGGAACCCCCAGGGCTCTCCGGCGGACGCTCAAGGGCCCCCAGGCCAACCCCGCGCGCGGCGGAAGCGAGGCGGTGCGCGGCGCCCCGGCACTCACCCACCCCAGAGGGCAGGAGGCGGCGCGGCGGGCGGCAGCGGCAGTCTGGCCTCGCGCTCCGCGCTCGCCGCTGGGTTCCTCGCCCCCACTTTTCCTGGTGTACCACGATGGGCGCCGATGCAGGTCTCCCAGCTCAGCACCTTCCTGAGGGCACCACGCTGCCCCCACCAGAAGGATCCTGGCGCGCTGGGCACCGACTGACTTGGGCGCAGGACTTGAGGTTTTCCCTGGCGCCGCACTCTCCTAGCAGGCGACAGCGGTGCTGCTGTAAGAGGTCTGAGCCGCCGGCTCCAGGTCAGACTTTCAGGTTAAATTCTAGCCGCTTCAGCTTTTCCTCTGATCCACAGTGCCTTTCTGTGTGCCTCTGCCCTCTTCGTTCCCCCACTCCCTGTCCGCGCCTCGGTGGCCCCGGGTGGAAGAGGAGAGGCGCGAGCAGGGGCGACGGGAGAGTGGTGTTTGTGCTGGTGCGTGTGATCAGCTGCAGAGCCGCGCTAGCCCCGCCTGTCCCTGCCTTCCCCCGCTGTTCCACCAGCCTGAATTGCACCTCCGCGCCTCAGTTGAGCCTGCGGTGTCTGGCAGCTTAGGAAAAAGCGAGCCCCTCCACTGAAGAGCTGCTCTAAATTTGCTCCCAGACGCCAGCCAACTCTCCTTGGCCCCCTCTGCGTCAGTCAGAGAGCCCCCAGCAAGCAGCAAATGCTGCTCTCTGAAAGGAGAGAAGTACAATATGTTTCTATAACGAGGGCTCTCATTTAAAGGATGCCTGGATTTGCGGATGCATCATAAACAGAGATCCCAACTGGCTCTGAAATAAGCAGTGTTCAGAACTCAAAAGTTGCAAGTAGCAGCGGGGGCTTAGGATGGAACAGAAAGGAAAGGGTACACCAATAGGAAAGAGGAAAGTTCACAATCCACCCTGAAAATGAAATGTCAGAATGTCCAGAGTTAATGTGTGGCTCTAATTGAAGGAAGAAGGCTGGATTTTACAGGCCCCAGCCTGGCACTTAACTTAATGGAGGGGCAAAGTGCAGAAATAGTTAATATAGTGTCCATGTGTAAATACCAGCTTGTTTACGACATCTCATGTTTGTTTTAAAATGCCATGGTATCTTATTGCATATTCCATTCAATCCAGAAACATAAAATTGATTTTTCTGGAATATCATCAAATCACAAAGTTATAAAAGCAAGGAGCTGCTGTAATACTCCCATGCAGAGGAAAATATATAATCGTTCTACCAGTTCTATGCCAATAGATGCTCCCTTGGACCCCTAACCTTAGTCTAGCCACATAGTCAACCATAAGCAGAGGACTCTTTCACGGTCATTTGTTTAAAACACCTCTCCCACGTTACGTACTCTTCTCCCGCAGGTTCTCTGAGAAGAGGTCAGTAACTGTTATTCTTCAGAATTACATAAGAAAAGAAGGTGACACTGTGGGAAGTGGGAACTGCTCTGGACCTGGAATCATAAGACTGGATATGACTCTTGGTCCTGCCATGTAGGAACTGTGTGACTCTGAGCAAGTAGCCAAACAGCTTTGAGCCCCAATTTTCTCCTCAGAAAAAATTGGGAGTATTAACATATTCCAAAAATTGATATAAAAAAAAAGAATGAATGTGGTTTTATTAACTACTTTTGCTGCAAAAAATGTTATATCCTGAGCTGTAAAGTTGCACCAAGGCCAAGAGATTAGGAATGAGTTTTTGGAGTTGGCCCCATCTGTGAACTAACACACAAACTCTTCTCCCACCACTGACTACTCTCCCCCTAACTCACCCTGCCTTTCCCAGGCTGGCTTCTTTCAATTCCTGAAACCCACAGAGGCATAATCCCCACCCTTGGATCTTTGCCTCATCTGTTCCCTCTCCCTGGAGTGTGCCTGCCGGGCCACGCCACGTGCCGGCTGCTTCACTCAGTAAGCTGTTGGCCTGTGCGCATCCTCCACAGGGAGACCTTTGCTTGCCTCTCAGGTGCTCCCTCCCACATCAGCTTGGCTGTCTACATGATACTTGTTTTTCCTAGTTGCTATTTTCTTCATTTGTTTGTTGCTTCCCTCCCCCTGCATCAGGGTCCTGGAATGTAAGCTAAGAACAAGGACCTTGTCTGTCTTGTTCACTGCTATGTCCCTAACACCTAGGGACACTTCCTGTCGCATACTACGTCAACAGTTAGTATTCGTTGGATCAGTAACATATGCCGATCTACCCCACTAGAAACTCCACACACACATTGAAACTCCCTCTGAATAATCAGTAATACAGAATTAAAAGTTATCACTAAATCAGGTCACTTATGTGATTTAATATAAAAAAGTGTAAATTAAAAAATAATACTTCCAGTGCTTGTTAGCATGAGAATTAAAATTCAGTCAGCCACCAAATCCTACTGAGTTCTGCTCTCTATATAAAAAATGCTACTCACTTTCTTCAAATCCCCATTTCACTTTAAGCCTGAAGTCAAATGATTTTCTTGTCATCAGTCTTTTACTCCTTCAGACCATCCTAAATAGTATTACTAGACCTATCTCTTTAGAATCACATAAATTTAGCACTGGAATGGAAAGCAAAGAATTCTCATATTATTATATTTAATAATATCATTTCTAAGCTTTTAAACATGCCCACTTTTTAGATAGAAAACATTTTTATATAAAAACCCTTTGGCATTTTCCAACAACAAAATTTATAAACAAATATTATACTTCAAGAGACACGGGGGTCTAGTCTCATTTGCTCATTTTACAAATAAGAGAATTGAGGCTGCGATGAAAAAATAACTTGCTCCACATCACAGAGTTGATAAGTGGAAACTCTGAGATTTGAACATAAAACAGTGTACTCCAGAACCTGGGCACTCTGCCACCCCTTACCAGAGGCCTAGAAGAAGGCTAGGATTCCTGATCCATAGTCAGGGTCTCCCTTCATATGTCATGCTTCCCATAGAGGTTAAGATCTAAGGTCCTCCAAAATACAGCCTGACCTTTTTTTCTATAATTATCTCCTACCTTCCCTTGAATGTGGGCTCTGCTCCACCCAGCGTTAACTGTTAAGGATGCCCCCAACATGCCCTATATGTTTAGCTTCATTTACAAGTCAGCTTCCTTTGCTCACTTTCTTTCCTGTCACTTAAGTATTCTTTCTCTCTCCGTGCAAAGTCCAAATCACCATCCCTCATGAGTAAGGAAGAAGAATTTCTTGAGCTTTGCTTTCAAGTACCATCTTCTCAATGAAGTTTTACCCTGTCCTCCCACTAACAGTCATCTATCCCTCCTCTGAATTCTCATTCCCCTAGATTTTGAAACGTGGCATATTTTACTTTCTAGCCTTTATGTGATCTCAGAAATCACCAAGATTTCCTTTCTAAAACAGCAAAATCCTTGAGCATCACCTATTAACATTTTGATACCATCTGATACTCCCGCTATCCAGTCTTGCCTTACAAATGGTAAATATTTAATAAATTTTTAGAGAGAACTAAAATGATTGAGCCTACTTCAGTGTTCTAGGCGATGGGCTTAGGACTTTACAGTTAGTATCCCCACTACATAGCTAGAAAGATGATAGAGCAGGGATTCCAAAACATAACTGCCCACTTGGAAGGTTTCTATTCTTTTAGGGAAACAGTGCTGCCTGATAAAGTTAAATATTTTTCAGGATGCCATCTTGTCACCCTTCAAATGTGACCGAGCCTTTGACCTATTTGTGACACTGAGTCCAACTCCTTAAAATGTTTAAGGATGAAGCAAACTGATCTTCCCCTGTCAGGACAGCTGCTTCTATTAGGATGTTCTGGAAGGCAGCCAGCCCCACGGTGCCAAGGCCAGGCGGGATGTGTGGGGAATAGATGACAGAAGGACACCTAATCAGGTGCTGTTTGATGAACTCAAGCAGAAATACTATAAACAGAATGGGTCAAAGGAAGGAGAGGCACACAATTCCAGCCAAGACCACGAAGCCAGAAAAATATGGAAAATGTAACCACGGAACCAAACATCATTTGTAGTCTAACATTTAAAGATGGGGTGGTAGATTATAAACAAACTACCATATAGTTCTTGTTGGGGGAGGTAGAAACCAAAGTAATACTTAACAGCAAACTCATTTAAGCACAAACTTCATAATTATTCTGCCCAGAAAGTACTTCTGGCAATGTCTTATTTGCTGTGTCCAAAATTAGTAATATCACAAATAACTTTAACTTCAAACATGAAGGATATGACTCTGTGTTTTAATACTAAAAAGGCATGACTTTGCACATGCACTCACCCTATTATGTAACTGAACAGTGGGGGGGGGGGGAGTATATTTAATGTAAAAGAAAAAATCCACTGGCCCTAAGTCCAAATTCTAAAAATGACTTAATCGGCCAATTGTGAAAAAAAGCAAGGCTTTGAACATCTCAGCATACCTGGCGTCTGTCTTCTCATCATTCACTTATTGTCACTATGACTCCCACCATGGGCCAGTCTGCATGGCCAGAAATATTAGTTGCTCTCAGGTGAAAATGTTTTTATATTTAATACTCCTCTACTCCTAATCCTACCATGTTCCCCAGTACAAGGAAGAGTTGAGCAGGCCTGGGGATTTGAAGCTCTTATGCTTCAAAAGGAAACACATTCCCATCACCACCATAAGTTCTGCTATATCTGGGAAGAGGTCACTCTTTGAAATTCTATTTGCAATTTTAGGCAATAGAATGGTGTCCCTCTTTTTTTTAACCTTCCTAAAAAAAGAATACTGAAGCTATTTTCTCTCTTGCCAAAAAAAAAGAAGAAAGAACTGAAAAGGAGAAATCAGTTTCAATTTGATTGCGCAGACTTGAGAAGAGAGGCATTGCCATCGCATGGTGAATGACTCATCCAGCCCTTAGTCTTGGCTCCAAACCCTGGCCTCTGCCTGAGGATTCAGAGAAAGGCAAAATGCCATTGTCACTTGGGGGCCATTTATTTAGCAAGGTTTTCCTGACTGAAACCCTCTCTTCACTCCCACTGTACATGGGACTCTGGTTTATGAAAGAATAAGGCTTTTAACAAAAGCCTTCTAGAACTCAACATCTCTTAAAAAAGAATTAATTGTTTTATCAATTTAAGGGTTTGTTGGCATCAAGGAAAAATAACAATTTCCTATCCTTCTCCATTAGATAAGTCAGTTGGAGTTGGACTTCTGGTCATTTATCCCCTGAGAACACCAATGGAGTCCCAGATATCAAAATATGTATAAGAATATTGCTTAGTTCAATGCAAAAGACACTTCATGTGCACAAACTGTGTGTCTAGCACTATGACACGAATTATGCAAGTCAGAAATTATGACAAAATCATACCAACAAGATACACTGAGAACAACAATATTAATGAATACAATGTGCTAAGCACCTAAAGGAAGAAGATTGCTTTAGTAATGTTCAGAGGAATAAGTCCCTTTAGGAAATACTCCTCCAGCTGATGTGCATTTTCCAAATCTACCAAACTGGAATCATTTACATTTTGTTAAGTGTTGAATTACTTCTGTCCAAATAACCTTAGTTTAGAAATCTGAATATTGATTTTTAATGACAAGGTTTCTAAGAGACAAGATTTCTACATAATTGGAATAATATAAGGATTCATTTGTATTCATCTTACAGAACAATATGAACATGTATTAAAACACTGGAATAAAAAATATAAATAGTGGCATTTTGGGGATGATAGAGCAAATTTTTAAACTCTGATTTTCTGTGCTGGTGCATGCAGAAAAGACTGGAATTATTTTCCAGTATAGGAAAATAAAATGCAACTTTTGTAATTAGTTTTTAAATGTTAAAAAAAGACTGACAGATTGTGTCAGGAGACTTTATCCAGGAAGCAGATACTGAGACAGAGCTTGGAGGGCAAAAGGTTTTCTTACAGTGGGTAACACCTTTGAAAGATAAAAGGGGAGAGAAGAGGATGAAGCAGAAAGAGCCTTTAGAGTATGATGCTGACCTGACATCCATGAAAAGAAAGGTGAGAGGAAGCAGAATTGAGAGAGACTCTCAGACTATGAGGTAAATGTAATAAAGCCGGGCGTACGCACTGGGGGCTCCACAGCCAAAGTTGCCCATTGGAATCATTGGATGTTGGGCAGAGATGGCCCTGTCGTGACAGACCTGCTGAGCTGTCCCTGGCTGGGGGCTGCCCTCTGAAGAACACTCACTCAGCTAAATGCTGCACCAGCTTAGGAAAGAGGCTGCAGCTGGAGGCTGTCAGCTAAATGCAGCCCTTCCAGATGAAGGGCAAGTTCTTCCTGAAGTCAACTCAAGCTGCACACCTCCATGGCTGCCAGTCAGAGCAGAGAAGTGGAACTCAGTGTCTTTCCAGAAGTTTCGTTATAAATACCCAGAAATGCTAGTCTGATCTAACCAACTGACTCTGAATATATGAGCGATTCTTCAGTTCTGTCCTCATACAATTACATGAATCTCTTTTTGTGGCGGGGAGCGGGGGGCGGGAGGTGGGCAGCTGGGAATAGCCCATGGCCATGTTGATCTTGGCTTTGATGATAGTCCATTAAATAGTAGGAATATATATATTTAACTTCTTCAGGCATCTTGCCGTCCTGAGGCTGTATGAAGACTACATAAAGGAGAGGGAGAGAGGGGAGTCCTGGAGCAGCTGGGCCATAGAACAGGGAAGGGGACCACAAGAGAAGTCATGAAAGACCCTGGATGACAAAGAGATGGAGAGCAGAGCTCAAATAACGTTTCAGGGCAGATAACTGAGGTTAGAAAGGAAGGAACAATGAATAGAATTTCATGAAGTCTAATTGCCCCATTTATAGTTTCTAGATGTGCCTAGAAATTGTCTTGGGACTCCACCCAGGATACTCCTATCAGATTCCCTGGAGCTAGGGCTGGGGCATCAGTATTTTTCAGAGTCTCCCTTGGTGATTCCCCAGCACAGCGAGGATTGAGAAATACTCATTTGCAGGAACCCCTTGCCTATTGGTAGAGAGGCTTCCCTGGGAAATGTCACACACAGAATTGCCATCAATCTTCCTTCCCCACTCCTGAAAGCCCTTATCCTTCAGCACCAAAGAAAGATAGTCATGATTAGTAACCCTTGGTCCCTTGTACTCTTGCCAATCATCAGATGCCAACCTTCATGGATCTGAACTCAAGGTCACAGGAGGAGCTTCTCCTCCATGGTAAAGCACCCGGGAAAAGCAGAACACACTGTGGATTGACTGCAGTTTCATCCAATACTACCACCACAGTCATAAAGAATGAACACGAATGGGGAGGAATCTGGGGCCTCTGAATTCTAAAGCTCATAAATGTTTAAAGATTTTTCACTAATAATATTTTTACTGCTTTCTGTGGATGCAAGTGTGAATGTAAAATTTTTGTCTTTATAATCTCTTTTTACCACTGTTTATAGTACTTTTCTGAATTAAAAAGGGGGGAAAAAAGATGGGAGGGAGGAAGGAATAGAGAAAGAAAGGGAAGGAAGAAGAAAGAGCACAAAAATTGAAATTCTCACAAAGATTACTGATAAATCAGTGAAAGAGCTCACCACGAGTGAAACTGTGGCCACACTGGCAGAGGGCCAGGCTGGATCTGCAGAGCTGGCCACTTGCTTCAGACTCTTGAACAACATAGCCTTGAACTCTGCAGGTCCACTTATATGCAGATTTTTTTCGATAGGTATATTGAAACATTTTTTTGAGATTTGTGACACATTGAAAAAACATTTTCATACATGTAACATACAAAATAAGTGTTGTTTATGTTATTGGTAAAGCTTCCAGCCAACAGTAGTCTGTTAGGTGTTTGGGCAGTCAAAAGTTATTACGTGGATTTTCCACTGTACAGGGGGTCAGCACCCCTAACCCTGTACTGTTCAAAGGTCAACTGTATTATATGATTACTTGTAGAGGGCGAGGTGAAGAATTACAGAAATAAGGAAAATAACCATTAGGAACTAGGATGTCATTCTTATACACACTTACATCTAGAATTCCTCCCAGTTTCTGCTTAAGGAAAACTCAGTATTTTTTTTTTCTGTTTGCATTTACTTTAGGAAAAGATAACTGCTCCAAATTCACCCAGTAGATTGACAGTGTAAACTCACCCACATTAGTGGTTACCCAGTAGTCCACAAATCATCTCATATTCTCCATGAGCTAATGGAAGAGGCCCCTGGGGATTAGTGTAGGACTGGAGTGGCATTGCATTAAGACTCTCCATTTCCTTGTTATGTGGTCCCTCCCTCAGCTTACAATGTGGGTTCTTCAGCAATGCAAATTTCCAGTCAAGGAAGTAGCAAAACTGATCTGAAAGTGAAGGTTGTAGCCAATTCATTCATAGGGAACTTCTATCTATATTTATTGTACTCTTGTAGATAATACTGCAACTCTAGGATCATCCTGGTATTGATATAGTAAGTAAATGTCATGATTCTTTCAAGCTACTCTTCTTCCTTCTCTCATCTCTACTCACTGAAGAGCCTACTCCCCAGAAAAAGCTTAGATGATTGACAGATTTTGGTAAAAATTAGTTAATTTCTCTGTTAGAGTGTAGATGGATGCTAGCACTCTATTATGCATACAGCATACAAAAGATGCCTTGTATTCAACTTTTACATTTCTGTATTGTTTTTGTTTTGCCTCAAGCTGAAAGATCAAAAAAAGAAAGAAAACACTGCAAAATGACCAAGTAATGAATTAACTTTCTATGTAGACAGAAAGTTCTTCCAGAAGTTCTTTTCAGTAAGATCAAAGAATAAGGATGTAACAATTAGAAAAAAAAAAAAAGAAAGATAGAAGAGGGAGGTCTAAGCTCAGTTCTAGCTATCAGTAAAGTACATACTCCTGTTTGCATTCTGTGTGCCTGGAGTTGCTGCTGATGAAATGTCCTCAGATATTCTGTCAATGTCAGAATGCAAACATCACTAAATAAACTCTGTGTCAAAATGTCACATAGTGATTATTTATGCTTCTTGACAACACCAATGAATGACAAGCCTGCCTCTATGACCGAGCAAGGTTGCATACCAATTGTTAGAGGTGACATAGATGAAGGACAGTGTCATCATTAGAATTCATTTAAATTGTGCCATTAAATTATATACAATACCAGGGGCCAACGCAGTAAATACTTCTGTGATTCTCCTAAAAGAAAAATATTGACTAAACCACTTAATATAAATGATTTAATAATTAACATGCATTTCTGAATCTCTGCTATCAAGTAGATAGAGATATCTCATTCATTTTTCTTCTTTATTTTCTCATTGTTTCAAAATGTTCCTTCCTCTGGAATTGAATTTAGAGTCCACATTTTTAGAGGAGAATGCAATTACCAATGAAGTTTGGGTGACACAGAACAAATCTTATGACACAATGATAAAGTCTTTGCAATATATACACAAAGTCAAAAAGATATTCAACCCCTTAGTTGCTTCTGAATCTCATATTCTAACTCTGTGAGAAATAAGAGGCATAGTATCAGCCAATGGGAGGAAAACATGTATTGTGGAAATATTTTATCAAATAAATCAGTAAAATTTATTAAGATAATTATAAATCTGTTGTTATGTATTTTAAATATTAAAGAATAATTTTAAAATATTATTAGAGATAATATTCTACTCTCTTCATCAGAATGATACATACTGATACATTTCATGCTTAAAACACACGTCAAAGTTACCTAAATCACTATAATTCTTAAGAATTAACTAAGACCTCTCTTCTTAACCTAGAATTGTTGGAGTATGTATACTTGCCTTGAACTTTCTGGCTGTGTTATCTTAGGCAAGTTACTAACCTCTCTGTTCTTGGCTTTTCTCATTAAAATGAGATAGAAATAGCTTCTACCTCTTTGAGGTAATTTGAGGTGAGAATTAAATGAGCAAATCTCCAGAAAGCACAGAGCCTAATATCTGGCACAAAATATTTTCAAGTTCAGTGAAAACCAAAGAAATTTGAAACTTATCTTTAAATGAACAGAAAATCCACCTGGAGAACTTTTAATTTATTAGCCTCCAGGTGGTTCTCCTTAATGAAACAGTGAAAGATGTATTCACCACAATACTTCTTATGAAGTGGAAGTGTTTTGGCAGACTCTGAGATACATAAAAGTGGGTGGAATTATTTCAAGGTAAGACCTCAAGAATTGAGGTATTAACCCTGAGAGGGAGGAAGAAGGAAAAGAAGAGAGAAAGAGTTGAGAACGGCATCAGCTCTAGGATGGGAGACCTGTCCCTCTGGGAGGTGACTCCTCCACCTGATTGTCTTCAAAATTCACAAAGTGCATCAGGCTAATGATTATTTTTGAAGCCAATGAAGTGCCTAGAACTCACACTCCCCTCGATGTAAGGCAACGCCAAGGTGGTACTTACAGGTGCAAGAGCTGAAAGGTAAAAGAGATGCAGGATGAAATAACAAAACAGAGAAGTTTCTTAAAGGGCTTTGGATTGGAAAAGGCCATAATGCTCAAATCAAGTTGGAATAGGTAAGTGAGGGGCAAGAGGGCTCCAAGATGACCTTTGTTTTATAGTCCTGAAGTTATTTTGGGGGTTCATTTAAAAACATATTCCTCACTAAGTCAAGGATACCAGGGGCTGCACCAAATCAGGTTTTTCTTTATCAACCTTTCACTGTGTTCTGTGTGGGTTATAAAATGACACAACCAAGAAAAGAGCATTTTGAAATTCAGAGAAAGGGGTGGGCCAGACTATTAAAATACTGTGCAAATCACAATCTAGAAACACTAGCAGAGTATTTCAAATAATGACTTTAGCAAGTAAACCCACCTGACATAGTAAGGCATATTTAAGTTGGTGCTATTTAAAGGCAAAATAGCTGTACTATAAAAAGTGTCACTGATACTTCAATTCTACATGTCTTTCAAACAGTATGAAAAGCTGTAACTTCAGAGTATGACTCAAATAAAAGCAAAAAATTGTAGCAGTTGATAAGTGTATCCCAAGACACCTCTTAATATACACAGTAAGTAATAAATTAGTTTCATGCAACTGTTAATGAAGAAAGTGTGGGGAAAGAAGCATTTTATACATAAAATATGTTTTTAAGAATGATGTATTATTCACAATCTATTTGCAAGAAGTTATGATTGACTGCAGTAAACCAGGGATATTGTGAATAGTTACCAATGCTAAATAACTCATGACCCTAAGTACCTTCTAGATTTGTGATTGAAGGTAGGGAGAATAAAATTCTTAGAACATTTTCTTAAAAAGAAAACTGATGAGGGAGGAAACAAAACAGATCAAAACAGAGCCACCCCTTTGGGTTGGGGTGCAGATCCCCACCAACTTACACCTTTCCTCCATTGTCATGGTGGTCCCAGCAAGACCAAGAAACTGCAGGGGTCTATGGAGCCAAGTCCATCCTACATGACCCTCTGGAATTTAATAGATGGAATGGAAGGGAGTAGGTGAGAGATGACACAGATTCATCTCAAACTGTATCTGCTTCTTAGATTCTCTGACAGTTGGGTAAATAATGAGGCCAAGCTAATGAAAGTAAATTCCTTGAGGGACTGGAAAGCCTCATGAACGACAACTCATTCCTTTGAAAGGAAGAAGGAATGAGGCCAAGAAGTAGTAAGAACACCTTAGTCACAGAGGGATGAGTAATTCGACATAGGTTAACTGTTACAGAAAATGTCTCTCATCCAGGATCTAATGGGCCAATATAAAGCATGAATCACACAAATGTGTAGGTTTGGGAAAGGGTTGTTGGGATTCTAAATAAAAAAATAGAATAGACCATTTCATTACAGATTCTGTGGAAAAAAAGAAGGTTGAGTATAAGCAGCATGCTTTTGTACCCTTGTGGAAAAGTACTGACACTGCAGGGGGAGAGCACTGTTTTGAAAAAGCTTGGTTTCTGAGCCTGAGGATATCTGAGAAGGCTGGCCTGCTGCTGTAGGATGGAGCGGATTTAATCCCAATTTCAAAATAGAGGTGGGTATGTGGCAGCTGTCGAGTGAAATGCTCAGTAAAGGCAACTCCATAAACAGCTCCTCAAGCTGCTCCATAAACACTTCTCCCTAAGAGAAGTGACAGAGCTGGCAGGATATAGAGTTGTCTTCTCTGTAAGGTACCTTGAATTCCACAGAGGAGGCAGAGCAGGAGAAGGAAAACACAAGTCTGTGCTGCTTGACCAGACCTAGATGTATGCATCAACAATAATGAGTGATCACCAGAAGATGCCCTCGAAAAATATGATGGAGGGTGAAAGTTGCATTAATTGAAAAGTAAATGCGAGGATCAAGTGACAATGAAAAAGAGATTAGCCACATAGATTGAGATGGTGCAATCATTACTCCTTTAACTTCTAAAAAAATTAATTGATTGAATTCCTTCTTTTATACACTCTGACTTACCCCTCTTGGAATATTCTAATCATTCTGCATCTTGGTGAATAGAGATCCATGGCCTGCTGGAGCTCACCTGTAGTAGGTACTCTTCCAGCCTGCGTGCCTGACAAGAGATTGAATGCATGGGGTTACCCCCTTTCTTCTTTGGTGTACAAAAGTTGGTGCTGCATTATAAGACAAAGACAGGAAGTTACTATGGAATCACAGAGGACAGCATTCTTAGAAGAGTAATCCATCTTGGAATGGCTTTCCAATCGCTTGGGGTTGATTTCCTTAGGCACATTAGGAGGCCATAGTATTAGTTTAGTAAAGGTTATGGCCCCATGTGGATGAGAGATAAAGCAACAGAAGCTATGTGTTCTGTGTTGATAAGGTGGCAGGAAGCTGGCGTCTGCCTGGACCCAGTGATCAAAGGACTAGATTTATCTTCCTGGAAAAGTAGCCATAAATATGATAAGAAAATCTTAGTCACCAGAACTAGAACTTTGGGGAGACAAAACAGCCTCCCAGGTGGGCTCTAGATGCAACCACAGGTGCTGGCTAAGGTAATGTCTTGCCCTGAGCCACCTCCTTCCCCCTCAGCAGCTCCAGTGTTCCCTGCCCCTGGCAATCACTGTAGCCCAAGACTCACTGTTTCCAGTTCATGAAGTGACAAAGATTTAAAAGACTTTAAACCTCAGGGGCACTAGCCCTTTGATGAGGATTTCCCCTTTTAAAGATGTTCTTTTTGAGAACTTCCAGAGTTTCCCTATTGGTACCCTCCATTTACAGATGGACCTTGCTGGCTGCCTATAGTTCTTCCCTCAGCTTCCTGCCTTTAGGAATACATCTCCTGCCTCTTTGCATTCCTAGCCGGAGCACTTCTGAGGTCCTCTAGAAAAGGGCTAACTGCCAGCTCCACTCCCCAGAGGTACTTTGCCCACGGAGTACAGCCTCTGCCAGTGAAAATGCTCTTGCCTAGCTGCCCCGGCTGCTCTTTCCAGGCAGAGCTCACCATGACACTTCCCAAGTGTGACTCATGTTCTTGTTCTTGTATCCCTCAAGCTCCAGGGAATTCATGTCAAACTTCTCAAAATATTCTCTTGAAATCTCTTCCATCTGGATTTATCTTCCTCTTTCCTTCATGGGCAGTTGTGATGAAAACATACAGTAATCTGTCAATGCTTTACAAGGCAGTTCTCTCTACAACCCCAAAAGTCTTTGTTTTCTTACAACCAGCTGGAAATGGCCAGTGGAATAATGTTGGCTAAACCAGTTTCATAACATCTGAGCATGTTTCAAAGAGGTCTGGAGCTTCATCTTAGAAACCGTTTGCTTAGAAACCATGGGACTTATAACCATTGCATTACTCATGACTCTTGAGGCCTGTGATGAATGAAGCAGCTGTATCAGATAACATTATACAGGACTACATTATATGTTGATAACATTGTGCATTAGCAAAAGAAGTAAGAACATTTTGAAAATAAAGAATAATGTGGAGGGAACTGGTAAATCTCATAACAAAATGTCTTATGTAACTATAATCAATAAGCTATAGAGACATCCGTTGGACAGATTATTCACCCAGAAACTCACTTAAAAATTTGTTACCTCATAAAAAAATTTCAAACCTATGAGGCAAGAATGGATTTTTAATAAAAGTTGTTGTTATTCTTGGGTATTGTCTTAGCTTTGGATCTAGAAAGCAGGTCCTGAGGCAAAGGATTATGGGATGCTCCTTATTAGGGAGTCTAACCCCAGACATTAAGAATGAAGAAAAAAGGCATGTGGTAGGAAAGGGGAAAGCCAGTGGAGGGTGCACGAACTGACTGCCCCACTTTGGTAGACCATTTACTAAGAGGTAGTGTAGACAGTTGCTTCTCATGATACATCGTCTGGTCTCAGAGGGCAGAAAATTTTATCTTTATCTGCCCCTGTCTCTAATCTGTCATTGGTTGGTCACCAGTGTGCCCCAAGGAGATTACTTCAGTGCCCACACCACACATACACACACGCACACACACACACACGCACGCGCACGTCCTTATTACACACATTTCAGCATCAAATAGGAACTGTGGCCACAATCCCGTGCATCGGTGTGGAAGCCTTAGGGCAGGAGGCATGACACCTGTGTGGTGAAGTTGGTCACAGTCTACATACCCCGTTAGCCCTGGAAATTGTCACTGAGCTGCAGCAAGTAGAACAGGTAAGACAAAGCTGAGGCAGAACTGTTTTGAAGTGGTGCATATCTAAGGTAGATAAATTCGCTTTTGGGTAGAAGAGAGGCACCAACTTAAACTTATATGCCACATTTTACCCCAAAATAAATGTCATTAGATTGAAGAATTGAATCTAGAAAATAAACCTATTAAATAGAAGATGATGTTGGTACATATTAACATCTCTAAAGAAGGGTTTCTGAGCACACCAGCCATGGAGGAAACTGCAAAGGAAAAGAAAATGATCAGGAAAGTGGACACTGTGCAGCACAAAGCTGCTTCCCTATCAGCCAAAACACCTCTGTCTCCTGTTCTCCTCGAATGTTTTTAAATTACATCACCTTGGCCTTCTTCAAGGGCTTTACCTCATTAGTTTGCATTATACCCATTAGTGTTAGCCTGATTCCTCTCTTGTTTCTTACTCTGTGTGCTTCCTGAATGTTCTCGTCCATAGTCTCAAATTCAATTATCCATAGGTTGATGACTCCCAGGTAAATTTTCCAATCATAATCTCTTTTGAGTTCCTTATCAACATTTCTGCATTCCATTGGATATGTCCATATTGTTGCCTTACAGGCCTAGCAAATTTTGTGAGTTCCAATCTAAAATCAATTCTCCTTTCCCAGGACATATCAGTGTTCCTTCCTCTGTCCTCAGATGTGATCGGAGCTACCATCCACATGTGCCCTAAGGTAGAAATCTTAGATTAATCTTTGACCCCCTCTTCTTCCTCCCATTCTTCCCTGTATTTAACACATCTGCTTCTCTTGTTAGTTTTTTCTCAAATCTGGCCTGTCTTATCCAATTTTACTGCAACTGCTTTAGTTCAGAAACTCAGGATCACTCATCTGAAATATTGTAATAGCTTCCCATCTGTTCTTTCTCTCACCAGGCTCTCCTTACTATATCCCTCCAACATATTCCTGCCAAGTGATCTTCCTGAAAGCATTTTTAACTGATCAAGTCCCTATCCTGCTTTAAAACCTGTTTTTGTTCCCACTTCTCACAGCAAGTTTTATGTTTTTTCAAAACAGTATTTTTCTTAACACCAAGTTTACCTAGAAAACAAATATACAACCATAAACCCCTTGTAACACACTGTTTGGGGCTCTATGAAACATCTAGATCACAGTTTTGCAGTATCTGGAAATTCCAAACTGTATCTTCCCTCAGAAAAGAAACCCTATATTATGCATATTTGTATGTCCCAGAGCATAACACATTGCCTAGTACAGATATGGATCTCAAAAATGGTTGTTCTTAAATGAATAATTAAAGACAGGAACTGCAAAATTAGCATCTTCTAAATATGCTGCATAAGTACGTTAAATAATGTTACATAAAAATATGGTTTTATAAATAAACCAGTTTGGAATGTTTTAGGAAAACAAATGAAACATTTTTTTTTTTTACTGGAGTACTTCTCAGAATCATTAATATTCTCCAGTGCCTATCATGACTCTCATAAAAAGCAATGTAGTATAAAATATTAACTGAACTTTCGACTACTGAACCAATTTTTGAAATGAGTAATGTCCTAAGGAAATGATTTTGGAAATTCTTTTATATACAAATTTACTACACTGTAAGAAGATAATAAAGACATCTTCCTCTCATGCATATCTTTATTCTTCAGAAGACTATATAATATGACCCAAAAGTGTAGTTTTCTTATAGTTAAATTTAGAATATTCTTCAGGTTGGGTTAAAGAAACTTACTGGAAAGTTAATTTTCCAGTGCCCTTCCCAGAAAACATCATGGGTGAGATCCTAGTCACACAGCAACAATAATAATAAATAAAAGATTATGCAATTTTTTTTCTGCACTGTATTCAAACCCTTCATAAAACCATTGGCTAAAACCCTTGAGAACTCAGGGCAATGCTGATAATGGAAAGCGGGCACATTGATCATTATTGTGTATATAGTACAACAAACAATCTAAGGAAATAATAGCTACCAAACAATTAGGTTATTTCAGAAGAGACAAATTATCCTCAAATTTCACTAGGTAGAAAAATAATTTGCTGTGTTTAAGAGGCAAGTTCTGATTCTATCAACTTATTTCAGGTCCAGAAATCTAATGATTTAACAAATTTTCATTGTAATTCTTAAGAAAATGGTCTAGAAATTAACAGATAACACTTCACATACCCTGATTCATTTATGGTAGCCTTTTAAAAGGCTACACAAATGAAAGTAAATGATCAGCATATGATGGCTAATTTTATATGTCAAATTGGCTGGTCCATGGTTCCCAAATATTTGGTCCAACATTATTCTGGATGTTTCTATGAGGTATTTTGGATGAGATTTATCATGGACTTTTAGTAAAGCATATTGCCCACTATAATGTTGGTGGGCCTTATCCAATCAGTTAAGGCTTGAATACAACAAAATGCTAAACCTCTCACCCAAGCAAGAGGAAATTCTCCAGCAGACTGCATTTAGATTTCATCTGTAACATCAGTTCTTCCTGGCTTGCCAGAAGACTGCCTTTGGACTGGAACTACAACTCTCCTGAGTTTCTAACCTGCCAGCATCCTCCATCAGTTTGGACCTAACCACTTTTCATAGTCACCAGAACAAATTCTTTAAAACAAATGGATGAATGAACAAATGAATGAATATCCTATTAGTTCTGTTTTTCAGGAAAACCCTGACAAACTACAGGCAACCCATGACAGTAATTGTGCAATCACTCTAGTCCCAACATATCTCAAGCTGGGTTATAGGATTCCCACTCATTGGTTTGCCAGGGCTCTCTAATCTTCTGGGGATCGCTATTCCATCCACTCCTCTACTTGTCCATTCCACCCAGTATCCAACCAGACGCTGTCCCTAGGACATCAAAAATAAAACTGAAAAAGTACACTCAATCTCCCTTGAGGTACTGAATAAAAGAATCCCAGGTATTTGTAATTTGAAGCCAGGGTTGAGAACTGCTGATCCAGGACCTTCTGAGCCATATCAAGACCAGTGGTTTGTTGTTTTGTTTTGTTTTTCATTCTAGGAGACATAGAAAGGCACTAAAAGCTCTTACATAAAAAAGACTATCCTTATCAGGTTTGATTTTTTTACTATGCTTATCCTGGCAGCTGGGAGAGAATGAATTGGGTGAGGAGGGACGAGTGTGTGTATAGAAGATGAAGTAACTTGGAAGAGGGAAGTAGCAGGGAAGGATAAAAAGTTGATGTACATTAAGAGATTAAACTGCCAGGAAATTATCAGTTTGTTGGGTGTGGGCATTAGAAAGAGTGAGGGGTCATATATGACTCCTAAGTTCCTACAAGCCGTGGATTATTGCTGCAAGATGCTGGCATTTACTAAATAGGAAAGTATGCAAGGCGATCAAATTTTGAATTCCATCTTGGGTGTTTGAGTCTGAAATGCTAGAAGTTGAGTAAGTATGTCTAGGATATAGACATAAATTGGGAGTCACACTGACAAACTGAACTCTCCTCTGATAGCACACTGATTCCAGGGACTTTGAATTATTACAGAGATGAGAAAAGGGCTGAATTAGGAAGAAAGTATGAAATGTTGCAGTAGGAAGAGGTTTTTTTTTTTAACTTAAGGAGTGGTCAAGATGGGCTTCTTTTAACTATACTTAAGTTACTACATTGCCTGTTCTGAGAAGGAGAAAAAAAGAGATCAATGGCATTTCTAAATGATGCTTTGTTTCTTTTTTCTTTTCTCTTTTTCTTGGGCTGAAGAGAGTTAAAATTAATAAGCAATTCCTAGTAGCAATTAAAGTCCATAGTAATCCAGCTCCAATCATTTCAATAAGTTTCTTTGATTTTTAATAAAATATTGATAGATCTACATATGTAAGTACAACTTATTCTTGATGTTTGAAAAATATGTCTAAATGTTCTCTGACCTATCATGGGGATGGGTGTTCCTGACTCCAGGTTTTACGTCCATGGTGAATCTGAAAACAGTGACTATGACATCAGGAAACTATGGGCGACGAGGGAAGAATAGCCACCGAAGGTTTTCCAGAATTTATCCACAGTGTCTCCCTGAGAAAAATCAGTTTTCCCAATAAAATGATCATTCTCTCTGACTGGGCAGATCTCCAGTGTGTGCTCTGTAATCACCCATCTCTAAAGTTGACAGAGCTGTGAATGTAGACAAAGAATTGGTGGATGGCAGTCAAAACATGGTGGCTTTCTTTCAGCAAACACATTCTCCCAAAAGATAAAATACAAGCTATAGATTATTGACGTGGGAGCTACAGATGAAAAACAAGGCAAAGAAGAAAACTGTTCTAGGTCAAAAAGCTTATGTTTGATAACCATTTATTTGCAAAGTAATATATACTTCCTCATTGTAATAAAAAAGTTCAAACAGATAGTGAGAGACACTGAAGAGACCTCATACTCACAAACATTAAGCGACTCGACATCCATTTATACCACTACAGTTGCATTTTTAAAATAACAAATCTTTCTTAGAACTTAAGAGTTCACACTAACTACTCAAAGGTTGCCTGTGGAAAGATCTAATCAGGCTGCATTTAATCAGGACTGTGAAGTTCAGGGACATTGGGACATTAGTGGGAACCCATCTCCTTGGCTGGGGACACTGTGATTGGCAGAAGCCCATGACACAGCAGTTGTTAAATATTTTGAATATCTCTCCTGGGCCTTCCGAAAGCCATTATTGGCTAAAACCTGGAGGAATAATTATACCTTATCAAAGAGATATAGTTAATCCAAAATGATACATGGTAAGAAAAGCATTCACATTTGGCTTTGAAATGTATTTTTGTACTAACATTTGAATGTGTGTCTGATATTCTGAGGGATTACTTCAAAGAGATTAATGAAGCCATACTGTGAAGACCTGACTCAGGAGAGCTGGGAAATTGTCCAGCTTTCTCTTCATTCTGCTTCCCTGCTGAACTCCTCTTTGACACCCACTCTCTGACACTACACAGAAGAGCTACAATGTCTTTTAAAATAATGTCAGTCCTTCTAGAATGAGAGATGAGAATTTGAGTACCACAGACTTTTTTTTTTTGCAGCAGGTAATGCAGATTTTTAAAATCTGTATTTGTTGATGCTATCTTTGGGATGCATTTCCCTTTCAGCCTGTCCTTTTCTAACAGTCCCTGATTTTTACTTAGTGATCTGTTTCCAGGAATGTCGGCGCCCCTCCCAACTTCAGGTATAGGTAATGTGATCTGGGCATCGTCCAAGCATCAGGTGTGGCTATGTGATCTTGACTCAGAACATCCCATTCCCTTCATCACAGTCATGGGGTTCAGACCTGAATATTCATGCTAAGCTAGCCCAATAATAGTAAATATTAGGATTGTTGAAGTATTGCAACTGGGCTTTCTTCCCTGAGATGATTTCATATATCAATGTGAGGTCTACATCTGCTACAGTCATTATAATAAAGTCATTCTAAGGGTAAACAATATGTGAAGATGGACAGAGCTGAGAAACACTGAGATGGATCGTTCATGATCTTAACAAATCTCTGGATGAAGTCATGCTTACACCTGACCTTCCCCTTCCACCAATACATGCACTCAGTCAAAGCTGTCCTTTATTTTTTAAGCCAGTTAAAGTGGGACTTTCTGCAGTTTAAGTCCTTCTAATTAAAATAGTAATTCAACAAACAGGTAATTAGGATGATTAGGAACTCTCAATTGCATTAAAATATAAATGCTGCCAATTAATGTAAAACAGAATTTCACCACAGATAATCACAAGTTGATACACATTCACTTCTCTTTTCACACACGCAGACACACACACAGCACGCAAAAACCACTGATCTATGTTGCTTGCTATATTTTAAGTTCAGTTGACTATATATTTCCAAAGAATCTATGACAAGAAGCTGAAACAGTGATTTCTATGTTATGAGTTAAGTTGCACTTGACCCTGGGAAGGTTGCCTACGAGAAAGCCAAAGTATACCAACTATTGGGATGTTCAGCTCAGAAGTTCTAGTAGATTAAGCTTCTGTGCCTTAATCCGAAGTTAAATTGAATCTTTTTGTATGAAAAGTATACAAATTTTGATTAAAATAAATGGTGTTAGCAATGAATGAAAATACAAATTAAATACTGTGAATTAGACTTGCCTTTATTCAATAATAATCCTCATACTGGCATGCCATCATTGTCAATATTTCACAAGAAATAAGAAAGGTCTTACGTCCTTTATAGGTATTTCTTTGGTTATTTTACATAAGTAATAATTTTCTTATGTATGTTAGAACCAAATGTGATAGAAAGATAAGTCAATAGTCAGCAAAGCTAATGAAGTGAACATGATATTAAGTATTAAATACATGGAGTCTTCCCTCCCAAATTTTGCTACAGCTGTTTCTTTGACCTCTGATCTGGGGGTTGCACAAAAAGAAATATGTCTGATAAAATGATGTCAATATTACTGGATTTTTGCAAGGACGTAATTAAAAAATTAATCAAGAGACTGTCACATTAAAGGTTATGTTGCGCTTGTTCAAGCCCTATAACTAGGTAACTGTTTTCTCTGAGACAAGTTCCTAGAGATACTTCATCAGCTTTGCCTTGTCATCCCACAACTGCAGTGACGCTGTTCCAAAAGTGCTAACTCGCATCAGCCTCAGGTAACGGCTTGCACTGGCGCTCTCCTTTCTGCAGCAGAGATGTGTGAGGCCAGCTGACAGGCTCAGCAGAGCAGCAACTGGGAAACAGTAATTACAGCAGGATGGAAAGGTAAATCCATTCCAGCCACAGCAGCCAGAGAAAAAGGCAAAAGAGAGAGTTCAGTGATGGAAGAGGCAACTTGGGTGAATTCAGTTGCAGACATGTAAGACTGAATTAGAAACTAAATTCTGAAATTCAGCAAAATCTAGATTTTAAGGGTAGTCACTAACAGATCAATAATTGGTGTTTGGTATGAAAGAGCGCTAAAGAGAGAGAGGCTATGCTTACTAGGAAAAGGAATAAATAGTCTTACCTGCAGAGTCCTGACTTCCTGTAATTCAAAAAAAGAGGAATGTATTATACAATGTATATTGTATCAACTGTATGTTGGTAATCAAAGAAATTGTATAATGACACATCAGATTGGCTTAATAGATAAATACAGAATATTTCATCCCAGAGCAGCAGAACTCTTCTCAAGTGTACATGGAACATTCTCCAGAGTAGATCACATGTGAGGCCACAAATTAAGTCCCCAAAATGTAAGAAGATTGAGATCACACCAAGCAACATAGGCAGTAAGCTCTTTGACATCACTCTTGGCAATATTTTTATGTGATTTGGATCTGACTCCACAGGCAATGGCAACAAAAGCAAAAATAAACAAACAGGACCACGTCAAACTAAACAGTTTCTGCACAACCAAAGAAATCAACAACAAAATAAAAAGGCAAACTTCTGAAAGGGGAATATATTTGAAAGTCATATATCCATTAAGGGGCTAATATCCAAACTATATGAAAATCTCATCCAACTCAGTAACAAAAAATGAGCAATCCCACTATAAAATGGGCAGAGGATCTGAATAGATGTTTCTCCAAAGAAGACATACAGATGGCCAACAGGCACATGCAGAAATGTTCAATGTCACTAATCATTAGTGAAATACAAATAAAAATCCAATGAGATATCATCTCACACCAGCCAGGATGGCTATTTTCAAAACGACAAGAGATAATAAGTGTTGGAGTCGCTGTGAAGAAAAGTGAACCCTTGTACACTGTTGATGGGAATATAAATTGGTGCAACCACTATGGAAAACAATATGGAGTTGCCTCAAAAAACTGAAACTACTATGTGTATGTATATATATACAATGCTGTCTACCAATCAACAGACTGCAGGTTGTCATAGGGGAGGTGTGTAGGGGATGGGTTAAATAGGTGAAGGGGGAAAAATGAGTGAGAATATTCAACATCCTAATAAAAAGGTACAAAAAACAAATGAACAAACATTTGATCCAGCTATTTCACTTCTGGATATTTATCCAAAGAAAATTAAAACACTAATTTGGAAAGACATGTGCACCACATTGTGGCATTATTTACAATGGCCAAGATATGGAAGCAACCTACATGTCCATGGATAGATGAATGGATAAAAAAGATGTGGTCTTGTCTTGCCAGTGGTTTTCAGCCCCAGGTAAGTTCACTATGGATTCAATGTGACCAAAGAAATTGACAGGAAAATGTTCATGGGGTGAAAGGGTTATACCCAACTTTATTTCCATGGTGGCAGGTCAGTCACTAGAATCCCGTTCACTCAGAGCGAGTCTGCATGCAGCAAGCCTGTCTCTCTGGGCCCCTCTGTCTACACAGCCGTCCTCTGGGCCTCTGTCCTCGGGGCTGCCTTCACTCCAGCCTCTGCTCTGCTCTCCTGCAGCCTTGCAGCCATACCACCGTGTCGTGCCCAGAGCCCTGGGCGGAGCTCTTTACATAGACTCAACAACCATGTATTGCCCACAGGTGTGCAGTGAGCTAGTCAACCAGGGCCAGGTGAGAATCCTGGCCATAGGAACTCTCATTTTATCCACAGGTCTTTATACACAATGGAATACTCTTCAGCCAAAAAAATAAAAGAAAAGGAAATCTTGTCAATTACAACAACATGGATGGACCTTGAGGTTGCTATATGAAGTGAAATAAGTCAGACAAAGACAAATACCATGTGATTTCACTTGGATGTGGAATTGAAAAAACAAAAACAAACAAAACAAAACACAATTGGTAGATACAAGGACAGACTAGAGTTTTTTTAGAGAGAAACAGGTGGGAGTGGCAAAAAGAGGGGAGTCATTTGTATGGTGATGCATTCTAACTAGACTTACTGTGGTGATCACTTTACAGTATATGCAAACGTTGAATTATTATGGTGTACACCTGAAACTAATACAAGGTTATATCCCAATTTCATCTCAATAAAAATTCAAAAAAAGAAAATTATTAATTCTTAACTAGCAAACTATGAGTAAACACAAAGGAGACTAGGAAAGGAAAGTGTAAATAATAATTCAAAGGAATGTATACATTTGATGAGTAAAATTCTCCTTAGTCATAACAGTAATTTGAAATACTAGAAAAATTCACAAACAATGAGAGGAGGGACTAAAATATGAAAACAAAGCAATGATGGATTTTTCTCACACTTGTGTATACAAATTTAAAAATATATATCCAGTTCTAAAAGGAAATGAGTTTCTAATGGAAGCATATGTTCATATAAATCTTTTGGAAAGCAATTAATGAGTAAATTTCAAGTATATTAAAAATACCCACAGACTTTGGACTGATAATTCAGTTACTCAACATTCTAAAGGAATAATTCTACATGCAGAAACAAGGCTTATATACAAAGATGTTCATTGAGGTATTGCTTTCACACTAACAAAATTGGTCAAATTCAGTGGCCTACAATAAGAAAATATTTAAGTAAATAATGATACATCTATTGGCTGGACTATGAAAACAATGTTTATAAGGATATTACAATAACTCAAAAAATATTTACGTTAGCTTTCTTTAAATAAAAAAATGTATAGGTGCAATTTAAGTGATATACATCATATAAATTCATATTTAAGAAGAATAACTATATTAAAATACTAATAATAGTTGTCTTTGGGTGATATGATAATAGGTATTTTTACCATTTAATTTTTCTTTTTTATATTTTCAAAAATGTTATTAATAAGCCTGAATTAGTTTCATAATGGAAAATTGCTTCCTGTTGATTCAATATTTAAAAACCCTGGTTGACAGCAAAAATGGAAATTGTCACTGTACATAAATTTATTTGTATATGAACATAACATCTCTCTCAGGTATTTCTTTGAATATTTTCAATCTTTGAATCAAACACTGTTCTTTCATTGATTTGTTCACTTACCCAACAAATATTTATAGAGCACTTAATATGTGTCTGCTTCAATGATATGCTCTGGGAATGCAATGAAAACTAAACCTTTATTCTTCTCAAGATGTTTCTAGTTTGTATCATAGATGCTATGATAAAATCCAATTAAAACGGACGTGGTAACATGGAAACACAGGCTGGTGAAGGGATTAGGGAGAGTTTCCCCGAAGAGGAGACTCCTGTGTTGCTGAATCTTGATTACGAACACCTACTGAGTGCTTGTAATGAGTCAAATGTTCTTTGTATATATATTAACTTATTTATTAAGTCTAATTATCCTAGGATGACAATTTTGATATGAAATTTATCATACAGATTCATACAAAGGGGAAAACTAATGCAGAGAGAGGACTTACGGATAATAAGTGACAGAACTAGGATTTGAGCCCACAAAATCTAGCCCCTGAGTCCCTAATCTTAGTTATTACATTCAGCTGTCAAGCATGGTGTAGGTGAGAAAGACTGACTCTGAAGCAGGTGAAATGGCAAACAGGTGAAAAAACCTAGGAACAAAGCGGGCTGGGAAAGTGAACTACAGAGCACAGCTGGAGGTGGGGGGTGGTCAGGGAGGTTGGAAAGGTGGCAGGCTTCAAGTGACCATGGATCCTTTGTGCCATGCTCAAGGGATTGAAATTTATCTTGAATTGATGTGAAAAAAATTAAAAAGTGTTTTCCAAAAAGTGCCATGGTCAAATGCACTTTGAAAACCTCACTCTCTTGTGTGAGAAGAATGGATTGGAGGAAATGTAGCAGAGAGGGGGTGAAACAGAATAAAGTTTAATGATCAAATTCCTATGTTGGATGATTTTATATGATTAGATTGTGTAGTCTAATGTCATTTAAACAATCAGTAATTGAAAATAATATATTAAGTTTACTACCTTTAAAACTGGCCTGAAAAAATAATAATAGAATATCCATTTAATAACTTGAGGGCACTCTTTTGATACGCTGTCTTTCCACAGTGCTTAAACACTTGTCTAGTAAGTCACTGAGTGAGGAAGAAAAATGAATAAGATGAATAAGCAGAAAAATAAGCTGTCAATGTGCTCTGTCAAATGTAGTTTGTTATTCTCATATATCCAAACTTATTTACACAACAGGAATCTTAATAAATTCTGTCTGGATGTACTGGCTTGCTAGGGCTGCTATAACAAATTACCATAGCGTGAATGGCTTAAACCAGATAATTTTTTTTTTAATATTCTAGAGGCTGAAAGTGCAAGACCAAGATGTCAGAAGGGTTGGTTTCCCTCAGATCATCTCTCCTTGACTGGCAGGTGGCTGCCTTCCTGCTGTGCCCTCATATGGACTTTTCTCTGTGTGAGGACCCAGCTATGGGATCTTTGCTTTTTCTTATATGGATATCATCGTATAGGATTAGGATCCCATCCTTAGGACTTCATTTAACCTTAGTTACCTCTTTAAAGGCCCTTTCTCCAAATACAGTAACATTCTAAGATATTAATGGTTGGAACTTCAGTCTGAATTTTGAGGGTACAGAATTCAGTCTATGACAATAGCTGTTCTAATAGGCTGTACAAAATTACAAATTATAAGAGAAGTTAATTATTTTTTTCAGTTTCCTGATATCAAGGCAAATAACTTACAAAGTTGTACCCCTTGGCCAGGAGAATACATATAATTACAGAAATCAAGCATGATATTTTAAAACATTTTTTGATTTATATTTTTTCCCAGCTTTATTGAGATATGATTGGCGTATTACATTGTGTAAGTTTTATGGTACAAAACATGATAATTTGATCATGTACATATTGGGAACTCCTTACCACAATAAAGTTAGTTAACTCCTCCATCACCTCAAATAATTATAACTTTTTTCTCTGTAGTGAGAACATTTAATATCTACAATCTTAGTAACTGATAAGATATTTTGAATACCAAGTATGGAATAGCAGATGAAGTCTATTAAAGTTGTTTTTCCTCAGGTGGAAAAATTATTTTTAAATAGCATCCAAAATAAATTTATTTTGGACAATGGGAATGATCTGTTGTAAAGAACCAAATGATGCCAACATCTCATAAATGCAAAATAACAAGCGAAACCCAGCCTATTTCTAAAAGAGCCAAATATTTTTATTTCTTGGCAACTAGTTGGAAGATTAGAAAATAGGTTAGTAGTAATTCAAATCCGTAATAACCTAAAAAATCAAAGTATGAAATAAGGGAGATTTTGCAATTTTTGAAGGAAAGGCTTTGGCATCATCTATTACACCAAAATAAATAATGCAGTGATCATTGGCTACTTAATAAAAAGCATAAGCATTGACCATTAAGTTCATTGAAAAAATTTTTCTTAATATATTTGTGTATATAAAGCAACAGGCACCTTAGTTTTGACTTTACTGATATTTACAGTGTTTGTTTTTCTTGCTGTTTGCATTCCCAAGAAAAATGTGAACAAAAGAGGAGTAGGGCTAGTTCACTCATGTAATGCCATACCTCTAGTTCTCTTAAAATATTTTTTTATAGAGCTAAGGAAAAAAAGAAGTGCCTTTGGAGCCAAGAATTATGTTGATCACAGGTTGTGAAGGCTTTAGGTATCCAAGACAAATTTCCCTATTACATTGGAATAAAAATAGTACTATTTTTATTTTATTTTATTTTTTATTTTGGTATCATTAATATACACTTACATGAGCAACACTGTGGTTACTAGATTCCCTGCATTATCAAGTCCCCACCGCATACCGCATTACAGTCACTGTCCATCAGCGTAGTAACATGCAATAGAATCACTACTTCTCCTCTCTGTACTATACTGCCTTCCCCATGCCCCTCCCCCTACATTATGTGTACCAATCATAATGACCCTTTTTCCCCTTATCCTTCCTTTCTCACCCACCCTCCCCAGTCCCTTTCACTTTGGTGACTGTTAGTCCATTCTTGGGTTCTGTGAGTCTGCTGCTGTTTTGTTCCTTCAGTTTTTGCTTTGTTCTTATACTCCACAGATGACTGAAATCATTTGGTACTTGTCTTTCTCTGCCCAGTTTATTTCACTGATCATAATACCCTTTAGCTCCATCATGTTGTTGCAAAATAGTACTATTTTTAATTACTTATATTTTTGTAAGGATTAAATAAGGTAATGCCAATTAAATGCCTTTATTGAATGCCTACAAGTGAATAAAAGCTTTGGCTCCTTCTATGCATCTACATTCTCTTTTTATCCAAAAACTAGTGGAGTGGTAGTATTAGACTTTTGGAAGCCAAGAACTTGGAAATTATATCCAAATCCAAAATTATTATTATTATTTGCATGATTATTTTGATTTTTTTCCCCCAAATATTTCCTGGAGGTTAGGAAAAAAGAAAAAGGTCTCCTAGTCCTCCTAGTCAACATTCGTAGATAAGTACCAGGAAAGTCCTCTTCCAAAAAAGATAGAGTCTTCATGCCTGTTGTCTATTTATTTTCCTGAAATTTCACTTGAATGATTCATTCATCTGTTGATGTCAAGCATTGATCCGTCATCTTTACAACTGAAAGATCCTTACAAGAGTAGATTTCAAGCCTTTCTCCTTGGTAGCACAAACACTAACGGCATTTGAAAACAGAAAACAAGTGAAAACAGAGCTACACTGGCGGAAGCAGTCTCAGGAAGCCAGGTGCCCAGAACACTAATCTAAAATAGCAAATCTGGACTACCATTATGTTATAGAATGTCATGTTTCCCAGTGAATAAGTTTAGCAATTCATTTTCTGCAAAGGCCACAAAAATGTTAAGTGTGACTAAATTAGAAAGGCAACAGAAAATGAGGTGTCTTTGGAACTGAGGCTAATACTAATTGGTCCTTTCTTAAACTTTCCTTCTGGGGATGCTTTTTTCCTATGGTTCAGTTATAGTTACAGGAAGTATATGAACAGAACTTATTTATTTTCCCTCTAGCCTGCTTTTCCTAGAATCATTTTATCAGTGTTCCCAGCTGCTCACCAAACCATGCAGTTTTCTATCTTCAAGAAGTACATTTTCACACACAGACTTAGAATCACATAATATTATGACTTGCACAAACAAATGTTTTGAACAGGCCTAGTGATTTTTAAAGGCCTAGGTGGTCCTGGAGTACTTACACTAAGAAATTAGCAGCCACTACTTCATTGACTGATTTGGAAATTACCTACTCAATTATAAGTCATGTAGCCATTTCCAGATGTTCATTAGTTATTGCCTATTCAGAAGATGGGCTATCTTGGTCTTCATATATTTTTAGGTTTATTAGAGTGTGAACATATTCTGTAATTACGAGACGCAGATGAGCAACCATCTGCAGATATTTCTCCTCCTCTCAAGGGCTTTCAGATCAAATTGAGTCATATTCCCACTGATGAGTTTCCCCTGGATTAAAGCTTTATAGCACTAAATGACAATAATTATGGTGCTGAAAATACAGTGTTTCTTTGGACTGGAAACTTCCTTTTCTGTCCTTCAATGCTTTTAAAATAACTTCTAAAATAGACAACATCTTGCATGATATGTTAATAAGCCCATTAGGTCAACATTATTAGTTTTGTTTTAAGTGATAAGCTATTATTGCTAATTGAGCAACTTATTTTTAGGTCGCAATTTGAGAACAAAATCCAGCAACTTAAATTTTTCCTCATAATTCTTAAAGATATATCTTCTTCCAATTATTTGAAACAGTTTTTTTTAATTGTCTTTTCTTTGTGTTGTGGATTACACACTCAGCCATATATCATTTCAATATAATGGAGCAAAAGAGTACGACTTTGTATGGTCTGTTGGAGAAGACTAGTTACTCCTACTCCTCTTTTGTTCACATTTTTCTTGGGAATGCAAACAGCAAGAAAAATAAACACTGTAAATATCAGTAAAGTCAAAACTGAGGTGCCTGTTGCTTTATATACACAAATATATTAAGAAAATTTTTTTCAATAAACTTAATGGTCAATGCTTATGCTTTATTTTCCAATTAAAACAAATTAATAGACTGGGGAGTTGACTCAGAGACCTATAAAACTAGTATATCCAGTTTGAAAGATTCCCTCCCAATCTCAATGTTACATTATTCCACTCACACTTATTGCATGTATAAAATAAGCAACACTCTATGGCATATTTGGTGGCTCCAGAAAAAAAATAGTAAACATGATTTTTGATGTCCTGCTTACTAACTAATGGGAGCAGACAGCCATAAAACTGTTCAGTTAGAGTGTGAATAATTAAGCTGATGTCAGAATACAGACTGAAGCAATATCCTGGAAGGTGGAAGCTGAATGGAATGAGTCATTCTGGTTGGGATTTCTCAGCCTCTCATCTGCCAAGCATTCGCCTTACTGTTTTCTAGCTTAGGTCTACATCATCCAGTGCAATAGCCTGTGAACACAGCTCCTGATAATTGTCCCTGAATTGTACGCAAACATATGTACCTGTAAATCTTTGCTCTGAGAACTTTCCCAATCATCTCTCAAATCAAACCAAATCCCACCCGCTGTCTTCAAGATCCATCATTTTTCAGTTCCCTTCCCCAAGCTATTGATCTCCCGCAACATTACATATCATCCTCTTTGGGAAATGCTGGGATTCAGAAGTATTGTGGAGCTGTGTCTGTGATCATTTTTAGGCAGAGTGCATGGAAGCGGATGAGGGACATGGCGGGTTGCTGAGGTCGGGAATGGCAAACATCCCAACCGTGGGAATGGTTGCTGAGAATGCCAAACAAGCAGGATTTGACATAAAATATTGCGTTTTCATCCCCCAATTTAGGTTACATGGAATTGCCAGGAGCAAATGCAATGGCACCAGAAGGACCATCTCAAGCACACTATTTAATAGATCAAAAGGAGACGAGCATTCTTAGGGGGAACATGGGCAAAGAATAAAGAACAGGAGGTAGTCTTAGGCTCTGCATTCAGCTACATATGGGAATAGAGCAAAAAATGACCAGAAGCCCGAGGAAAGCAAAGGGACTACAGCAGGAAAGAGGTCTGCGGTCCCCAGAAATTGTTTTTAGTGGGAGCAGTACCATGTTGTGTGATTGTGTTTTCCTTTTATAGAATTAGAGTGAATTGCAGTACTTTGATCTTGGATTTGCCCTCCACTATTTCTTACTCACTGTAGAAATCTTTAGAGAAGATAAAGCCAAATGCAGAGGGATATCTTGTTAACAAGCTCCAAATTCCTACCCCACTCCCACAATTCATTTTCCTATTGTCTGCTTAAAAGATATTGAGCTTTCTTTTTCTCCCAATTAGACTGTTTTTAAACATTTGAAATGAAAGGTTCCAATAACATTTCCAATGTATCATTGCCAAAAAAATGTTTTAGACTATCTCCTTTTTCTCTTCTTCCATTGGTGAGTTTGAAGCCTTGAAACCTTACGCCACAAATCAGAGTCTGACTTCTGCTCCTTGATTTAATTCACTCTATTAGTAAATCTAAGATTTATTCAAGCCAGTAACTTTTCTTTTTTCCTACTGTTGCCCATCTTGGCAATTTTTTAGTAATGTTCACATTAACATTCATTAGAAAGTGAGTGAAATTTGAAATTTAGGTCAAATATATATGTTTCATTATAGGACAACTAATGCAAGTTTATGTGAAAAGGAAAGTTTTTACATGACTAAAATAAAGGCATTAGATTTTCCAGAATTTATTTTCTCAATTATTATAATTTTTGTCCTATTTTGCCAAAGATATTCAAAAGATTACTTATTTGCAAAACTTATGAATTAATATTTGCCAAATTTTCCTCTTAAACTCATTAGTGTTCATATGTGCATTCGCACTGTGATGAATGCAATGTGTCAAATACAGTAGGAGCCCATTAAATATTTGTTCATCTAATGAGTGACAGATGAAGGTATATTCAAATTGAATCTGCCCCAAACAAGAAAATAAACCTACCAGGTATTTTAACATAGTAACGGGTTAATTCCCTTAGGATGATTCACACTGCAATGAAAATAATTGCATCTGGTTTAAAATCTCTGTTTTTTCATCTCTGACAAAGATTATGACTGCATTTTTATTCCAAACTATAGTCTTAGTCCACTTGGGTAGCTTATAAGCAACATAAATATATTTCTACAATTCTGGAGACTGGGAAGTCCAACACCAAGGCACTTGCTAATTCAGTTTCCGGTGATAGCCTGCTACCTAGAAGTTTCACTTTGTCTTCACATGGCAGAAGGGGTGAAGGAGCTCTCTAGGCCTCTAAGAGCATCACTAATCCTAATAAGGAGGACTCCACCCTCAGGACATAATCACCTCCCAAGAACACCACCTCCTAATACCATCACCTTGGGGGTTAGGATTTCAAAATGTGAATGAATTCTGGATGTGGGGAAAGAGCACAAAAACATTTGAGCTATAGCAACAATGTTGTTATGCCCCTTTTAAATTTAATATGTACCATTGATAATGGGAATACTATACATTCTTAGAAATAGAGAGTTTGTGTCTAGAAAGCTAGTGGTCCCTAAAACCTTAATTTTGTGGCTGCCAGGAGGCAAAACTAAGACTCTTGAAGTCTCTGAATTAAATACAGGTACCAAATATGTAGGGATCTTCCAGGAATGATTCAGACATAATAAGGTAGACTATTGAACAGATGCTCTCATTCATCCCTTCCACTCTTTTCTTTATTCTGGGAACTGGAACAAAACTATGTTAACTAGAGTGGTAGAAAGATAAAACACTATTTAACCAACCTTATAGGTTAAGCGCATAGGCTCTGGAATGTGGCAGAGAGGAATTCAAAGTTCTAGATTTCCTATTTAACAGCATTCAAACTAGTCTGTAAAGAGCTCATACCTTTATACTAAAACACCGCAGACTGGGTGACTTAAACAACAGATGTATTTCTCACAGTGCTGGATGTTAGAAGTCCAAGGTCGGAGTGCCAGCAGATTAGGTGTTAGGTGGGGGCTCTTCGCCTGGGTTGCAGATGGCTGCCTTCCTGTTATAGTCTTTTCTATTATGTGCTCCTGGAAAAAGAATTCTGGTGTCTTTTCCTTTTCTTATAAGGAAACTAACCTCATCACGAGCGCCTCACCTTCATGATCTCATCTCCTCAACCTAATTACTTCCTAAGGGCCCCACCTCCAAATGCCATCACACTGTGGATTGTGACTTCAATATGTGAACTGGGTTAGGGGTGAACATAAACACACAGTTGATAACAAAACGAGCAATTTAATTCATCTATGTAAGTTTCAGTCATCTTTTTTGAAAATCAGAACAATAGTAGTACCTATCAGATGATTTTTATATTAAACAAGAGAACACATGTCATTCATGCATCATCTCTATATATTTTGGCATAATCTATGTTAGCTATTCAAATGATTATTATCATTTACTAGACTGTCTTTTTCCTTCTCTGAGACCAATGTTCAGCCAGGATCTTTTTAATGTTAACTTCCACTGCAGGAACTGGTTTTATTTTACCTACCTGTAAAATAGGAAAAATGTCTTTCTGTATCTATGTCTATTCATTTCTATAGATAGGTGATAGATAGATACAGATATAGATAGATAAATGATAGAATTTTCCTATTGAAAAGTCTCTATTTAAAATGTAATTTAAAATCCACATGTGAAATTTCATTCTTTTATTTTTACTCCAAATAGACAAAAAATACCAAATGCCAAGAAAACTTTATGTGCATCATTGAGGTCTGAGCATTGTCTTTGGCCACTCTATTTTACCTGCATTTCTTGACACTCCAAAAAATAGCTCTTGTCTCACCTTCCTATCTCAAAAGAAAATTCTGCTCTCAGAATATTAAGAATGGGTGAGTAGCCAATGATGAGCTACAAGCTTGAGTATAATTTCAAAAGTCAATAAAGCAATCTGAATCATTTTATGTCTCTGAGAATTACACTGTAGCTCAATGTGTCAGAGTATATACTAAATTCCATACTTTGCTGGATGAGAAGCAGAGGTTCACCAGCTCAGAGTTGGCCATGCTGAAACTTACATTTGGAATATAGAAGCATTTTAGGGAATTGCTGAACCAGGTGAAAACTGGATTCCTTAAGCATGTCTACAAGGGCAGGATATTTACTAAGAATGCATATTCAGAAAAATAGTTCTTAGAGGAAAAAAGATAAATTTCAAAACATTATGCCTAAGGTAGAGTTATTTTGCATTCCGCATTTTCCTTGTAAAGGTGGAAGAAGGAAACCTGTTTTAAGTGGGTATCCGGTTTTGTTTCAGGGCTCTAGATCTGTTGGCCTAAATGCTCTTCACTGTCAAACATTATGTCAGCATCACATTGTGGCAGAGATGGCCAAATTCAGAGCTAAATTTAAAAAGGGAACAATTAAAGTGTTTACTCAAGCCACAAAATCTCTCTCAGCACTTTTTTTTGCACTTCTCTATAAAAATTAATCAATAAAATTACTTTCTCTTCAAGTACATATTGCTTTAGGAAAATCATGATGAGTTTTTCAAAGTGTGTGTGGTCACACAAAGTGATGGTTGAACTTTCAACCAAAAAGGTCATTGAATTTGCTTATAATTTTTTGTGGTTTAAATACAACTTCTGAGGAAGAAATTCTACAGAAACCTACCACAAAACTTACAAAGCCTGATACCATGTATGAATTCAACTATGAAGTAAAACAAAACAAAACAGTGTGTATGTGTGTGAGTGTGTGTGTGTGTGTGTGTGTGTGTATGAGTATGGAAGAGAGAGGCGGTGGGGGAGAGAGGAGGGAAGAGAAAGTTACAGTGTGTATTTGGGAGGGTAAATGGTGGTTATGCAGAATGATCTAGTCTTTAAAGGAAAAGTAGGACAGGAGAAGCTTGAGAGTTTCTTAAAACTCGTACATGTTTCTTTCTCTATTCATAACCCTAAGCCTTCTTTGTATCCATTTCTTTATTATTATGCTTTCAGTATATAATCATCTCATCTTATTCACAGAATTACTACGGTGATCAATTATAATTCTATGTGCAAATGTAATTTGTGTCAGTATAACACATTAAATATTATGTCCTATTTTAATTGTTTAGAAGAGTGTCAGACAGGTTTAGTATGTGCAATTTTCAAAGGTTTCATATCGGGAATGTCTCACATGAACTCTGGTTTTGTACAGAGCTAGTCTGATTATCTGGTATCTTGTTGCTGCAGCAACAGCATGGGAAAATGGGAAAAGCCACAACGACAGAGTTAAGACATTAAAATTGCAGCTCTGATGCATTATATGACTTCAGGAAAATTGTATAATTTTTAACCTTAGTTTTTTCAGCTGGATAATGGATATAGCAACATTCACTCATAGGATTAAATATACTTATGGAAATGCTTAGTTTATCACAAAGCAGACATTTAATAAATACTGGTTGTATCCAACGTCTGCTGAATAAAACATTGGTTGCTTTGTGAAAACACAGAAGTCTCTTTCTTGATTAGTTTGACTACTCTTCTTCCAACATCTAAATAGGGGAACAAATTAGAAAAAAAATGCTTAGAGAAAACAACACTTCACACCTGATAATTGTGAAGTGCTAGCATGAGGCTGACAATGGCTTTTTATTCTGTCACCTCAACTGTGAAATAAAGTCCTTTACTTTAAAATACTGCTAGAGAATATACTTTTAGAAATCTATCTTTTCTCTACTCTGTTTTATTATATTTTTGAGGAAAGAAAAATAATCCCCAATAGGATTTAAGGAACATAGAATCTTGTCAAGAAAAAAAAAATCACCACTAGAGTGGCATTTTACATACATTCCAATTAATTAACTTCAACTTCTTAAAAGTGTAAAAATGGATAACCAAATAAAATACCCACATTTCAAAATGATAAGTACACTGAGTGCTAAACAGTGTATTTATAGAATAAGTATTTTAAGTTCAAATAGTGTTATACTTTTAGGATATTCCAAAATAAAAATCAGGTTAAAGCTAAACTACTAAAAATGGAGGAGAAATAATTCAGATCCACATTTATGACTGCTTTTTGCCCCTTAATAACCTTTGGAACTGTGTATAATGGTGTTTGCAAAAGAAAACCCTACCAGCAAGATAACTATGATTAGTAAGCTGTGTTTTCTATTACCCAGAGTGCTCCAAAATTTTTCCTGCTGGGATGATATTTGCAAGGTTACTGTACCAAAAAGTAGTTTTCTTTAAAAAAAATTATTGAAATATATTTCTTACTGATCCAAAAATGAAGACAATTGAAAAACCTCATTTTCTATAAATGAGAAGCTTGTAACACATACCCTAATATGAACATCATGCATAATTAATAATAGGAAATACTTTAAAAATATTTCAACTGCCTATCTAAATTTAATTTTGATTTTCAATTCAATTTAATGGCATTCACTGAAATAATTTATGTAATTAATATTATAAGCCACATTAAAATTAGAATCCTAAAATTAATAAAATTAATAAAAAATTAATAAAAATAATAGAGTAAATACTCTATTATTTACTCGGGATTAAAATTCAGAATAAAACAAACATGTACATCCTTAGACATGTTGTTTGATCAGGCTTATTTTAAATCCATTATTACAAGAGTAAGGGGATATTTTTCTGAAAACCTTCAGTACAGCTTCAGAAAGCAGAACTGAAATAAACCGATATCCATAACTGGGCGATAGATATAAACTCTGTACAAAGAGTCAGTTTCTAGCAATTAGAACTCTCTGCCCTAGTATGTGGTGAGCTGGAAACATTCACCAAGAGAGTGAACTATCTTTCAGGGATAATCAATAGAGGATCAGGGCACTGACTGTGATCTAGAGGTCCTATAAGAGGAATTTCACTGCATTTTTGCCCTAAACAAATTGAAAATAAAGGCGGTCTAGGCTAATTGTCAGGAAAGAAAGTTTAGTTCAAAAGCAAGAAAAGACTCTACTTTTCTTAAATTAAAACAATCATGTATCAAAAATAATACTATTAGTAAAAAATTCTCAGTAACACAACTATTTTCACTACTGAAAATAGCTCTGTAATTCTTTCCCATCTGCTAACACATTTTATAGAGCTCCATTAACTATATTTTATTTTCCAAGTTAATATATTATGAACATTTTGTTCAAGATTTTACCTACTCTTCACAAAACATGCAATGATAACAATAAGAAATTATGATCACAAAAATAAGGATGATTGATTACATCAATTGTATGCTTCTTATATGCCAGGCACTATTGGAAGCATTTTGGGTAATTTATTTAATCCTCACAATCCATTTACAGATGGGGTTATTATAAAATGGGCTTTATGTTAGATGATTTTGCCCAGATGTAGGCTAATTTAAGTGCCTTGAGCAGACTTAAGGTAGGTTAGGCTAAGCTATGATGTTTGGCAGGTATATTAGGTTAGATAAATTCTGCTTCTTGCCATGAGGTAAAAACAGAGTCAGAATTTACAATCACGCCATAAACAAAAACTAGGCAAAATGCATAAATGCCTATGTTCAAACATTGAGCAATAAGCAGTACAGAACTGTGTAACTTTACAATGGGAAGGGAAGTTAGCAGAGGGAGGCCTATGTGTGCTTCATCCTTCTATCTGGAGGCAATTTCTAGAATGCAAACTAGGCAAGGGGAGGCCAAACAGAGCTAGGCAATCTTGAGACCCTGCAGAGACAGATACTGGAGGTTGGAGGACCTGAGGTGTCTAGAATTTGCAGGGCAGAATACCAGAAAAGAGATGGCTATGTAAATAACTCCAGAAATCTTCATGAGGGTCTATGTTTGTTTTCTCTGCTACATAATAAATTACCACAAACCCTAGGGCTAAAAACAGTGTGCAGTTATTATCTAACAGCTTCTGTAGGTAAGAAGCCCAGGCACAGCTTAACCAGGTTCCCAGCTTCATGGTGTCACTGAGCCGCAATCCAGGTGTCTGCTGAGGCTGTGGTCTCATTAGAGTCTCCGCTGGGAAGATACCTGCTTTAAATATTCCTCAGCTTCTTGGCAGAGTTTATCCCCTTTTGGGCCCTGGCTTCTTAATGGATGCTGGCTAGAGGTTCTGAGTAGCCACCCAGTTTCCTGCCACGGGGCCCTCTCCATAGGCAGTACACAGCACAGCTTTGTCCTTCTTTAAGACTAGTAGAAGAGGAAGTCTCAACTCTAGTCTGCTAAAAAGGTATCTTATACAATGTAAAATTTATGGGCATAAAATCCCACCACCTTTACCATATTCTAATGGCTAAAAGCAAGTCCTATGTCCTACCGACACTCAAAGAGAGGGGGTTGCATGTAGCATACCACCAAGTGGTAGAGCTCATGAGGGCCATGTGCTGTTCTAGGATGTATGGATAAATATTAATCTGTGCAATAGAGAGAGGGAAAACCAACAAGGCAGAAAAAAAATTAGCAGGCCATTGTAAGACAAATAATTTCTAAAGATCATGTAGAGTCAGGAGTCACCTGAATTCCCACACGTCAGAGTGGAGAAACCCTGTGGAACACATGAGACATTCACTAGAGATCCAACTAATAGAAGATTGAACTCAGTCTTAGAGTAAGGGCTATTCCAAACCCCATTAAAAAAGTTTCTAAATCAAGTCTTGAAAGCATAATAAGAAATCTAATCAGAAAAGCTATATAGGTGACTGAACTCAGGTCCTTCCTGAGATTCTTATTGCCCCAGCTTTTTAAAGTTTACTTGGGTAATAATAATGATAAATTCATTTTTCTCTTTACATGGGTGATATAATGAGTTATAAGAATACATATTTGCACATTCTTATGACCAAACATATGTTTCCCAGGTGTATTTGGTCTTCATCCACAGTTCCTGAAGACGCTGCAGAGTGTTAAAGGTGAAATGGGTGTCTTGTCATGTTAATGAAAGGCTTTTGGACCCCCAGCCAACAGCAGGGGCTGGAGGCTGAATTAGCCAATGGCCGATAGTTTAGTCAATCATGACTGCAATGAAGCCTTCAAAAATCACTGAGAAAAGCTTTTTGCTCTCTCACTCTCTATTTCTGCTCTGTTCTGCCTGCTCTGCTCGGTTGGATCCTGCTTCTTAGTCAGATAGCTTCTATGTTTGGGGAACCAGACAACTCCATGTGCCACGGAGCCAAGGCCCCAAGCTCCACAAGGATAGAAGCTCCTTTATTTGGGACCTTGCCCTGTGTGTCTCTTCATCTGGCTGTTAACTTGTATGCTTTATTAAACTGGTAAACATGTTTCCCTGAGTCCTGTGAGCCACTCTAGCAAATGAATCAAACCTAAGCAGGAGGTTGTGGGAACCGGTTTGTAGCCAGTAGGTCAGAAGCACAGGAAACTGCCTGGGAGTCTAGAGTCAGGGGTGAAGGGCAGTCTTGTAGGACGGAGCCCTTAACCTGGGAATCTGGTGCTGTCTCCCGGCAAATAGCCTCAGAATTGAGTTCTCAGACACCCTGCTGGTCTTTGAGAATTGCTTGGTGTTAGTATGTGCTGGAAGACTCCCTCCCACATACGTATGCACACTGGAATCAGGTCCAGGAACCCAAATGGAGTTATACTACCATTACTGCTGTGTATAATATTGCTATTGTTATACATATATGTAGGGAAAAAATACACCATTGCATTTGGTGTTGGAATAGTGGGAATCTCAACATGTTTGCTTCATTTTTAATAATTAACTATGATTAATTAGTGTGATCTGCTGGAAATTAGTACTTAGTTTGAAAAGCACACCATTGGGATCAAAGTACCATTTTAGGAGTGATATGAGCAAGGCTCACGAAATCACTTAATAAATGTGAATGATTTTGCCAAGCACAAGGAAAATGAATTGTTTTTGTGCTCCAACTGAATTAAAAAGGCAGTTAATGTTATCATCTATCATCTTCCCTCTACTATGACCAATTTGCCAGGGTCTTTTACCTTTCTGTCCTATTCCTTCTTCCCCACTGCAAACTCAAAATTCTCTAAGATACTTCTTTCAAATAAAAGCTTAAAATGAAAGTTTAAAAAGTGACAAAAATTCAGGGGAAAAATATAAGACATCACCATTTAGCGATGAAACATTAAAGCCATGGAGAAAATTTCCCCATGTAAGTAATTCAATAATCACTATAAGAAGTAATTTAAGAAATGGATATGCATGTGACCTGATTCTTCATATAGAATACCTCTGATGTTATTAAACATCTACTTTATGTGCTTCAAAACTAGTAACAAAGTTTTAAGGGTTCAGAAATGTATGAATGTATATACCCTTTGACCCAGCAATAACACATCCAGGAGTTTACAGAAATATTTATATTCTCATATATGTGAAATGACATAAATGCAATGACATTGATACATTGTTTATGATAGTAAAATGCTGGAAGCAATCTAAAATGGTTAAATAAGTTCTGTGCAGTTATTAATGGGATACTGTGGAATACTGTGAGGCAACAAAACAAAGCAATATTAGGAAACTGCAGTAATTTTAGAAGACTTCCACACAACAGCCCTGAATGTTATTATGATGCCTGTTACACTGGGGAGGAAACAGGCATTTAGAGAATAAGCAATGTATTTGGAGACGTTACAGCACTAGGAAGAGTTGGAGTGGAATTTTAGCATATGCTTTCTTTGAAAAGACTTTTGCCACCTAGGGTGAGCATATTACTGCCAACTTATTGCAGTCTGTCTGTAATAAGTATTACTAGGACTTCCATTCAAGCTCAAATGTGTCCTGGCTTGTGTGGTAATTTTATGGTAACCCTATATATGACAAACATTTGGAATCTATCCGAAGGAGAGAAGAAATGACAGAAAATGTACATTCTGGTAGCATGTAGTACTGGTTTTCATTTCAGTAATTCTAATTTTTCTCACTACTGTCTTTCTACCACACTGAATTATATTTTCATTTTTCCGCCATTATACTTTAATAACCACCCATTTATTCTGATCTTCCAGAGAACATTTTAGATTTTCCACTGTTGGTAGCTTTGGCTCATAATAATTACTGCATGTGTGTTTAAAACCTGTTTCTAAATATTAATGTGCCTTTTCCCTTCTGTTATCTAATAGTCACATTGAATTTCATATCCTAGGGAAGAACTCTTAGAAATGTGTTTCTTGCATGAAGCATGATATAAAGCTAAATTCACTCATTTGGCTTTTAGAGACTGTTCTGACACCCAGAGTCAGTCTCCTCTAATACATATTTTTAATTTTTATATACTTTAATTTTCTTTTAATAAAATGTGTATTTTTTAATTTTTTTAAGTTATCTTACTAGGGATACTGTATTATATTAAACAGAAATAAACTGCATTTTGTCACGATATGCATATTATTACATGAATATAAATACTAGGTAACATAATTTTAAGATATTCAATGGTAAGATATTAGGGTCATTCAAAGGCTAAATCTGGATATTAGACTTTATTAAGTAAATCATCAAATAAAGTATAAAGCATACATGATAATTAGGGTTATATTGTGAAGTTGGAGTCAATTCAAAGACTTCTTATCATTTGGCTCTGATACAATAATCCACTGTTTTATCTACTATACCGAAACACTGAGTCCTGAAATATAATCACTTAGCTATATGAAATTAATTATATGAAAATCAGTAATTTTGAGACATCTCCATTAATCAAGCCTTCCTTATTAATCATGGTATATTGTACACATTTCTGTACTGTATTTCAATAACAAATATGATTTTCTTCCCAGTCATCTTTGCATTGCTAACTTCCAACTTTATTTTGCATCTACATTATGTCTATAGGTGACAAACTAATGATCTTTGTGATACAAAATCATGCAATTTTCCCACTTTCCATTATTTAAACCACTTTTTAAATGTGCCTCTTAGATCAGGACTTTTTATTAAGAACAGTTATATTCAAGACCTCTGTGTCCATTAACACAGGATCAAAAAAGGCTAATTTCCAAGATCATCTTAAAATGTATTTATTACTTTTTATAACTTTCCAATTTTCTTTATTCTTGACATTTGGAAAACATTAAAAATTAGAATAAAAGAATACAAGAATCATTTACTTGTGTGCCAGATCAGAATGATAAACATTTGTTTGATATCTTCTAACAGTGATCAAAAGAGTAACAATTTTCACTATTATTTTATTTTAATATATAATTATTCCTAATTATGATAAATAATATATCTGAAAAGTAAAAGTGTATATGTATGTATGTACTCCATATATATAATAAATACCTCTGAAAACCTATGCATAGCAGCAACCTCAGCTCTCAGGCACAATTATCTCTCCTTACCCTGTATTCCATTCCCACGTTCTTTTTTTTTGTCTTTTGTTTTTTGTTTTTTATTTTGGTATCATTAATGTACAATTACATGAGAACATTATGGCTACTAGACTCCCCCATTACCGAGTTCCCACCACATACTCCGTTACAGTCACTGTCCATCAGTGCAATAAGAATCACTACTTGTCTTCTCTGTGTTATACTGCCTTCCCCGTGCCACCCCCGCTACATTATGTGTGTTTTCACTTCTCATAGCATGTCCCACATCATACTATCATTTATAGTTTGTGAGTCCAGATCTACTCTTACACCATTAGCATTTTAAAAAAGAGAATGAGTGATTCTGCTGGGAATCCCCCAGACCAGCTAACACTGAGTCTGGCATATGATAGTGTTTCAATAAAAGTCGGTTAAAGAAATAAGCTGAAGGACTTCTCAGGTTGATACACAGTAGAAAACACACACTTTCTCAGGGAAGATTTAGATTTTGTATCATTTGAAGTCTGTGCTAACTACACTCATACTCTGCCATTATCCTATCACCTGGCAATTTCACTTCACCTTAGAGGTTATTTTCAAGGACAAATAACTTAGAAACTCCTTCCCCAGTCAAAAACTGAAAAGATATAGAGCTATGTCCTAGATTTAAATGGAAGAATAAAGATAATCATAAATTCATTTCTAATAAAAACCTATCACATCCTAAAGCTGTTAGAGGTGAAAAATTCACAACATGTACATCTACAAAATGTATTAAGGTTTGAATAAAATCAAGAGAGACATAAATTGATATGCTTTTTATGTCACTCTGTTACAGCAGTACTGAGAATTTTTTTCCCCCCAGAGTAAAATCCTTTTAAGGAATGTTTTGCCATAGCATGGCAGAGAATGCAGAGCCAAACTTATCTTGACCCAAACACAAACTGCCTCCCAGGATCCTTCACAAAGAGCACCATATGTGACATAACACCTTGTGGGGCACAGTGATATTCTGTTTTCAAGCTTCCTAACAGAGATGATGGTCTCCAGCCAAATATTGTGTGCCATACTTCTAAGCAGCTTTGCAATGGTGACAAATTCTTTTAAAGTGTTGCTTTGCCCTTTCTTCCATGAAGGTCTTGGCACAGGGATTGGGAGGCTGTGTATGGTTTATGAGAAAACAGTTTTTTAGTTTTATGTAGGCTTGACACATTCATGAAAGTGATGAAGTTAACAAGATTGAAATGGAACCCTAATTGTCGTCCTAAGACAATTCTGAATACAATACATGTTCCCAGATGAATTTATACAGGAATAAAGTTGTAAATTCCAGTTTATGTGTGACACATTTATATATATTATAGCCACATTCTAAACTTGTTTAGTAAGAAAAACCATTGAGAAAGTCTAGAGTAAACTGTTCTGGGTTCATAATAATAATAACAATAATAATTTACTGATTTCTTCTTATATGTCAAGTACTATATTATTTAAGCACTTTGAATGTATTGATGCACGTAAATGTCACAAGAATGTAAGACATTGCTATTATACCCATTTTAGAGAATTTGAATTATAGGTTATAAAAATAACTTGTCTAAGGTAGGAAGAGGCAGAACTAGGAACAGAATCCAGTCTGACTTCACAGTCTACATATTTTGTCCTTATGCACATTGCCCTCTATTTTAGTATTGTCCAGAGAGAACTACTGCTTCCATAGAAAAGATGAAAAGTTTGTTGAAATTGCTGAAGTCAAGATATAACATCAATTTTAAAATTTGCCTTATTTCAGCCTTAGACCACGCTGCTTGCTCCTGTGCCTAACCAAGTCTTGAATATTCAGGAGTTATTTGCATGGAAATTGCCTTTACCTAACTTTTGTTAATTTCACATGATTTAGTAAGTGAACTTTACACTTTAAAGTAATCAGGAAAATACATAAGAGAAAACAAAGGCTTAGATGTTTTGAACAGCTAATTTGAATATTTCAAAAAAAATAATAAGCAAGTTATTCAAGGTTATTTTGAAGTTCAGCAGAAACCCAACTTAATCAGTATGTCATGATCAGGTGGACAATATCTCATGGTACACATGAGTCTTCAAGAAGCCGTTCCCAGAGAAAAGAGTAGTGGACTATACAGTCACCAAAAAAGGAAGTCTGCAATAACTTACATGCAATTTAATCACCTAATTAAAATTATAATTAATTGATTCAAACAAGCAACTTGCCCCTGTTATTAGGAGCAATGAAAAGAAACTGAAAAGTAGAATGTTTCTGCTTAGGAGATATTAATTGAAACACTGCAAGAATATCTCCATATCAAGTTAGAAGACCCTTGCCAACTCACTATCAGAGGGAATGTTATCTAGTATTCAACTTCCTGCAGGAGCTGAGAAGTAAAATATGTTCAGAAAGCAGAATGAAATTGATCTCATAGCAACCAAATTAATCTTTCATTAGCAAATAAAAAACCTATATCCTCATCCAATCTCAAAAGTTAAATAGTAAAACTTTGAAGAGTTTAAGATAGAAAACATACCATTAAAAGCTTGAAAACTCCATTTATCAGTAAAAGCAAGTTCAGAAATTTAACCTTTAATGCTATTTTCTCATAATTTATCAAGTCCAAATTCCATCTTCAGTTAATATATTTTGGATAGGGAAAAGCTCTTTGTATGAGTCATGCTGAGGAAGAGAATGCAATGTTTACACAGTAGAAAGCTCAGTGCGAAAAGGAGGGAGAGGATAGAAATGGAATTTCCACATCAGCCCTGCAAGGAAGGGGAGAAGGCATCTGCCACAGAAATTGAATTAGTTCCAAGGAAGATTAAGAGAAATAGGGACAAATTTCAGTTCTGTTTAAAGCACTGTAATCCTTTCCCTATGATTTGACTAAGCCACCAAAGGAGGCAGTCTGGGCTTTTTAAGGAGAGAAAATGGAAATAAAAATAAATAAATAAGCATACACATACATAATACATATATATATATATATATATATATATATAATCTGTATGTGTGTGTATATATATATATATATATATACACATATACAATACACATACATAGAGTCTTAACTGATATTTGGGATGTCATATAACGAATGCCAAATTATTCAGCAATGGTTTTAAAATTTTATAGTGCCCACCACCATAAATGCAAAATTCAAGGTTAAATTGGTTTATACAATAACAGAAGACAGTAGAAGCTTCTTTTCTGTGATAGTTCTTTGAAGACAGGAGTCAGGTGTTATGTGGTGAATAAAATTCTGTGCTCCAATATCTTACAGATTGGCATATATTGTTAATTTTTTAGTGATACTGTTCTTCCAGTCTTTCTAACACACTACGTGTTCTGTGGTTGAGAGGACACAGGAATTAGAATCAAAAAACATGGACAAAAGCTTGGTCTTGCCATGTGCTATCATTTAGTAATAGTAATTTTACTTCTAAAATGGGGAAAATAAAACCAAAATAACATATTGTGATGAAGATTAAATGAGATATTGCATATGTGAGACCAATTATAACTGTACTTATTACTCTACTGTAACTCATAAAATCTAGGCAAATAATGCCAATAACAATACTAGTAAAAATTACTTTTGGTTATCATCTGTCAGCATTGCTATAATACATCATTACCTGAATCTAAGGCATAGATTTTGTAACACTGAACTTACAATCAGGAGAGACAAATTAACTTTTTACATATGGTGAAATTTTGTACAGAAATATAGGACTCCTTAGTTAATATGGTGGCAAGATTTTCCAGCTTTAATACTTGTTTTCTACACTTCCTATTAAAATGTCAATGAATATACCCAAAAAGGCAAAACAAACAGTAGCACTAGAACTAAAGATAAAATTAAAATCATATATAACCAGGCAGAGGGCAGATCATGAATTTTTTTATTGGTGATAATTTATTGAGAAGCAGACACTTGAGTTATGTACCATGTGCTTTATCATTAGGAAACAGACCCAAAAACAAAATAAAGGCATTTTACAGAGGTTCTCAAGAGTATGGTCCTGGGGCCCTGGGACCAGCAGTTTTCACATCATCTGGGAAGTTGTTAGAAATGCAAATACAGCATGTTCGTGGGCCCCAACCTCAAGCCAACTGATCTGGAAGCTCAGATGGGTGAGTGGGGTGCATCAATCTGTGGTCTCCCAAGCTCTCCAGGTGATTTCCATACCCATTGGAGTTTGAAAACTACAGGTACAAACACGAAAAATGATGGGAAATATTTTGATTCGTGCTTACCCTCCGAACTAACTCCAAAAGAAAAATTTGCAATGGCTCAAAACAGCTAAGTACTATTATTCCCACTTTAAGGCAAGAAAATTAAGAAAAAAGAATTAAGATATTTGACCAACCCAGAACAATCAGGAGGAGTCAATGTGCTAATTTTTTTACCTCGAACGCTATGTCTTTCTTAACCACTGATATGTAGAGTTTTCCTAGTGTTGAGATTAGTAGCTTGAAAACTACTTCAGGAAGTAAATTTAAAAAATTGGGTGTTTTCTGCATAATGTCTTCAAAAACATTGTAAAGGACATGGTCTAGATATTTTTTAAAGATGTAAACAAAATTAAGTGGAAGTTGAGAAATAAATAGGGTGGGTGAAGAAATTAAAGAGTGTGAGAAATAACCAAAATACAGAGCCAGCATCAGATTTACATTAGTAAGAGTAAAATAAAAGCAAACAAACTGGGGAGAAAACAGAACAGAAAATGAAAGTAAAAGACATGTTGAAATTATGACAGAGAAGATAAAAGATACAGAATTCTTAGAACTGAGACCTAAGCAGGAATGACACTTGTTTCTAAGTAATAAATATAAACACAGGAAGAGAAGCTATAATATTACATGGAAAAAATGTCTAACAATAGGAAAAGCTCTGAATATACATGTTGAGAGTAATTATAGAATTCCACACAAAACTAATGACAAAGACCAATTCTATAACCTGACATATGATAAATCTAATGATTCTATTTTCAAAGGTCGAAAACAAAATTTCACAAAGCATCCAGGCACAAAATACATATCACATGGGAAATAAATGAAGACTGCCAAAATGGGAGCAAAGAGGCTATTTATTCAGGGCTTGCTATAGCAAGGGAGTCAGTCACCATCACTTGCATTTGACAGAGGCCCAGAGACAGGCAGGGAGGTGGGAAAGCTTTATAATAGAGAAAAGAGAGAAACAGAGAGAAAAAAGAATGTTTCACGTATGCTCTGATAGGAAGTTGTTGGCATGAAGAGGTGGGTGGATTAGAAGCAGGGCATCTTATGTCTTTGATTAGGGTAACATACTTGGCTTCATCTGGTTGATCCTGAGTTGGAAATGGAGGCAAAACTGAAAGAGGCTAGAAGTCACTGACCAAGTCCTGACCAAGTCCTGACCATTCAAAGCTGAGGTCTACAGAGGTCCTGTGTCTTTGCAGGCCTGATACAGCAGAAGTTGTTGGTTACAGCTCTGTCATCATACATAGTCTTCCCTTTCATACCACGTGAATTAAATAACTAAATTTTCCTACTTCTAAGTGTAACAGCTTTCTGGCAATAAAATCCATTTGATCATAACCATTTCTGTATTAGACTTACATAGAGTAGATGCATTAGAAGGTATTTGCAGGATTTCAAACATTAAAAAATACACTTCTTTAGTAGTTAAAAAAATTTGACCCAATAAAATGTGGAAAAACATGAGAATATTTAACTGACATTTAGATAAAGAATGATTTTCTGAGCTTAACAACATTAGAGGATATCACCAATATCTCCAAGGGAAAGATGAACAGGTTTTACTGCAAAAAGCTAAACGTTTCTGTAAATAGAAATGTAAAATGTAATATTAAAAGTGTGCAAATATGAAAATAAAAGTTTTTGTTTTCATTGTATATCTTTTCAGTTTCGCATTTTATTGTCTTGTATATTAAATTTCACATAAAACTCTGAAATTATGATTGATGGAATATTATCCTGTCTTTGTTTATTGTTTTGAACAATTTTAAAAATCATAAGGAATTCCTAGTGTTACACTGGCGGTAATAGGCAGTATGTCAAGCTATACATGTGGTACACCGCCTTCTGAAGAAAAAGGGAGAGATAGAAAAAGCAAGAGAAATGTACACATAAAGAATTTTGAATGTTTTTTGAGTAATTTTTCAAATTATGTTTAATAAAATCGGTTTCAAAACATAAAGTTCCCATAGTTTTTTGAAATATAGACAGGTGTAGCATCATATACAGAGAAGAAGCTGCATAGGAGTAGAAAAAAATGATGACATGTTCTGTTGAAGTTTTAAAATTATCTCCTAAGAGGAAACAAATTTTAATTTTAATCTGAATATTTTTTCAATTCAACAATAGAAATAAATTCTGGAAAATGTTTCCAAAATTAATATGATTAATACACTCAGTCACTATCCTCTCACACCAAAACAGCTAGTGATCTCGATTTTTTTTAGATAAATATTTCATAATGCTTAACTTGCCTTTTTTTATTTGATGCTATATTCACATTCAACTCTTTTGCTTATTATTATTTTATTAATTTTAACAGGAGAGGCGCAGCTCTAGATAGTTATATTGAACCCATATAAACTTAAATGTTGATGAGAAGGGGTATAATTAACAATATTTAAGGCATGAATCCGTGAACATTCCAGAAATAATTTTAAATCATACTTGCTCCAGGAAAAGCAATAACATTTTTTTCCTCACTTAAGCTTTTGCTTCCAGAAATTTCCCCTCTGAAACGTTTTCTTTTGTACAGTATAACATTATGAAATCCCTTCAGATGTTATCTGCCAACTATTTCATAGAGGATAAAGGTGTAGATTAAGACTAATTATAACTGAAAAAAAAAGAGAAATGAGATTGAAACAAATAAAGACATCTTAAACTATAAAATACAACATTAGGAATATTCACAAGGTGAAAATAAATGACACTAGATCTGTCCAAATTAAGATAATTCAGAAAAGAGACCTAATTCTCCAAATATTTAAAATCTTTCATATTTTTACTTAAAATACCTGGCATCAAAAGTTGAAGAAATTCTGGGCATTTAAATATATATGTTTTAGCTTTTCTGATTTTGTTAGTGTGGGTTTTAAAATATTTCTTTGGACATTTTCTTTCAAATATAATTTCTTGGTGTGGAGAAGAAAAAAATGTTTATTTTAACTAATATGAAATCTTCTAAAATCTTTTGTTATTTTCAGGACTGTTAGGTAAATTCTATTTAGGAAAAAAACTATTAAGATTTATTGTTTTTGTTCTCAAATTTTTGAAGTTATTAGCAAATAAAAGAATCAGACAAAATATATGTGTATGATTTTGATACCAGGGTTGTTGTTGTTGGAGTCGAAGAATGAACTTGGCAAACGCTCAAGGTAAGAAAGCAGGAAAAAAAAGGCTTTTTATTTAGAGAGAACGATAGTACAGAACTCCCAGTGCATGCTGGGAGAGGGCAAGAGTGCCCATGTCTGGGCTGTGTCTAGTGGCATACAACTCAGACTTAGATGAGTTGTCTAATTTCTGTTAGTTCTCGCTGGAATGCTGTTCCTTGTTTGGACCAGTCTTATTGAAAGCTGTCTATATTTCCAAATTCTTCATGCTGGTGGGATCCTTACTGCTAGCAAAAAAAAAAAAAAAAAAAAAAACAAGGGCTTTCCCACTGCAGCCATTCCGTTCTTGCATATTCCTGGGACTCTCAGCGAGTTTCCTGCTTTTGTTCTTTCCCGAGGCCCCTTATCCTGTTCTAACTAGACAGGGGCTGCCTCTGTCTTTTCCCTGTCTCATTTTCAAAATTTACCCTTTCTTTCATTATATGGCCAAGATAGAGTTTTTAATTCAGTATATCATTTTTAATCTATCTATCATTCCAGCTATACACTAATCCTTTTATTTATCCACCCACCAATTCCAATATTAAGTGTATGTTTAATGCCATGTATTATGGCAAGTTCTGGGTGAACAGTGGGGCAGATTTGCAAAATGGCCTCACACACGGAAGGCAGGGAGAGCCTGAAGAAAGAGAGAGACCTTTCCAGATTGGTAGGTGGCAGGCTTAATAAGCAATAAGGCTTATTTTAGGTGATCAAAAGACAAGTAGAGTCCCAGTGCCTGCCTGCCAGAATCTTAGAAGTTTGTATATTAACCTCAACTGGGTTCAGCCACATATACGTCCAGATGGTGTCAACACAACGTGTTGCTCTCTCAAGACTGTGACCTCGAAATGGCTTCACCTGTGAGAATGGTGGGCAAAATGTACATTCCAAGGGCAGAGGAGGGGGTGAAGAGCCTCTGACTGGCCAGACCCAGCTCATGGGTCCACTGGTGGTCATGGCCTCTCTATTACCCCCTCCAACAAGGGGTAGTTTCTCACATAAAAATCCCTCCCTGCAAGAAAGGAAAGATTTTTAAAAGTTGAAAGAAAACAGGCATTTGTATTCATTACTTGTGGAAGTGTAAAATTGTACTATGTTTCTAGCACTCAGTTTGACAAAATAAATCAAATGTTTCATTGGAAGTATCCTTTGATCCAGTGATGACAGCCACCTCTAAAATGTACCCTAAAATTTTCTTCTCAACTGGATTTTTCTGTGTTCATGCAGGAAACAGCATGGTGTCCCAAGAGTTACTAAGAGCTATGGCTATGGCATAAACATGGTCCATTTTCTTGGCTCATGTTTTGAGGAGGAAATAAAAGGAAGTTTTTATTTTTTTCTTTAACAGTGTTGTACATACATACATTCAAAATGTCAGTATCCTTGTTCGATATGGGAGAATTCATTTTTTTCATGACATCAGAAAGTAGCAGCTCTACCAGCAGAGACTGATCAGTGTGTGGAATTTTTATATTGGTGAACTCTGTAAAATTCAGTCCACTTGAATTGAGCTAATGGCTACTCCTAGCTCCATTCAACAATGAAACTGGCTTGTGTAATTCCTTAGTAAGTCCTGAGAGTTTACAAAGATACATATTTTTAAGTATTCTGTTCATTTATAATTTTTCTCTAGGTTTTGATCCACCTGCCAAAGAATCATATATTCTCATTAATCCATTCATTAATTATGCAATTAATTAATTGTGATTAATTATGCTTAGTAAAATTTCTCTTTGAGTTACTAACTGCAAAAATTAAAAAATAGGAAGCTAGTAATTTTAATATCAATTTATATGACTTTTTAAAAGTATAATTTTAAATAAGAATGTAGAGTTGTGGATAAAACTCCGAAATGTAATGCACAACTTAAAACTGTCCTACAAGAGATATGTAGAAAAGTGCAGTACATAAAATCCTAAGTCTTAAGCACTTAATTGTCATTATATTTCCCTAAGGCTTCTGATAATGAACAAGATGCCAAAGAACTGTGAAAGTGATAGTTCTCATCCAAACATTTACACACCAGAATCTACTTCATCGTTTTTCATCAAATACTGTTCCCAAAGATTTTGTTTTTCTTGATTTTTTTCATTGTGCTCAATGGAATTAAATTTGGAAAAAAATAAATGGCTTGAATATTTACTTAAAAAAATATTTCATGAAATGGAGACAACTTTCAAGACCTAGTCTCTTAGGGAACTATATGCTGAGTTGGTAAGACTGTTCTGATAAAGTTTTTAAGCTCTCTGTTATATTGATATTTTTTTTATTTTGGAGGAAAGAAAGGGGCATGTAAAAACAAAAAGAATATATCTAGGTAAGGTCAGTAAACTTTTTATTAACATTAATAATAAGTTATAATTATTAAGTTGGCTTATGTCACAGATTTATTTGGAAATATTTTGCTAAAATTCTCAATGTTAAGAGTGAGAAATGGGTGGCTGTTTTTACTACACATGGCAAAACACATGACAGCAAGTTTGAATACTGGGGAAGAAGTGTTGCTGATTTGTGTCATGAATTAATTAATGGCTCAGTTCATTTGTACATGATGAAAATTACAGTGACTGTGATAAAACAAAGCATAATATTATCACTCAGATTTCTTCCCAGGGGGAAAAAAAAAGAGGCAAGTAGAGGAATGTTGAGACAGGGAAATAGACTGATGAATTTTTTGGTTTATACAGATTATCTGGGGATTGTGGAAATAGATATTTGAGGGTGTGGGATAATGGTAAAAGAATACAAAATTGTACCAAGCCAAATTTATTGATAGGGGCTCCTTAAGCAGAGATTCTAGTGCATTTAATGATGTGGCTCAGGGAGTTAGGAAAAGCTCTAACAGTTTGGTTGGTTGGCAGAAATATGGACCCAAAGGTGCCCACAGTGAGTGATTTGGGAATGCTCGAGTTGCCTTGGTTTAATATATAGGAAGAGATTTGAAGGTTTAGGGAGATTGGAATGTTAGAGTGGATTTGTCATTTAAGGTTTACTCACCCACACTGGGAGAGTTCAGGAGGCTTATCTCCACCAGTATTGTGAGAAATAAATTGTGAGGGGGCTCTGACATCCTTGAGGAGCTTTTTTCTGTAGTCCACATCTTACAGTGGGAACTGCAGCCATTCAATTGGAAAGCCTAAATACAGTGGGAGTAATTGGATCCTGGGCTCCCAGAGTTCAAATGGTTGAATTCAAGTGTGAAAGCCAAGGTGGGCATGGTTACTCTAAGAGGCAGAAGACTCCAAGTAGAAATCAGAATAGTCTGACTCATACAGACCGACTGCATTGACCAGATGATCACAGTGTTCCTAGAAATGAAATAGATAGGAAGCCTACTAAATTTTTAACTGATCCATATAAGCAGATCTAAGTCAAGTGAAGAAAAGTCTAACCTAAATCTTCAAAACAGTCATGGTTTCTCAGTCAATTCTCAGATTTGAGCCAGTTTACAGACCCAGAACCCCTTGAGTAAGCAGATGCCAGGTCCCCTTGAGGATGTACTCTAGTACACTACCACAGTTTACACTGTTATCTTAGTTCCAGCCTTCGGCAAAGGGACCTATACCTTTTGCTAGGGTAATTGTGCATTGGGAGAAAGGAAATAATCAGTCCTTTGGGGGACTTCTGGACATTGGCCCTAAACTAACATTAATTGTAAAACATTATTGTGGTCCTCCAGTCATACTGGGAGCTTATGGACATCTGGTGATTAACAGAGCTTTAGCTCAGATCCATCTCACAGTGGCCTCAATTATTTTCCCAGTTTGAGCATGCATAATTGGAATAGACATACTTAACAACTGGCAGAATCCCCACATTGATTCCATGATTTGTGGAGTGGGAACTATTATGGTGGGAAAGGCCCTTTGGAAGCTAGTAGAACTGCTTTATTTCACAGCCTGCATTACAGCCTTCTGGAAAGTTTCCTGTGATCAGTTAATATAGGAAGAGAAAACATGAGCCTGTTTCAGGTGGTTCTGCACAATGTGCAGCTACCATCCAAAAGTGAACAGAAATCTGAGCAGTGTACCTAGTTGTTCAATTTTTGGGAAGAAGAAATGGTGAGTGAGACATGTAATTATATGCCTACTCATGGGCTGTGGCCAATGGTTTGGTTGAATGATCAGGGACCTGGAAATAATGATTGTAAGACTGGTGACAAGGAAATTTGGAAAAAAGGTATGTGGATAGACCTCTGAATGGGAAAAGGATGTGAAGTTATGTGTGTCCCATATGAATGCTCATAATAGGGTAACCTCAGCAGAAAAAGATTTTAATAATGGAGTGGATAGGATGAACTATTTTGTATATACCTCTCCCAGCCACCCCTGTCATCATCCAACGGGCTCATGAATAAAGTGGCCCACAAATCATTTGTCAGATATCTTTAATGAACCAGACCCTGTGATGGGGAATAGAAAAGTGAGCAAGCTATAATACCTCCTTTAAGGAATTCTCAGTCTACTGATCACGACACAGACTTAAAAATGTGGAGTATGAAGGGTGAAAGAGAATCATGGAAAAGTAACTATGAACAAGATGTTCTTGAAACCTTTCCCTCTGAATGCATTATGTAAGTGCCTTATTGCGGTCTGCCATCCTCTGGATGATGGAGTGTGTGTGTGTGTATGTGTGTGTGTGTGTGTGTGTGTGCATCAGCACAGCTGGTAGAACAAGGAAATACCTGTTTATGAGCAGAAGCTATATAAGCAAAGGAAAGTAGGACACACAGAAGGCTAGACTTTACTTCCAATATTCCTATTTCTTGTTACCACCTGAGTCCTATTTAGAGATCAGCTTTCTCACAGCGCACTGAGTTCTTGACTCTGAGACACGACAGCTCCATCTAAAAGAGGAGTCAATTCATCTTCTATGTATGGCAGTTTTATTTCACCAAAAGTAATTTAGAGGAGGAAAAGGAAAATTATGAGTTAATATTTATTGAAAACCAAAGAGAACAAAGAGAGGGACACCTATCATAGCACATATTGAGAAATACACTTGAGAACAATTTTACTAGATGCTAACTGGCAGTGTGCTCTAAAAAAGCAGGGGGCAAATAGAAATGGTTTTCTAAACCCAAGGTAAAAATGAATGCAAAGTGTAATAACACAAATAATATTTGTCCATGAAGAACCTGATTGCAAAATATTTTAATACTATGAGTTCTCTGCTTTTGAATTTTTAGATCTAAATTTGGTTAAATTTCTTCTATTTTAAAAACCATTCCTTCTGCTATAATCTTCCTTAATATATAGTAATAGAACAGCTTGAAAGCTTCCTCACAGAGGGTTGCCACAGCAACACCCCTTCAATATACAGGCATGGAACTGGGGGGAGCAGGGACAGAAATACAGGTGAAATGCAGTGGACTACAGAAATGTAATATAGTTGATTTTCAAGGGAGGAATAAGAAACCTAAGTGAAATGGAGAAAAAGAAAAGGATCAGATGGAACATTCAGATTATTTTAGCAGTGGTCATTTCTGGTCTACTGTAACTGAATACACTTTTATATAACCTAAAATAAAGAGATGAGACTTCTGAATGACAGGCAAGGAAAATGGACAAAAAGATACCTCTTAAGGTAGGAGCAAGGGGAAAAACTGTGTCCCAAGGCTGGCCATAGCCCAACAGAGCTAAAGTGAGATTGCTATACACAAAAAGCAGCTCAGCTTTACTCCCTGCAGCCTTTGATACCAAGTGTTCATTTATCTTTGCCAATATTTTCATGCTTTGTAAACTCCAAAGAAAAATTGACATGAACAAAGTTCAGTGTTGAGTTGAGCTATTTCACCCTCTTGAACACTTTGGTCCTAGTGAAAAAAGACGTTTTTCAAGTTTTATACATTTAACTGGCCGAATCAAGCCAGTTAAACGTATTTAAAAAAAAAAGGTAGTGCTTGACTTAAATATCACTTCTCTGCTTCTTTGGTGACCTCTCCTGCCCTCATACCTCAGTTCTCAGGCGCCTAATATCAGTGGACATGCTGGATGGTATCCAAAATTCAATACCCATCATTTCATCTCCTCCCTAGAATTTCCTTCCTGTAACAATTTTCCTGTTTCTTTATTTACACTGAAATCCCCTAACTAACCTGTCCCTTTTCCTCAGGGTGATGGTAAATTATTTCAATCAATCAGTTTGGAAGGGTTAACTTTTGTTGAGATACTATTGGCCTATTTATGTATGCAAAGCCCTTTATAGGCATTATCTCATTTAATACTCAGAAGCATACGATGAAGTAGATATTATTCTCAGTTTCAAGGTCAGGAATCTGAGTGCTAAAAGTGTTACATCACTCGAATGATGTCGCAAAACCCAGTAAGTGAAAGAGCCAGTTAGGGAACCTGGCTCAGATGGAGCCTGAGGTCAAAGTTCATGCTCTTAGCTGTCCCATTCCTTACTTCCTGCTGACTAACCCATATGAAGACATCTAAGAGCTGTAAAGCCCTAGAGTGTCTTTCTCTTCTTCTGAAAATTATTTCCTTTTTTTCCCAGGAAACATTAATGTATCAGTAGAAAGAACTGATGATGAAAAAACAGATTGCAGATTGAGCTAGGTGTGACCTAATCTCTCAAATTCCACCACACAGCCACAGTCCTCTCCATTTTCACTGGCATTTTTATTTGAGTGTCTGTTTCTGTCAGGGAGAAGCCCGTGCTGAAACTGAAGCACTTGTCTACCTCACAGTCCGATGTCAGGCATGCGGGCGGCTGAGGCTTTCCTGGGTGACACACTGCTCCCTCTGCTGGACTGTGGAGGACAGAGGGAAAAACATCTTCAAATCTTCAAGCTCGACATGGTACCTGGCTTTCAGAACAATTATTGAGAACTTAGGAGAGACAAACGACGATCACAAAGAATTCAAGGGCATATGGTCAAACATAATTGAGAAATAATAAGGGATTTCAATGAGATCTGTCCCTAGCATAGCTGTGCCTTCTGTAACTAGATTTTCTTTTTTATTTAGGAGGCACACCAAAGGTATGTTTTTCACGCCATATGTGTGCGTGAACACTTATCGTCATGGTGATCTCTTTTGACCATAGAGCTGACATTGTTATCTTAAGTTTCTACTATTTGTGAAACATTCCCGGTATGTAGACTGCACATGCTTTAGTTCTCTGGGAATCTTTACAATTAGAAAAATATCAGTGTGGAAGAATATACACCGACAAGGTAAAGCAATTTATAGTCAAGATCATCTAAGTTTACTACAATGTAGACATGATTCTTTTTACAATGTTTACATAATTCTGAATTACGTGTAGTGCAAAAATATGGCCAGAGTAGTGGGGTGAGTCATTTCAAACCTTAAAAGACAAGCTAAACTTACGTAAATTCAAGTAACATGGCAAGATTCATGGTTTCTTCATCTTAGTCATTTAGTCACGGTTTCTTACTCATTCTCATTAAACAGTCACAGGTTCTGACTATGGATGGACTCAGAGTTGAACTACAGGGAACTTCTTCTTTTAATGTTCCCCACAAGACAAACCCTGAGACAGGATTTGCTTGTAAGCAGTTTTTTTTTTTACAGGGTAGGGGCAGGCACATGCATTAAGCCTCTTCTGTAGGCAGAGCCATGGATGGGCAGCCCCACAAGGGCCTTAAATGTAGAGGCCCTGGAAACAGCACAAATGGGGCCAAATAAAGCTACTAATGGGAAGGGTGGCAAGAAGACAAGCCCTCCTCCCACACAACCCAGTCCAGAGCCTGCAAGGGCTGGAGGGGCTCTGGGCACTGAGACATTGCTCTCTCCCACTTCATAGCCACAGGGGTTGGGACCCAGTGATGGCCAGAGGCTTGCCCAGGATTAAAACCAAGGAGTGCAACCTCCCAGCCCACAGCTTTTTGTTACCCCTTCCCTTTACAGGATCTGCAGAAGAGGAGACGGAGGTACATCTATCTGCTCTAGGACCCTGTACAGAGGCAGAGGGTGGCTAGTGACCAAGGCATGGGGCCAGGGGGGCCAGGCAGAGGGTGCCTCCCCACCACCAAGGCCTGGCCAACTGGTGGTGCAGAGAGTCCTGCACGCTCCTAGGATCTGGCCAGGGCAGAGCACAGGATCGGGGAGGGACTGGGCAGCAAGGACAGGGAGGGGCTCTCAACCTGCTGCTGGACACCATACCACACCCAGCAACCAGCCTGCCTCCTCACTGGGGCGGACACTCCACCTCCAGGCCTGGGCCTTTGCTGTATTGCCTACTGGGCCATTGCTTCTTGATCCTCACAGGCCAAGCTGCAACTCTGCCTCCTCCAGGATGTCTTCAGAGCCTCCCAGGGCAGGGCTACAGTGTTTTCATTTTCAAATAAAGTATTGTCCAATAAAAAAAAAAAGGCGTTATTACAAGCTGCGCTAGGGGTCTTTTAGCTTCGTGCTCTCAGCACCTCCAACCTCATTCTTCAATATGAAGGCGCTGAGCCCAGTTCGCGGGTGCTATGAAGCGGTGTGCTGCCTATCGGAACGCAGCCTGGCCGTAGCGCGAGGCCGTGGCAAAGGCCCCGCAGCTGAGGAGCCGCTGAGCCTGCTCGACGACATGAACCACTGCTACTCACGTCTGCGGGAACTGGTACCCGGAGTCCCGCGAGGCACTCAGCTTAGCCAGGTGGAAATCCTGCAGCGCGTCATCGACTACATTCTCGACCTGCAGGTGGTCCTGGCTGAGCCCGCCCCTGGACCCCCAGATGGCCCACATCTTCCCATTCAGACAGCTGAGCTCGCTCCGGAACCTGTGCTGTCCAATGACAAGAGGAGCTTCTGCCACTGACCTGCCGCCCTGGCGCCTCCAGAACGCAGGTGCTGGCTCCGGTTCCGTGTGGGACCCCGGGACCTTCTACGGCCGGAAGCCTGAGGGCATGGATGGGCCCCAACCTTGCCCTGCCCACTTGACTTCCCCAAACCCTTGCCTCGAGGCTGGACCTGGCGCCCGGAAACGAAGGACTGTGAACTTGGGTGGCCTAAAGAGCTGGGCACCAGTTGGGCCATGTCACCCAGCTCCCACACCACCCCCAAGTTTTAAAGATTGCCTTTCGGTGTGTGGAGGTGTTGGGGATGTGTCTGTTCTCCTAACTCTGCAAAGGCAGCGGTAGAGCTGGTCTTCTGGTCTCCTTGGAGAAAGGCTCTGTTGCCCTGATTATGAACTTTATAATAGAGTATATAGCTTTTGTACCTTTTTGCAGGAAGGTGACTTTCTGTAACCATGTGATGTATATTAAACTTTCTATAAAAGTTAACATTTTGCATAATAAACGGGTTTTAAACAAAACAAAACAAAACAAAACCCTGGGGGAGGTGGGGAGAGAGACAGGAAAGGGATGGCAGCCAACAAGCGTCAGTTACTACTGTGGGTCTCTGGAACTTAGTTGTGCTGGTGGATTCCTGAAGGCAATGCAGAGCATGGACTTCACAGTTTTTCCATCTGAAGGGCAAGAGGGCTGGATTACATATAAAGCCATTTACTCAGATTGTTGAGTCATCTGAGGGCTGAACCCTGGTCAGAGAGGTGTTCACAGTTTAGTGACAGATGGAGGTTAAGGGACAATTGGGGTTTATGTGCAGGATTGACCTGATAAAAGAGAAATACCTTGCATCATTTGTGATTAGAGGTAAGGAGATAGAGATGGTTGAGAAACAGATAAGTCTGTCCTTAAAAGTGTAAGCAGTTGAATTACAGAATTCAGGCCTCATCTGCTGACGCGTAGCACTTCTAAGTAGGTCTTAAATGCCTGCGGGTCAGAGGGAAGAGTTCAGTGAGAGAAGTTCAGGGAATTGGAAAGGGATACAATTAAGGACATTTTTTTATATACATAATGTTGAAAGAAAAAAAGAGTACAGAAAAACAATTCATAAAAATTTTAATTACCAAACACAATTTTGGGAGCCTATTCAATCATATGTGCAGTAGTAGGAAGATATTGAGTAAACAATGGATACACTTTTCAATTTTCATAATATTGTATCCATATTGTTACACGTTCAGCTCATCTCTAAAGTATATGATTTTCCTGTCACTCAGCTATGAGAACACTGATGTTACTGACTCACATCAAATCACCCAGTCTTAAAATCTCAGCTTAGAGAAGTAATTCATGGAACATTGTCTAAGGAAAATGCTTTCTGTCCTTCATCCACCTCTGTAAGCATTTTCTTATTTGGATACAGTTTTTATTTGGACCACCAGAAAAATGAATGCCTGGCTCACATTTTTTTAGTGCACCTTAGGATAACTTTCACTGAATTATGAATTCTTACTGTAACTTCAGATGTTATTAAAGATCTAAAATAGTCATATACATTTGCTTCTGTATTTGTCATAAATTTATCATTGATGATCTTGCCCATTATAGCATCCAATGTCAGTTTTGAAATTTTTTCTTATTTCAACTAAAGAAATGATATGCATCCTCCCCCCTGATAACAAATGCTGTAACTTGTTTTGCCAGTATTACTCTAGCTAAAAGGAGCTTGGAAACAACATGAGGCCTGATTTTTTGTTTGTTTTGTTTTTACATATTGCCCGTTTGTCGTGTTATTCAAATATGATTTTGTAACTATTTTTATTATCATTAGCATTGTGGATTTTATAGAAATTATAGAAAAATTATAGTAAAATAATTACAGTAGTCTCCACTTATCCTCCAGGGATGCATTCCAAGACCCCCAGTGGATGCCTGAAACTGGATAGTATTGACCCTATATATACATATATATATAATCAGGTTTAATTTATAAGTCAAACTTTTTTTCCTATACATACACATGTACACCTATGATAAAGTTTAATTTATAAATTAGGCATAGTAAGTGATTAACAACAACTAATAATAAAATAGAACAGTTATAACAATGTACTGTAATAGAAGTTATGTGACTATGTCTCTTTCAAAATGTCTTACTGTACTGCATTCACCCTTCTTCTTGCAATGATGTGAGATGATAGAATGCCCACATGATAAGATGAAGTAAGGGAAGTGATGGAGGCACTGTGATGTGGTGTGAGGCTACCACTGACCTGATGATACGCTTCTGGACCACCATTGACTGTAGGCAAATGAAACCATGGAGATGAAATGGCCGGTGAGGGGGACGAATGTGTAAATAAATTCTAAAGTGAAAATAATTTTTGAAACACTGTAATTTTTTAAAGAATTACAAAGAATGAATATCCAAAGAGCGAATGGCTGTATGTAGAATGTAGCCACCTATCCTATTTACCAAAATCATTGCTCTCTTTGCCACCACATTGCTTTTCACGCTGATGTTCTTTTGCAGCCTGTGACGTAAATGTATCTGCGTAGAGTATCAGGAAGCAGCTCATTTTTTACCTCTACACACCTAGGAAGAGGACCCAGATTCAGTGAGAATCAATTCATCACTTTAAGCTTATAAATATATCACATCCTAAGAATAATTCCATGAAACGGAACCCCATTGCAGATAGACTAAGTGAACTTGCTGGCAACGGAGGGGCCGGGATTCAAACAGGTCTATCTGAATTTAGAATGTTCTATAAAAATACCTTATTATGACTTTACCACCCAACTATATAGATAATAATATATCAAAAGGGAAAGAGATGTGTTGTATTAATATATATTCAATGTCTGGTGATTATAAAAGTATGAAAAGCTTCATTATGGCAGTTCTAGCACAGATCATTAATTGCATCCCATCTCGTTAACTATTTTTGTCATCTAATGTGACATTTTATTCTTATGTGCTTTTAAAGAATGGTTTATAAGTCTCTTCAAATCTTTTTTCTTAAGCTATGTTACAAGGAATCATTAAACATATGCATGTGTTCTTACCACACTGATGGACAGTGACTGCAATGGGGGTGGCGAGAACTTGATAACACGGGTGAATGTTGAAACCACAACGCGGTTCATGTGAAAACTTCATAAGATTTTATATCAATGATACTTTAATAAAAAAATATGCATGTGTGTCTTCTATGGAAATAGAGATTAAGTCAGCTGGGTGGATGGCTTCAATGAGAAGGCAGAGGCACCCAAGGAGAGGGATAACCAAATTAACTCTTTTAGGGCAGAACTAAAAATGGAAAAATGGATGACAGGAAAAAACACACAATGTTAGCATTAAATGGTCTCAGCAAAGTAGCTACAACAACAATAGAGTCCGTGCATCTCTCCTTTGCAGCTTAGGGTCACCAAAGGATACTAGATATTGGTCTCTAATTTGCACATCTGGTTGGGGTGAGTCAGCACATCGTCATTTACATGGAGAAAACAAGTATAGCCCCTGACAGATTAGCTCATCACAAGGAAGTGGCTAAAGGTAAGAGGTTTCTTCTTTCCGAGTTCTCTTGATTTCCTCCATCCTTTCGCTGACAGTAATAGCAGTGTCACAGGTCAGGGTAGCGTAAACGAGCACCACTTAAATCACTTGCTGTCATTTTTTGGGCAGAAATGTCTGAGGAAAATGGTACCTGCTATTACAGCCAAAACTGCTAACACGATAGATTTTTGCCTTGAGTGAGGCTGAAGTGAAAACTATGTCTCAGGTAATGGGTCACTCAGCTGATTATAATTACCAATGAAATTGAAAGGGGTCTGATATGGTTACCCTTCACACTATGGCACTGTTCCCCAATGCCTTCTGCACCAGAATCCCTTTAGGGTGTTTTTTACAATCTACCAGTTGAGAACCTTTGGAAGTAGTAAGCAGAAAGCTGTATTTTTAGCAAACAGATCAAGCATATTTGTATTGACATCGGCGACTACTCATTCTAGTTACCAGTCTACTCCAGCTTGATGAAGAAACGACATTTCCCTTCCTCTTTTTCACCTAGCAGGTTGTCACAGTAATGAGGATCGTATGTAATGAAGGAGTGCTTCTTTTTCATTGTAGACAGTCAAAAGTGTTTTAATTCTGAATCCCAGGTCTCAGACCACAAGCTTCTTCTCTTTTATCCTCATGTTTAAAATATTAGAATTCAAATAGTTCCTATCAATATGATAACTGTTGAATAAATATAAAAATTATTACAAAATTTTCAGAAAATATAATGACTACACCTCTACATCTTCAAGCTATAGCTACCTTTTTAACAAATTATCCTTGTCTCCTCTTATATCAAAGAATTGGTAATGTTTGTGACTGGTTTATCAGAGGACCAGCCAGGAAATTCTATCAGTCTGATTAATATGATTATCAGTAAGCTATATCCTTTAGTTTTAGATTCCTGGATGGCTAATCCTGTCACTTGCTATTTGTAGAATTCACATAGAAGGAAAACGACTGTATATTATACAACAGCATTTTCTTATGAGAGTATGAATGAATGTGTGTGGTCAAAACTGGTTAAGATAACTATAGGTAGAATAGGTGATAATTACAGATTGGTAAATAACTAAGGAGAAAAAGTAAAACAAAAAAAGAATAAACAAAAAGCTCTTCTAGTCTTAGTTTCTCGCAATCAACTTGCAACTTCTTGAGATTATTTTGTTATGAAATGGTAACATCTCCATGTTTTGAATAGGATTTGATTCAAGAGGGTACAAAAAGATTTCAGTATGTTTTCTCACTTGAAAGCTATAAATTGTGGTTTCATTTTTTGAAAGAACAAGACAAAATTAAATGAACAGATCCTGGTAGGAAATCTAGTGTTTTACAACTAATGACCAATTTAAGCTCTTCATGTTCACAACAAATAGCCATTGAATAGAGTATTAGCAATAGATGTCAAAATAGCATTAGCAGAACATTAGCTTCAGAAATTGTATGATATTTACAACATATTATAACTTCTATCTCAAGCAATTAAAATGGGAATATAACATAAATCAGATTTAGAAATCATTTTTTTTACTTACATATGTAACAATTGAATTTTCATTTATATTAATTAGGCATATAATAAATGTGGAGTTTTATGTAGACACTTAGTAAATTGAAGAAAGAAACAATTATTTGATATATGTCATTTATGTGAATTCATGAGTCTACATTTAGAAGAATGATATTAAGTCTATTTAATTTTACATTTGCATAGTGTTTATAAATACTAATTAATGTAATCCTCATAACAGGCCTATGAAGTATGCATAACTGTTGTCCTCTCTAGTTTTCATATAAGCAAAATTGTAGAACAGAAGACTCAAGGAGATTCCCCAGCATCACACAGATAGTAAGCCATGATGTAGAATGTTTCAAACTGAGTCTAAAGTCCACGTGCTTAATGGCTATATTACATTGAGTCTGACATGTGACCACTTTTAAGAGGTAGAAACACAGTCATACATATAAAACATTTTTTTATTATGCTTTTGTGGCCTATATCTTTTTTAGTCTCTATTTTTTTAAACTGGGAATCTACAGAACTTTTGGGAAACCTTCCTATCTGCTGCAGTGACCTTGTGACACACAAAACATTAAAAAGTTCTCCACTTGTAGGGTTCCAGAAAATAGAATTTGTATTTAATTATTTACATTTTATCCTTTTTCTGTATAATACCCTCATTGGTGAGTATAGGTAGTAATAACTGTTTATAACTTCTAGAAACCACAGTAGAACCCATAGAGCTCCAGAGCTAAAAATAGGAGGTTGAAGATTATTCTGAATAACTAATTTTGAAGATAAGATTCAGAGAAATTAAATATTTTTTGTTTGCTATGCCATGGACAATAGTCAATTTCTATCTGCCTAGGATTTTTTTCCTCTTCCCTCATAGAACTTCAGTTTCCTATTGTTTCCTCCACTGTGGTCATCTTGGAGTGAAGTTGCATCGTGGATATCAAAGAGGACGCATCTTCCCTCTCCATGACCAATGACACTGGGCCCTACCTGTGTCATATCCTGGTCAATTGTCCCCTCAGAAGCATTGGATCTTGAATATCAGAGGCAGGGATGGTAGAATATGTAGGGGTGATTATCTCAGTGACACATGGCAGCAATAGCTTATTATATCTTGTGTCTTATGCTAGCAGCTGTCCCAGCTTCGAAACACTTTGTGTCTTTGCTCTCCAGCCCATCAGAACAGTCATTGGTTTTCAGTCTGTTCTTTTTCACAGTCTCCCAGCCTTACATAAGTCCTCCCAATAAGTCAAGTTTCACTTAATTAGGTAGAATTGGTTTCTGTTACTTAACGCTGTGAATCCTAACATGTGTATCTGGTGAATTCCTTTGTTTCCAGTCACTAAAATAGGAAATGGCAAAAAAGAACTTGAATGAACT